>OY759267.1:24964232-25026732 GCA_963662155.1 Lamellibrachia columna
GACGAGTCCTTAAATGACAGGCGTCTAACAATACGTTTGCGACAGAAAGGAAGAGGCTAGCATAAAACGTGGGATCAGCATCCGCGCCCTTCCCGGTCACACAGTGCATCAAGATTGTCGTAGAAACCACTGCAATCCGCGGAGAATTAATTCGGCGCAAGTAAACGTAACGGAAAACACAAATAAACGTCGTTCACTTCGATCTGAAGCAATCAGGTTTGATTACAAAGAATATTGTTTATTTTGTGGACACTCAACAAAAGGAGACTTCCAAACAAGGATCCACGAGCTGTGTAAATGGCGACACGACAAATGGGCATAGGAGGTGGAATCAAGGCTGTCTAATACGATTAATCTACATGCTGCTGATTCAGTATACCATACCAACTGCAGTGTAAATTTTCGGACTGGGAAAAAAATTCCACGTGTGTTTTCTGCAAATCAGCCACCTTCTAAGAAGTCTTGCGGGCGCCCTCATGAAGAAACAAGAACCACTGCATTCCGTGGAGTTGTGGACTATATAGAAGAACACGATGAAGAGGAACAAATCACCGTCATGGACCTTGTGTCCAAAGTGGATGAATACCTTGTAGACACAGGTTTACAAGTTTACAGCGCTCTATACATGAAGAAACGCCTTCTGGAGCATTTTGAAAATGACATATTCATCACATAAATTATTGGCAAGCAAAATGTTGTACTTTTGCGCACAACCGCTGCGTCAATAGTCCACGACTTCTATTCCTATGGTAAGGACGAAGATTCACAAGCCAACCAGCTGCGAATTGTGGAGACGGCTGCAAAACGTATTAAAAATGACATTAAACATATGCAAGCAAAGGAAGAGTACTCAACACCTGCTGAAATGTCAGATGCACAAGAAAACAACTAGTACGTACCCGAGTCTCTGGTTCACCTGCTAAGAGTGCTGCTGTCACGAAAATATATAGATTTTAAGTTATCATCTTATGGACAAGCTCTAATCCTAGTAAGTCGGCCACGCTCTTTCATGCCACTACCACATACCACCATTTTGATTGTTGATACATTCACTCAATCGTATAAGTTTTTGTTGTTCATATGCAGAGGTTCAGAAGTATGAACGTGCGGCAACAAAAACTCCGAGTGTCGACATTCCTGGCTTCGCATCGGGTAATTTTGTGCAGTTTGTAGTAGATAATGTGGATCATAACAGTCGAACCCTTGATGGAATTAATACGGGATGGGCATTAATTGCAACCATTTCGCCAGGCATGAAGACTTGCACACCGATTCCTAGAGTTACTGTAAGTGCTGAAGACCTAGCTGCTGTTGGACGCATAAACATCCACCACCTCAGTGCGACTGATGCTTCAATCAATGACCTTGTCTCTCAGAGACTACCCAAAGTGGATGTCGAAGATGCAACTTCCAACGTTGACTTGCTATGGAGAACGTTTCTACTGCTGCGTTCACCCAGACCATGCCGGTCTGGTGTCTTGCAACATGTCCAGCATGGACTGCACCCAGAACCATCAATCATCAAATTCCTGCCGATGATTGATATGGATCCCAGTGATCTGACATGCATTTACTGTACACTCAAATTCGTATGTTCCCAAGCTAAACGATTGGGAGTAACAATCTTAACGTTCGATCAACCTCTATGGTGGAAAGCCATTTTGATCGTGTCAAGGGAACCACAGTTAAGTGAAATTAAGTGAAATTGTCTTCAGACTCGGTGGTCTGCACATGGAAATGAGCTTTCTTGGCTGCAGTCACCACTTGATAGTTAGTTCTGACCTTAAAAAACTACTGGAGGTAATCTAAACAAGCAATGCCTTCGACAATATGCTAACTGGTAAGGCTACATCACGTACTGTCCGTGGCCATATGCTTGTGGATGCAGCGCTAAACGCCATGCTCATTACAATGGCATACGACTCTCCACTGCCAGGCACAGACGCACTTGACGTACCACACGATCGCACGCAGGATCGACAAACGACCCACCTACCAGTATAGCTGTCAGTAATGGAGAAATGAAGGAAGCCGCTAGTTTGTTTGACAATTTGATGTATTTGGACAACACGATTGAGGAAGTATGCTTAGCTGATGTGCTGTATAGAATCAGACACATGATCGAAAGGCAGAAAGAAGCCTTGAAGCAATCACGCACCGCTTGTTTGTGGTTGCAGTATATGGACATAATGGACATACTCAGGAGATTCATCAAAGCAGAACGAACGGGGAATTGGGACCTGCATCTACACACTGTTCGTGAGATGCTTCCATACTTCCTAGCTGCTGAACACACATTGTATGGCAAGTATGCATATGTGTACATAAACAACACGCTGAAGTTGGAGAGTCAAAACCCTGATGTTCACACGAGCTTCAAACTCGGGAAACATGTAATCCGCAGGAGTGGTCGTTACTAGACAGGCCTTTCATCGGATTTAGTTATCGAGCAAATGTTAATGCGAAGTGTGAAGACAACAGGCGATTTAACGCGTGGGCGTGGACTGACTGAGACTCAGAGGCTTTTCTGGCTTCGGTCAATGCCTGCATGCGCTGAAGTTAATTGTGCCCTGGAAGACCTCACTGTGGTAACCTACAACACAAGTGACCAACACAAAGAGGCAATTAGAGAAATACATGAACGGGACTCCAAATACAAAGCTGTTGAAATGTTTGCAGATCAGGAATCCATTCACTGACGATCGGTGTCTCCGTTGCATTTCGACCTGTGTGACATCAGGCAATGAAGTGAATGTAGACAACGCAAATGAAATAGGATCTCAGATCCTTGAATCGATGATCGGAGAAATCATTATGGGCTATACATTCAGAAGGAAACAGCAAGCCATCACACTAAATGATAAAACATGCGTGAAGTTCAATGAATACGTGAAAGTTGATCCTCAACTCATCTTCTAGCGCCTTCTGGTAGTAGGAGAAATATGTGTTATACTGCTTCTGGTCCTGAAGAACGAACTATTTAGTTACCCACCTGCTTTGTTCGAAGAACCTGGGATGATGCGACTTGCCAATACATCCCTCCTTGCTGACGCCATGTGGAATCTGCTTGGAAACCATCCCCAAGATCCACCAACTGTGGAGACGTGCAGTATGTTCTCGATGGAGGATCACTTATGCATAGGAATACACAGCATCGAGGTACTACCTAAAGTGGCATATGCACACAATACAACATGTATGTTCGAAGACGGTACGGTAATGCCATTGTTGTATTCGATGGCTACGAAGCTGGAACATCAACAAAGGACATGACCCACAAAAGGCGAATACGCAGATGTGCTTCAATAGCAGTTCACTCCAACAAATTTGTAAATAATAGTATGGCTTTAATATTCAATGAAATTACACTTGTTAGGTACCGTGGAACAGGTAAATGTATTACCTTTCCAAATATATATATATATATATATATATATATATATATATATATATATATATATATATATATATATATATATATATATATATATATATATATATATATATATATATATCATCTGTATAATGTTTTCAAGGAAAATAAGTTATACAACATGAATTACGTGTACTCCCCTAAATTTCAGAGAGACCTACGGTCATTTAATAACATGTGAAAATGACAATGTTCCATCAAATGGAATTTGGTGGACTTTTTTCTGCGAGATTCTTCGCTAGATGTCGCTACGATTTTTTAATAGTTGGCGTAACGTAGGCGTGACGTCGCCGCGTTGCCGTCTGCCCACTGCAAGTTTTCACCGTTGCCCAACTTTGACATTAGGTCAACATGCAGATCGCGACCGTAGCGAGCATATTACAATGTTGGCCCAACCAAGCTGTGCTAGCTGGGTAGCTTAAGAGTCAATCGTATTGGTCATCCAGATTCCGGACAAATCATTTACGTCACAATGGAACATGCTCGATAAGATTATTCCTGCTATCTATCGTGCTAAAAACGGTGGCGCCACATTACGTATAATTGAAGTTACAAATCTGCCACATAGCGCACTCCACTGGTGTGCCCCTAGCGGATTCTGCTGATACGTTGGCGCATCGCTGTTTATTTTTATTCTACTTTTGCACAATATAAATACGTTATGCTTGTTTTACACTATCCTTAAAACTATCCTTGGTCAGCGCCGCAACTTTTATCGAATGATTCCCCCCTCTCTCTTTCTCTCCCTCTCTCTCTTTCTCTCTCTCTCCCTCACACCCTCTCTCCATCCCTACCTCCCTCTCTCCCTCCCTCCCTCCCTCCCTCCCTCCCGCGAATACTGAACTGGCCAGGAATTCACTCAGGTTTAGCATTGTCCATGTAATTAATAACACTCCCGCCTTGATCATTGATAACATTCATTCTCACTCATTGCAAGGTTTCAGCTCCTATGCGAAGAATTATTTTTGTCACAATATAGCTCAAGTTGTAATATACGGAATTTTATATTTGCCACATATACGATAACTAATTGCTGTTAAATGTTTGCTAACTGATTTCCTCTTCATACCACCTCATTTGCCACATATAAGATAACTAATTGCAATATATATATATATATATATATATATATATATATATATATATATATATATATATATATATATATATATATATATATATATATATATATATATATATATATATATATTATTTTATATGAGGTGGTATGAACACACACACACGCACACGCACACGCACACGCACACGCACACGCACACGCACACGCACACGCACACGCACACGCACACGCACACGCACACGCACACGCACACGCACACGCACACGCGCACGCGCACGCACACGCACACACACACACACACACACACACACACACCAAGTCGTGAAGGCGGATCCCAGCTCACTCCTCAGCAGAAATGCAACTGAGAAGATGGAAATCATTACTGAGAGTTACCCAACCAGAACAATACAGTGTACACCGCGCCGTGTGCCGACCTCAGTACAGTTAATTATATGACAGGAACAGTGGGCGATATATGCGCTGACCTGACCACTTTTCTGCCAGGTCAGTCACTTTTTTTGAGTGAGTGGTCCGTGTGACTGTCTACTTTACCGATGGAA
Source organism: Lamellibrachia columna (assembly GCA_963662155.1). Taxonomy (NCBI): domain Eukaryota; kingdom Metazoa; phylum Annelida; class Polychaeta; order Sabellida; family Siboglinidae; genus Lamellibrachia; species Lamellibrachia columna. The sequence continues at coordinate 24,969,307 of OY759267.1, forward strand.
ATACAACGTTTTACAGCAGTCATCAGGTGATTGCTAAAACTGGCCGCTAGAAGAAGCACACTGTGCACAAAAATGCGCTTTATTCCCGAGTTACTGCCCGATTGTTATTCCAAAATACTGTGCATCAATTTAATTTTAGAAATGGGTGGTAAACACTGTGTATGTAATTCAGATATACCTATAAATAAGGAAGTTAAGGATTAGAAATAGGTGGTCCACAGGGTAAGGTAAGGAATAGGTAGTTATTTTATATACATTTTGGAAATGTATTGTACATGTTTGCCAAAAGAGAATAAAACAAGCGAAATTTTCTATTTTCAATTTGCACAGCAACTTTTGGAAATTGCTGGTCCAGCTGACGAGAACCTGTTGGGGCCAAGGTAGAACAGGAACTAGAGGATCTGGTGAAACTCAACTGTCAGGGATCCGCAGGACTGAGGGATGTATGGCAGGAAATGGGAAGCCGGCCCTTAACACATCTTGGGAGGTGGGAGGTCGGCTCTAAAAATTGGTGGGATTTGCTGAAGATGAGAGATGGACTCTCAAAAAATGGAACGGTGGGAGTAGGTAGATTGCCCCCCCCCCCACAAACAGGTGCGAGACGCGAGATTGAGATCCCTGGCACACCCCCTCCTGTCTGATATTTAAAAATTTTCGAGCAAACCAAGAAAAAGACAACTGTGCATCTGCATTGGCATTAGATCACTAATTGAAGCTCTTCTTTTGATCGTCGAATGAAAAATGTTTCAGCAAAGTGGACATATCACACGGCCAATCGTACTGCCAACTAGACGGGGAAGCCGTTTCGTCACAACCTTCATAGCTCCTTAGAGAATAAATCGGTGGCCCCGCTTGCCATTTGGCACAAATGTCAGCTTTGAAATATGCTAGATGCAGATCAATGAGAGAATCACAAGGCTCACGGGAGGGAGTCGTTTGTGTAGCAGACAACATCCGTATCTATAGTATTTCGGGGGAAGACCACGAAACCAATATCAGAAACATGCGGATAAGGTGTCTGGGAACAGGTTTGAAATTAAGCGAAAAATACGTTTGTTAAAGAGTGTAGAACGAAGCAATGTTAAATCCCCGCAGCGTCATGGCATCTTGATCGCTATAACAGCTACATAAATGTAACAATTGTGTATGTGTCGAGGATCATGTAATAAATTTGTCACAGCGTATATTAATGGATAATAATTGGACGCAATAAACCAAACAGTAGTAACATACTCACTTTAAAATTCTGCAATATAAATCGTTACAAACACAGCGATCTGCGCTGGTTAAACGATAAGGAACTACATGGGATGTTCATATAATTAAAATGCCCAAGATCTCTCCCAATTTGTCGATCTCAAAGTTCGGCTTCCCTCCTGGCTGGATTGTCTGTTATTCACTGAGTATCAACATTTATTTTAGTTTGTATAAACACACTGAAATCAAATGGACATTGTGGTATTATGAATGATGGAAAAAACATTTCCAGTTACGTACACAACATTTTATGCAAACTGCAAATGGTTGGAATTAAAACGGGTTTCTCGTGAAATTGCTATGAAGTTTAAATTACAACAAATAAGACCTGATTGTACATGCATCTGCAAAAGATTCGCCAACCAAGCAGTGGATCTAGTGCCGTCTGTGCTCGAAAGTGTATATAATTACTAAGAACACAGAACGTTGTTAATATCCGTCATTTATGATATCTTCAGGTTCAGGCTTGTGATTTTCTGCCGTCAACTTGTCCCTGCAGGCAAGTTACCTTAGTGTGAGATAAGACGGTGAGTTTTCAGTAGTAATTCGGTAAAATTGTCTCGCTCTCCCTTTAATGTTCAACGTCGTCAATGAAAAATGTAATTGGACATGCTATTTTAGCCGTTTTTAGCTTGCTTTGCAAATGTTTAACCATTGTAAGCTTTATCAAGACGAACTAAACATTACGCATGATCAACGGAGTAGAATCTGCTACTCAAGCAAACCCGCTGCTTTTTGAGATCTTGCTGGATATAACGTTAGATACGTACGTCTTTAGTCGGATATATCGGTCAATGGTGGCATAAATGTCCGAGAAATTTTTACAATAAATAAATAAAATATATATATCACCACAGTGGACAATAAAGTGGGTGGGGATCATACGAAGGAACGTACACATAGAAACACAAACAGAAAGACACGCACACACAAAATCATCTCCCAGTTTGTAGTAGACGCTCCCTGCTCCAATATTGCGCTTGGCGTACCACGAGTGACATTTCCAAAAACGGCGGCGGCGGTTACGAAGGAGGGGCAATGATGCTTATAAGACGGTCGCACAGCGTGAGGATGTGTCAGAACGAGCGGTTGATCAACACGATGGTTCTACTCGACATTCGCCTGCCACTGTTTGGCGCTGTTCGCTCTGCTTCCTGTGGCGTCTTTGGGACAAGACGTCTCAGCACAGGCACACTTCTACACATCCGACGTTGGAGACACGAAGCTTTCGACAGATGCAATCTCGGGACATTGACCTATCGAGTCCGTTCGGTACGTAAACCGTTTGAGAGTACGTAGCGCCATCTCGGCGGTTCATATTAATTATAGTATAAAGCACGCACCCACGTATTGGCCGGAAGTCGCAGATCGAGGGCCAATACACAATAAAAAGACATTTTACTATAAAAAGATAATATACAAGTAACGCAAGTATAATATGGTCTAAATTCACGCGACCTTCAATATTTCGAACATGCAACGGGCGTTGCATCACGTGGGTGATGCGGTTGTTTCTTGTAATACGCTTGACGTTCCCTTACACAATATCAGCAAAACAAACACAAGCGACCAAAACCACGGCTGGTGCGGAGGTTGTGGTGAACCGGCTTCTCATGCCGTCACCATCAACATGAATATATAAAATATCACCTTTCTTTGAATAAAAAATTTTCTGCGTCCGACGTCGACCGGATCCTCATCAAGAAGAAAATCAATCTTGGTGGACGGAAGAAGTAGCGAAAGCAGGCGGAGAAGATATATATATATATATATATATATATATATATATATATATATATATATATATATATATATAGAGAGAGAGAGAGAGCGAGAGAGAGAGATAGATAGAGAGTGAGGTAGAGAGAGAAAAGCATGGTAGATGATAAAAGTGATCAAGGAGAATAGGGAAGAACCGAATACACCATTACAGCCAATGTACGGACATAAAAAGGTGGCTGCTAGGAGAACGGTGGGCAAAGCAAAGAGGACAGCCAGGATGTAAAACCTGGATCAGTAATCAAAGGCAAGAATGGGAAGCTAGTTACGGGCAGGAAAGATATGTTACATGTCTGGTAGGATTATTTCAGGGAACTGCAAAACCAAAGAGAGAACAGCGAAACTAGAACTACTGAGTGCAGTACAGGGAGAAGAGAATATAAATATATATATATATATATATATATATATATATATATATATATATATATATATATATATATATATATATATATATATCGACGAAGGCCAACTCGTCGACGATCGAGTGCCGCACATCGAAACACACGACAGCCGTAGACATGTCATAGATACATCCATTACATGGCTGTCCATTTAGTTGAGTCACGTCAATATATTCAAGATGGCGCCGGTGTATGGCGACACGTTGTGGCGATGCGTGATTGTATGTGTGATTTCACTTGCTGTTTTAGCGGCTAGTACAGCTACCATGCACAGGTATGAGCGTGAACATTTGCTGAATATTCTGGATTCAATGCATAAGGACTATCGACCTAACTTTGCCTCTGAGAACGTTTTTCCCGTGATCAATTCTACTCGACCTACTTCTGAAATCCACCACGCCACGCTTCATCGCGCTCGCAAACGGGGCAGACGAGGCGGGGCACTGTGCAGATTTCGTCGGCGCGGCTCTAGACCACCACTTCCTGCTATTGTTCTCGCTAACGTGCGCTCGCTCAAGAACAAAACAGACGAACTGTTCCACCTATTGTCTTTCAAACGTGAATTCAAGGACTCTTCCATTTTGTGCTTCACTGAGACATGGCTTGACCAACTGACACCTGACGCTGCCGTTACCCCACCGGGCCACACTTTGCTTAGAGCCGACAGATCAAGCGAACTGTCGGGCAAAGAAAGGGGTGGTGGAATATGCTTCCTTGTCAATCATCGGTGGTGCAATGACTCAACTATTGTGTCCTCTTCCTGTTCTCCTGAACTTGAATCACTCACAGTTAACTGCAAACCGTTCTACTCGCCGAGGGAATTCTGCAGTGTTGTTTTAATGGGTGTTTACATTCCGCCCGACGCGAATGCAACCAGTGCAATTAACCAGTTGACTACCCGCGTGTTGGCAGCAGAAACAACGTACCCTGATAGTGTCATCATCATCCTGGGTGACTTCAATCACACTAATCTGAAGAAAGTTCTACCCCGATACAAACAGCATGTTAATTGCTCCACTCGTAACAATAAAACTCTAGACCACTGCTACACCATCTTCAAGGACGCTTACCGGGCGACCACCAGGGCTCCGTTGGGTGAGTCAGATCACGCTACAGTCGTATTGATTCCTACATACCGTCAGAAGTTAAAAACAATAAAACCGACCACCAAGACAGTGAGAAAGCGGACTGCTGACTCAACGATTGCTTTGAAAGCTTGCCTTGACAGCACGGACTGGCAAATGTTTAAAGATTCCTGCCACGACCTCGACGCGTACACTGACACAGTTACTGCCTACATCAGCTGGTGTGAAGAAACCTGCTACGAAAGTAAGTTAGTTACAGTATATGGCAACGACAAACCATGGTTTACCAGGGACATTAAACAGAAGCTAGCCATGAAAAACTCAGCGTTCATTAGCGACAACAGGGAAGAATTTCGGAGAGCCAAGTACGCAGTGCGCAAGGCGATTAGTTCGGCCAAGTACAAATACAAACGCAAACTTGAAAACCAATTTGCTTCCAACAACACCAGATCTGTATGGCAAGGGTTACGTCAAATTACACAGTATAAACCAAGCGCTTCAGCCATTTACAACGCCGATCCGTCCTTCCCCGACCAACTAAACGACTTCTACAGCAGATTTGACAAGTTAAACACATCGCCGGAACAGCGCCCCCTACCCACAGACACTCCGCTGTCGCCGCCTTTCACCGTTAACGTTGCTGACGTGCGGACATTGTTCAAGCGACTGAGTACGCGCAAGGCTTCGGGTCCTGATAACATCTCATCATATACATTCAAGAATTGTGCCGATCAGCTTGCTCCAGTATTCGCTGACATCTACAATTCATCTTTACAACAGTGCATAGTTCCAACGTGTTTTAAAACTTCTGTGATTATACCTATTCCCAAGAAGGCTAAAGTCTCTACCATGAACGATTACCGTCCAGTGGCACTTACCTCAGTTGCGATGAAAGTTTTCGAACATATTATGCTCCGTTATCTGAAATCTTCCACGGCCGGTCTATTGGATCCTCACCAGTTTGCTTATCAAACTAACAGATCTGTGGACGATGCAGTTGCCTTAGGTTTACATTATGTTATGAATCACCTGGAACAACCGAGCACTTATGCGAGGATTCTTTTCATGGACTTTAGCTCGGCCTTTAACACCATAATTCCTGTGAAGTTGTTTGATAAACTTGTATCTCTGAATGTGCATCCTGCCATATGTCACTGGACTCTCAACTTTCTTCTTCACAGGCCTCAATCTGTCAAGGTCAAAAACTCTCTCTCCAAACCTGTTATTCTTAACACTGGTGCCCCACAAGGCTGCGTGCTTTCTCCTTTCCTTTTCACTCTCTTTACAAACGACTGTGTATCTGGTAACCAATCTGTTCGCGTGTTTAAGTTCTCGGATGACACCACTGTAATTGGCTGTGTCAACAATGCTAACGAGTCTGTGTATAGAGAGGAAGTTCAAAGACTGGTCGGCTGGTGTAAGAACAACAACCTGGTACTAAACATATCCAAAACGAAGGAAATTATCATTGATTTTCGCAAAAAGAAAACACCCATCCACCCCCTTGTCATTGACGGTACTGAAGTTTTACAAGCCGACTCTGTAACATTTTTGGGTTCGACTATTTCTAAAGATCTTTCCTGGTGTAATAACACGATTGGCATCATTAAAAAAGCACAAAAACGCTTGTACTTCCTTAGACACCTCAAACGATTCGGCTTATCTCAAGCAATATTAACACGTTTCTACCGCGCAGTTATTGAAAGTGTCTTGTCATTTTCTATCACTGTCTGGTTTGGTCGCGCCAGCCAAGATGAAATTAATCAAATTGAATCAGTCGTCAAGTACGCCTCTAAACTAATCGGGTTAAATATGCCGTCCATCAGATCTCTTTATCTATCTCGCAGTTTGCGCAAATCCAAGCGCATTGTACAAGACGAATATCATCCAGCCAACCATCTCTTTGAACTCCTTCCCTCCGGTAAGCGCTACCGTAGCATAAAAACTAAAACGACGCGATTTAACAATAGTTTCTATCCTCAAGCGCTGAGATTTTTAAACGGATAGCCATCATAAATGTCTTGCCTCTGGTAGGTAGATGCAATGTCGCCTTTTTAATTTTTTTTTTTTATTTTTTTTATTTTTTTTTTTTTTTTTTAATCTTTATTTTTTTTTATTTTTTAATCTTGCAACCTATTATATTACTCTCGCTTGTTTTCAACTGTTTTTAGTATTACGATTGTGATATGTAATGTTTAGTTCCGTGTGTGATTGGGTGCATGAGTGTATGTTTGTGCTAACGCCACAACACTACAAATTCCTTGTACTTGCTACTTGGTAATAAAACGTATCTTATCTTATCTTATCTTATCTTATAAATTGCCAACATAAATCAAAGCCAATACTTAAGTGTGGAGACTAAACAGATATAACATACACAATAATGCCTACGATTTTTTTGTATACAACATTATAATAATCGGTGCAATTTAATGGAGTCATTACATTAACATTTATATTCAATGCAGTAAATACCTCCACGTACTAGCAATTTAATTTAAATAATAATATCATATCATTAATATAAATTGATCAGTACCACAATAGCCTTCATTCATTGTGCGTCAAATTCGTGGGAAAAAAACCCACCGGGTGTCCTATTAGTCAGTTTATAAGAAAACTGCCATTATCGTGTATGAGAACTGCTTTGCACAGGAATTATCCAATTACGAAATTTAAGCAATACGACAGTACTGGAGTTGTTCATTGTTGTGGTTCATTGAATATAAATTTAAATATAATGACTCTAACATTGCATCACTTAGCGTAATTAATCCAATTTTGTAATACAGACTTTGAATGCGTTGTTGTGTATGTCATACCTGTTTAAACTGCTCACTTTAAGCATTTAACTTATTTATGTTGATGAAACATCGTGTCATGAATTGCCATTGTGGCATTCAACGCTATTTTTATTTAAAGAAGATTTTGATTATTTAAATTAACTGAAATAGGTAATACCTGAATATATGTGTTGCTTCACTGCATTGAATGTATACATTTAAATGTAGTGACTCTTAAACTGCAACACTTATCGTAATTAATCCAATTTGTAATACAGACTTTGAATACGTTGTTGTGTATGTCATACCTGTTTAAACTGCTCACTTTAAGCATTTAACTTATTTATGTTGATGAAACATCGTGTCATGAATTGCCATTATGGCATTCAACGCTATTTTTATTTAAAGAAAATTTTGATTATTTAAATTAATATATGTGTTGCTTCACTGCATTGAATGTATACATTTAAATATAATGAATCTTAAACTGCAACACTTATCGTAATTAATCCATTAGAGGTGGTAGGTCGGCTCTAAAAATTGGTGGGAGATTGGAGGTTGGCCTAAAAAGTTGGCGGGATTTGCGGAAGATGAGAGATGGACTCTCAAAAATGGATTGGCCCCCCACAAAGGTGTGGGAGACGCGAGATTGAGACCCCTGGCTCACCCCCATCCTGACTGATGTTTCCAATTTTCCCAAGACCAAGACAAACTGTGCATCAGCATTGTCCTTACACCACTAAGTGAAGCCCTTTTGTTGATCGTCGAATGCCAAATTGTTCAGCAAAGTTGACATATCACATAGCCAATGGCAATGCCAACTAGACGGGCAAACCGTTTCGTCACAAGCTTCATAGCTCATTATGGAATAAATCGGTGGCCTCGCTTGCCATTCGGCACAAATGTCGGCTTTGAAATATGCTAGATGAAGCTCAATAAGATAACCACAAGGTCTACGGGAGGGAGTCGTTTGTGCAGCAGACAACATCCGTATCTATAGCGTTTCGGGGGAAGATCACGAAACCAATATCAGAAACATGCGGAACAGGTGTCTGGGAACAGGTTTGAAACTAAGCAACAAAATACGTTTGTTAAAGACTGTAGAACGAAGCAATGTTAAATCCCCGCAGCGTCACGGCATCTTGATCGCTATAACAGCTTTATCAATGTAACACTTGTGTCTGTGTCGAGGATCCTGTAATAAAGCTGTCACAGCGCACATTAATGGATAATAATTGGATGCAATAAACCAAACAGCAGCATACTCACTTTAAAATTCTGCAATATAAATCGTTAGAAACACAGCTGTTTGCATACGTTAAATGATAAGGAACTACATGGGATGTTCATATAACTAAAATGCCCAAGATCTCTCCCAATGTGTCGATCTCAAAGTTCGGATTCCCTCATGGCTGGACTGGCCGTTATTCTCTGAGTAGCAACATTTTATGCAAGTGGTTGGAATTAAAATGGGTTTCTCATGAAATTGCTATGATGTTTAGATTATAACAAATAAGACCCGATTGTACTTGCATCTACAAAATTCCAGGCATTTCCACCACTTAAGAGCACATATAAAATCTACAATCCTATTTGTGATATATTTTTTTTACGCTTTGCTGACAGCAATGCCTTCAGCGGGGTTTCAGTTAAACATAAGTGACCAAAACCACGGCTGGTGCGGACGTTTGGTGAACCGGCTTCTCATGTCGTCACCATCAACATGAAAATATCAAATATCACCCTTTCTTTTAATAAAATTCATTCTGCGTCCGACACCGACCGGATATTCCGTTGTGTTATTATCGTAAAAATGTGTCTGGCACCGCGTTACCTAATTTTAAACGGACGAAGATAGAGGCGGTAATGTTCTTAGCACCGAACAACCATGTTCCACAGCCACCTGCTCTTCCCTTCAACATCTGCGGATGTAACATCAGCACTTCATCCAACAAACGTGACAGTGGCATACAGCTCGACTCCACGATGTCGATGGCCGCACACGTTTGCCGTACCTGCCGGACCGCCGACGCCCAACTACGTGGCATAGCGCGAATACGATAATCTCTGCCACTCAGAGCGCGCAAGGTGCTTCTACATGCTTCTACATGCGCTTGTCACGTCGCGACTCCATTTCGGAAACACGGCCCTGTACAACAATACCGGAACCCTGCTGCAACGACTCGATATGGTCCAGCGATCAGCTGCACGTGTCGTCCTCTGTCTACGTCGACGTGACCAACACAACATGACGGCGGCATTACGAGAGCTGCACTGGCTGCCTGTGGCGCAGCGAATTCAGTTTAAACTGTTGACCTTGATGCACGGCGCCGTGCATGCAAACACTCCACGCTACCTTGCTGACCGTATATCGCCCTATGTTCCCTGTCGCAGTCTTCGTTCGACTGACCAATTTCTCATTGTTGTTCCTAGGGTAAACCTGGAACGGCTCGGCCGACGAACGTTCTCATGTGCAGGTCCCATCTTATGGAACTATCTACCAATAGGGCTGAGAACGCAACGTGATTCTAGACGTTTTAAAAGGGACCTGAAAACCTTTCTATTTAATCAAGTTTTTTTACGTCTGTGTGTATATATATATATATATATATATATATATATATATATATATATATATATATATATATATATATATATATATATCATAGAGTTACATCATTAATCACCCCCCTATAAACAAGAGCGATAAGTCAGCTCACTGCAGTGAAGCGGGCGTGGACCACTGGCCGACATTTCATTGCACGGCAGAAACAGTTGCATCCACTGCATGACACATAGGGTAGTACTGTTTATAGTGTGAACATAGCATGTTACAAATAGTTGTCTAACATATGTAAGTAAGTAAGTAAGTAAATAAATAAATAAATAAGTAAGTAAGTAAGTGAGTAAGTAAGTTAATTTATTTCCTCCTCGCCATCATCATGTACAATATAAGCCTAAGGCAAACAAAAGCAATGAAGATGAGGTGGCTACCAGAGAAGTATCAACTTATCCGGCTAGTAGCCAGTGACGATGACACCAGGAACCAATTAACTTGAAGATTTGTCATTGTCATTTATTCTTAATGGGGCATGGCCACCAGAATGATTAATAATTTGGATGAGGGAGGTCCCAGCAGTTGTGTTATAAGTCTGGGCAGTTGGGTTGTTCATACCGGAATGAGCATCGTGCATTAGTGTTAAACTCTCGAAGACAAACATTTTAGACGCTTGCTACAGACAGCTGTGGGACAACGAATATGGTTATTTCCTGTGTGGCTTACAGCTGTACGAATCGACAGAAGACAGGATTTAACATCTCGTTATTTTCAGGTAATTTATGTCGCAAATGTTTGCGCTGTATTAGTGTATATGTGAATAAATGCAACAGTTTCGAAAATGTTCTGAAACATCAATATATTACAGATGCGTTTGTTTTTCTTGGGGGAGCGTACATTAAGTGTTTCCCATTAGTCACATTGATTGGGTGCAACATAAAATGTTATAGGGGTAGGATTCAGTTTTATAAATTATGTGTGCGTGCGTGTATGCATTTTTGTAAATCTTTTTTAAAACTCTACTAGATGTCAGCTCATTAATAAAAAAAAATTTCTTTACTAAGTCATCTGCATTTAATGAGGCTCTCCCTTTTTGGTCGTCGTTTGCCTTTTCATCGGCGTATGAACCACTATCATATAACTCATGCTGTACACATTGCAACATTCATTGCATTCTATGCATTTGTTTGACAAACCATGTGAAAGGTTGCCTACTAAAACAATTAACAGCTTAAATGAGAGAGCACATTTCGTTGCATGAGTCATGTCATTGGGCAAATTGGCCAGATAACATTCGAGAAAGATCATGATCTGTAGGTGGAAATGGCTGTGATGGAGCAGCTGTGGAATGTGTTGGAAGATGGGAAAAATATATTTGTGGGACATTAGAGAAGAATGTTCAACAGGGCTTAATGATATTTTGACCATTAGCTAATTATTAGCTAATTAGCTAGTCATTAGCTAATACATGTATAGAGCACTTCAGAAAGTTCAGATTTGACCATGATTAGTGGTGCTACTGTTATAGTTAATATGTTATGATATTTGATATAACAGGTGCATGGATATATTGTGCACGTAATAAGGTATTAGGTATTTAAAGTTATATAGTATTCATCTCTTGTAAGTACTGTATATCTGTAGATATATAATGAAGACTGGGTGCTGTACAGTATAAACTCTGGGCCTCCAGTGGGTTCTTGCCGTGCAGCAGCATGAATGTCACTGGTCCATGCTGGCATCACTTTATCATGCGTCAACTGATAAGAGCTCAGCGGTCTTGTTTTACTAACGGGTGTTCTATTTATGTCTATGATATATATACATATACACATACACATATATCATCCTAATGGTTACTTTTGTTGTTATCTTATGTAATGCCTGTATTGTAATAATTATATTCACTAATGTAACGTACTTTAATTAATTTATTGTATTCTTTATTTTTTATTGTAAACACCCCTGATTTTATTTTTAGATATATGCCGAGTTCAAAAAAATAAATCAACATCTCCCTTTCTTTCTTCTGCTGAAAGCTGTTGATTCGAAGTCGTATTTGTTGTTAATCTCACTGTCATTTATTGCTGCCGGGGACGACGTTTGCTTCATAGTTGTCATTGTTGATGCTGATGTTATAGAACCGAAGGAATGCCTACAAACACTCAAAGGATATGATTACAAAGGGCACCAAAGCCGAACCGTATCAGGCAGGACATGCCAGGCATGGGCGTCCCAAGCGGTTAGTACAACGATACAAGTGTCTCCTTCACTCTATAATGCAAATATGTGATTGCTAGTTTGCCACTTTGCACAAAATGGCACAAAGCACTTACACTGGGCTTGGGAAATATTTATAGCACGTCCACTTCGGCCTCTTAGTTTTAATAATATTTTATTATTACTTATTTTTCCCCAGCCAAAAAACACTGAAAGGGAGATTACGTACACATTTAGGAAAATAACAACATAATATATATGCCACGTAATGCAAAAAGAAACAGAACATTTATAATGTTAGAACACCCAGTGACAACGACAAAGTTAGAGAGGAAACGAAGCGGCAAATAAGTAATACCAACGAAGGTCTATCAACCTGTCTAGGAGAGAATATTGTCTATCAAACTGGCTAGGAGAGAACATGGCAGAACGACTGGAAGCTATCAGTGATCGTACGAAATAGCGGGACAGGGATCGTCCACGCATGTAGCAAGCAGGGCACCCGATAATGATACATTTGTAATTGGTACACAGACCATAGTTTCCTTAAAACAATCCATTGTTAGGAAATTCCTCCAGTTGGTAAGTGGACAACAAAACCACTGACTTACTGATCTTTAGTTTCTCATCTGTATATAGTACACTGTACCATACAAAAACTGTGTCGGTGTTGCAACATACACTAATACACGCCCACAACGTTTGCACTTTGTGAATATCCAACAAGTTAACATATGGATTTATTGAAAAATTGAAATTACCCGCCAACTAGGTTTTTGAATTAAACCATGAATTTAATTATTGTTAGTTCATGTATGGATCCGTACTTGATACAGCTTCTGGGTCTACTGTTTCTCTCTAGATTTAATTGGAAACGGTTGTACAAATGTGGCTGTACTTTGTTAGTCGCCATTGTATATGACTTTTCACACTGGAAAAGAATGCACGCTGTTTGGCTAAATGCCCTGTTACAGAAGGTTATGGACAGCTGATAGCCCACTTTGTTTTACGATGTCCTCCTTTGTTCCACAGCCTCACAGACACTCATGTAGACCAGAAGGCCGAAGTAACTACTGCACCAACATTGACTCGGCCGTATGCCGAGAGGTGAAGCCTTGGTGCTACACAACGGATCCTGAGAAACGATGGGAGTATTGCGACATTCAGGACTGCGAAGGTAAATTAATCAACGCTCCAAATCATGTTGTTTATTTTGTTGTGACATATTGGATTGGTGTGTAGCATGAAATACCATATCGCAAGTGATATATCTTTGTTGAATAAACGCAGACCATCCCAATTTCAAATGGTGCCCAGAATTATCCACAAGCTCCGGAATTATATCGGGGACTACACATATCGATAATGTCCATTGATGAGCTGATTCTTTTTTCTGTTTCTCGTCTGTGCTGCTCTGTATTCAGGGAGTTGTGGTCACTTCATCATTTCCCCTGTTGTAGACTCATGGAATGATGGTCATATATATATATATATATATATATATATATATATATATATATATATATATATATATATATATATATATATATATATATATATATATATATATATATATATATATATATCCGTCTTTCTCTCTGTCTTCATATCTCCCTTTCACTGTATTTGTCATCTCTTTATCCCCCCTCTCTCTTTCGCTCTCTATCTGTCTCTATGTTCATGTGTATATATATATATATATATATATATATATATATATATATATATATATATATATATATATATATATATATATATATATATATATACGTATATATATTTCGTGTGTTTTCCGCAGCTCGATACCCCGTCGACTCCCGGTGTATTTGTGTTTACAATGAAATGGGGACACGCTTGTGCAAACCTTTCTCTGTTTGTATAAATACACCAACTACTTGGTAGGTTGGTAACGGGCAATCCAATTTTATTCATACACAACAAGGATTGCCGCTGTGCACACACTAATAGTGACTAAGTCTGCCACAAATTGTGCACAGCCTGGTATTAAGCTGATGTGTATGATCAATTAGTAAACAATACCAGATAAGATTTAACATTATTGATATTTTCTACTGTAGCTAGCAACTGCCGAAGACAGTCTTTACCAAAAAACCCTTGCTGCTCTTAAACAAAGCGACAGCATACAAAGAGGGAAAAAATACCTATGTGCAGACAAGCATACATAATTATATGTATATAGTGCTAGCTAGAGTATTTACAATGATATACACAAAAGTGGGGGAATAAACCCCCCGGCCCCACCTGTGTGCAGGTGGTGGCATATATATACATACGTATATATATATATATATATATATATATATATATATATATATATATATATATATATATATACATACGTGTATATATATATATATATATATATATATATATATTCACTCTCTTTCTCCTCTCTGTGTTCCTTTTTCTCTCTGTCTACATATATATCTCTCTATCTATCTATCTCTCTCCCCCATCTCTCTCTACCTCCCCTTCTGTGTGTGTGTGTGTTTGCCTCTATATATATATCTCTCTCTCCTCTCTCACGTGTCAGATGGCTCAAGAACTAATGTCGTGAAAAGTTGCATTTTCGCCTGTGTTCTCAGTTACTATGGTAACGACTGCGAAACAATTATGTATACATGTATAAATATCGTGTTGCCACATGCTTTTCGTGTACATATACGTTAAGTTATCCTTCAAATATATTATATCATGACGACAGTTAAGATTTGGCAATAAGTGATGATTTTTTATGAAGATGATATGTTAATCCTTTGCAATGCTATGATCAAGTTTAACCATATCGAAGTACAGCAATAACCCTGATATTGCGCTTCATAACTAAATAAGATTTAGGCTGCCTGACGAAATATCACGATATTTCAAGCAGCAGTATGTGATTATTTGTTTTGGATGATGTTCTACTTTCAATAATCCACATTCTTTGATCAACTCGTTTTTGAACTAAATTTCTGTTTTGCGTATAAAATCACAACGCTTGTCCAATGTTGAATGAAATAGACCAGATGAAAGATATTTAATTTAATTAACGTACAACCATGTACGCATTCACCATCAATATGACATACACTATTACATAATCGCAGCTGACTGAAATAAACAAAACTCATAAATGTATTGTTTAATGCGCACCAAAACAAACATAAGCGAATAAACCCACGGCTGGTGTCGAGGTAGTGGTGAACCCACTTCTCATACCGTCAACGTCACCATGAAAACATAAAGTATATCCCTTTCTTTGAATACAATGTTTCCTTTCTTACGTTTTTCTGAGAGCTGTTGATTCGAAGCCGTGTTTGTTGCTAATCTCACTGTCATTTGTTGCTGCCGGGGACGACTTTTGTTTCATTGTTCTCATTGTCGATGCTGATGTTACAGAAGCGAAGGAGTGCCTAGAAACACTCAAAGGTTACGATTACAGAGGGTACAAAAGCCAAACCGTATCAGGCAGGACATGCCAGGCATGGGCGTCCAAATCGGTTAGTACAACGATACAAGTGTCTCCTACATTCTATAATGCAAAAATGTGATTGCTATTTTACCACTTTACACCAAATGGCACAAACCACTTACACGCTGTTTGTCAACACATTCAGGAAAATGATATTTATAACTTGAGAGTATCGACGACAATGTCAAAGGTAGAGAGGAAACGAAGCAGAGGTCAGCAAATAATTAACACCATCGGTGATTTATATCAGACTAGGTAGAAAAGAGCAAGGCAGAACGTTTGGAAGCTACAAATGATCGAGCGAAATAGCTGGATATGATCGCCCACGCATATAGCAAACAGGGCACGCGATTATGATAATTGTGTATGTTGTACACAGAGCATAGTTTCCTTAGAACAGCAATTCTTTGAGAGAAAATTTCTCAAGTGGCCAATGAAACCATTGACTTATCGGGAATCCAACAGTTTTTTTGACTATATATATTACACTATATTATAACAAAGAAACTATGTGGGTGTTGCAACAGACAGTGATTACATCAGACAACGTTTGTATTTTTTAGTATCCAGTAAGTTAACAAATGTGTTTACTAAAAACAAATAATTGAAATTACTCGTTAAGTGTGTTTTGGAATTAAACCGTCACCTTAGTTATTTTTAGTTTATGTGTGGATCCTTCCTTGATACAGCTTCTGGGTCTACTGTTTCTTTCTAAATTTCATTGGAAATGTTTATGCAAAGGTGGCTGCATTTCGTTGGCCGCCATTGTATCAGACTCTTCACACGGGAAAAGAATGCATGTTCTTTGCCTGAATAATCCGCTACCGAAGGTTATGGACAGTTGATAGGCCTCTTTGTTTTACGTTGTCCTCCTTTGTTCCACAGCCTCACGCACACTTATGTACTCCAGAAGGCCGAAGCAACTACTGCACCAACATTGACTCGGCCGGATGCCGAAGGTTGAAGCCTTGGTGCTTCACAACGGATCCTAAGAAGCGATGGGAGTACTGCGACCTTGACCACTGTGAAGGTAAATTAATAAACGCTACAAGTCATGTAATTTGTTATGTTTTGACATGTTGGATTGGTGTGTACCATAAAATACCATATCGCAAGTGATATGTCTTTGTTGAATAAACGCAAACCATCCCAATTTCAAATGGTGCCCAGAACTTATCTGTTATTTCCACCAGCTCCGGAAATATATCGGGGACTACACATGTCCATTGATGAGCTGATTCGTTGTTCTGTTTCTCGTCTGTTTTGCTCTGGATTCACGGAGTTGTAGTGAATTCATCATTTCCCCTGTTGTAAACTCAAGGAATGATGGTCTATATCGCCTCCCCTGTTGTAGACTCACGTAGTTACGATCTCTCTCATCTCCCCTGCTGTGGGGTCACGTAGTTACGATCTCTCTCATCTCCCCTGCTGTGGGGTCACGTAGTTACGATCTCTCTCATCTCCCCTGCTGTGGGGTCACGTAGTTACGATCTCTCTCATCTCCCCTGCTGTGGGGTCACGTAGTTACGATCTCTCTCATCTCCCCTGCTGTGGGGTCACGTAGTTACGATCTCTCTCATCTCCCCTGCTGTGGGGTCACGTAGTAACGATCTCTCTCATCTCCCCTGCTGTGGGGTCACGTAGTAACGATCTCTCTCATCTCCCCTGCTGTGGGGCCACGTAGTAACGATCTCTCTCATCTCCCCTGCTGTGGAGTCACGTAGTAACGATCTCTCTCTCATCTACCCTGCTGTGGGGTCACGTAGTAACGATCTCTCTCATCTCCCCTGCTGTGGAGTCACGTAGTTATGGGTTCTCTCTAATCTCGCCGACAGAAGTCTAAATAGTCTCTCTGTCTCTAACTGTCTGTCTGTATGTCTCTATGTTATATATATATATATATATATATATATATATATATATATCTTTCTCTCTCTCTCTCTCCCTCTCTCCCTCTCTCTCTATCTCTCTCCCTCTCTCTCTCTCTCTCTCTTTCTCTCTCTCTCTCTCTCTCTCCCTCTCTCTCTCTCTCTCCCCCTCTCTCTCTCTCTCTCTCTCTCTCTCTCTCTCTCCTTCTCTCTCTCTCTCTCTCTCTCTCTCTCTCTCTACACTATTACATAATCACAGCTGACTGAGAAAAACAAAATTCATCAATGTATTGTTTAATGCGCAGCAAAACAAACATAAGCGAATAAAACCACGGTTGGTGCCGAGGTTGTGGTGAGTGCACTTCTCATACCTTCAACGTTAACATGAAAACATAAAGTATATCCCTTTCTTTGAATACAATTTCTCCCTTTCTTACATTTTTCTGAGATTGTTGATTCGAAGGCGTGTTTGTTGCAACTCTCACTGTCATTTGTTGCTGCCGGGGACGACTTTTGTGTCATTGTTCTCATTGTCGATGCTGATGTTACAGAAGCGAAGGAGTGCCTAGAAACAACCAAAGGTTATAATTACAGAGGGTACAAAAGCCAAACCTTATCAGGCAGGACATGCCAGACATGGGCGTCCAAACCGGTTAGTACAACGATACGAGTGTCTCCTACACCCTATAATGCAAAAATTGTATTGCTATTTTGCCACTTTACACCAAATGGCACAAACCACTTACACGTTGTTTGCAAATATTTATAGCACGTCCACGTCGATCTCTTAGTTTTAATAATATTTTATTATTACTTCTTCCCCCAGATATAAAACGCTGAAAGGAAAGGGAGACCGTGTACACATTCAGGAAAATGATATTTATAACTTGAGAGTATCGACGACAATGTCAAAGGTAGAGAGGAAACGAAGCAGAGGTCAGCAAATAATTAACACCATCGGTGATATATATCAGACTAGGTAGAAAAGAGCAAGGCAGAACGATTGGAAGCTACAAATGATCGAGCGAAATAGTTGGATATGATCGCCCACGCATGTAGCAAACAGGGCACGCGATTATGATAATTGTGTATGTTGTACACAGAGCACAGTTTCCTTAAAACAGCAATACATTGAGAGAAAAGTCCTCCAGATGGCAAGTGGACAATGAAACCATTGACTTATCGGGAATCCAACAGTTTTTCGTCTATATATAGTAGACTATATTATAGCAAAAACACTATATCGGTGTTGCAACAGACAGGAATCCAATTTTTTACTATATATAGTACACTGTATTATACAAAAAACTATGTGGGTATTGCAACAGACAGTCATAGCAGCAGAAAACGTTTGTATATTTTTAGTATCCAATAAGTTAACAAATTGGTTTACTAAAAACAAATTGAAATTATTCTTTAACTATGTTTTGGAATTAAACCGTCAACTTAATTATTTTTAGTTCATGTGTGGATCCTTCCTTGATACAGCTTCTGGATCTACTCTTTCGATCTAAATTTAATTGGAAATGTTTGTACAAAGGTGACTGTATTTCATTGGCTGCCAATGTATCGGACTCTTCACGGGAAAAGAGTGCATGTTGTTTGCCTGAATGATCCGCTACCGAAGGTTATGGACAGTTGATAGGCCCCTATATATGTTTTACGTTGTCCTCTTTTCCTCCACAGCCCGACGTACTCGCATGTGTTCCAGAAGGTCGAAACAACTACTGCACCAACATTGACTCGGACGGATGCCGAGGGGTGCAGCCTTGGTGCTACACAACGGATCCTAAGAAGCCATGGGAGTACTGCGACATTCCCCACTGTGAAGGTAAATTAATCAACGCTCCAAGTCATATGGTTTATTATGTTATGACATATTGGATTGGTGCGTACCATGAAACACCATATCGCAAGTGATATGTTTATGGTCTGATATGGATAAACGCAAGCCATCTCTATTTGCAATGGTGCCCAGTACTTATCGATCATTGCCCCCGCAATTGAGTTGATTCATTGTTCTGTTGCCGCTGTTGTTTGGTACATCATGTTGAGAATATATTGTATACACAGTAAGAACGACCATTACCGCATCAGACAAGGAACTACGGATGAAGAAGAAAAAATGGGAACGACCACACATTCAGCTACGAACTGAATCCACCAGCTTCATAGATAGTGTTGACTTGTAGAACCTAAAATGTTGCCTCTTATCTCTCTCTCTCTCTCTCTCTTCCCTCTCCCCCCTCTCTCTCCACCCTCTCTCTCCCTCTCTCACTCCCTCTCACTATCTGTGCCTCTCTTTCCCTCCCCTACTTCTCCCGTCCGCGTGCTGGTTAATTTATGATCTGATTCACATATTGGAAGGTGTAGATACGCGTAGTGCTAACCCAATAAGAATATTGTTTTCTGGCAGTTAAATTCCCACAAGTTGTTGTTTGTTCCCTCTGTTTCTGAGCCCACTTCTCATACCTCAACATCAGCATGAGAACATAAAGTATATCCCTTTCTTTGAATACAATGTTTCCCTTTCTTACGTTTTTCTGAGAGCTGTTGAAACGAAGCCGTGTTTGTTGCTACTCTCACTGTCATTTGTTGCTGCCGGGGACGACTTTTGTTTCATTGTTCTAATTGTCGATGCTGATGTTACAGACGCGAAGGAGTGCCTAGAAACACCCAAAGGTTACGATTACAGAGGGTACAAAAGCCAAACCGTATCAGGCAGGACATGCCAGACATGGGCGTCCAAAACGGTTAGTACAACGATACAAGTGTCTCCTACACTCTATAATGCATGTGATTGCTATTTTGCCACTTTACACCAAATGACACAAACCAGTTACACGTTGTTTGTCAATTATTTATAGCGTGTCCACGTCGATCTCTTAGTTTAAATAATATTTTATTATTACTTCTTCCCCCCCAGATATAAAACGCTGAAAGGAAAGGGAGACCGTGTACACATTCAGGAAAATTATAATTGATGAGAAAAGAAAGAGAACATTCATAAATTGAGAGTACCGACGACAACGTCAAAAGTACAGAGGTAACGAAGCAGAAGTCAGCAAACAATTAACACCATCGGTGATAAATATATCAGCCTAGCTAGGAACGAACATGGCAGAAAGAGCAAGAAAGAGCAAGGCAGAACGATTGGAAGCTACAAACGATCGAGCGATATAGCTGGATATGATCGCCCACGCATGTAGCAAACAGGGCACGCGATTATGATCATTGTGTATGTTGTACACGGAGCACAGTTTCCTTAAAACAGCAAATCAGTGAGAGAAAAGTCCTCCATATGGCAAGTGGACAATGAAACCATTGACTTAGCGGGAATCCAACAGTTTTTCGTCTATATTATAGCAAAAACACTATATCGGTGTTGCAACAGACAGGAATCCAACAGTTTTTTTACTTTATATAGTACACTGTATTATAAAAAAACTATGTGGGTGTTGCAACAGACAGTCATACCAGCAGACAACGTTTGTATTTTTTTTAGTATCCAGTAAGTTAACAAATGGGTTTACTAAAAACAAATTGAAACTATTCGTTAACTAATTAAACCGTCAACTTAATTATTTTTAGTTCATGTGTGGATCCTTCCTTGATACAGCTTCTGGGTCTACTGTTTCGATCTAAATTTAATTAGAAATGTTTGTACAAAGGTGGCTGTATTTCGTTGGCCGCCATTGTATCGGACTCTTCACACGGGAAAAGAATGCATGTTGTTTGCCTGAATAATCCGCTACCGAAGGTTATGGACAGTTGATAGGCCACTTTGTTTTACTTTTTCCTCCTTTGCACCACAGCCTGAGGTAATCCCATGTAATCCACAAGGCCGAAGCAATTACTGCACCAACATTGACTCGGTCGGATGCCGAGGGATGAAGCCTTGGTGCTACACAACGGATCCTAAAAAGCCATGGGAGTACTGCGACATTCCTAGCTGTGAAGGTAAATTAATCAACGCTCCAAGTCATACGGTTTATTATGTTTTGACATATTGGATTGGTGCGTACCATGAAATACCATATCGCAAGTGATATGTCTATGGTCTGATATGGATAAACTCTAGCCATCCCTATTTGCAATGGTGCCCAGTACTTTTCGATCTGTTGCCCCCGCAATTGAGTTGATTCATTGTTCTGTTGCTGCTGCTGTTTGGTACATACTGTTGAGAATTTATTGTGCACACAGTAAAATCGACCATTACCCCATCAGACAAGGAACTACGGATGAAGAAGAATCAAATGGGAACGACCACACATTCAGCTACGAAGTAAATCCACCAGCTTCATATAAACTGTTGACTAATAGAACGTAAAATGTTGCCTATTATCTCTCTCTCTTCGCTCTCCCCCTCTCTCCCCCCACTCTCTCCCTCCCACTACCTGATCTGATGATCTGACCCACATATTGGAAGGTGTAGATACGCGTAGTGCTGATAAGAATATAGTTTTCTGGCAGTTAAATTCCCACAAGTTGTTGTTTGTTCCGACTCTTTCATTTGCTATTTGTTGTTGTTGCAGAGATTGTGCAGAAGCGTGAGCCAGATAACTTTGACTCCGATGGACCTGATGAAGAATCGGATGCCTGGAAATCGAAATTCGCCTAGCGCAAGGGCGGCGATTAGGAGACGCCAACTTCAAACCTGATGGTAACCAATCAAAGGCGCATAAAACCGGGAAGAAACGTTAATAAACTAATGTTATTATTTTAGTGCAGTTATGTGCTTTTGGTGCATATTTGTCACAGCAACCCTGTAGTAGTATAGTTCTTAACATAATAATAGCGGCATTTTTCTAATACTTTTGAATAGCGTTTTCTTTTCACAGCAACAAACATTTTAACAACATCGGGGTATTTTGCACTGTCACATTAGAGCAACCATTTTCGATTCCGGGGTGTTTGAGAATGGGTTGTGACATTATTGTGACAATGACACCATGGTTGTGACGATATCATGATTATGACGCTCCAGTACTAGTAATTTTATGACAACGAAACCGCGTTCTCGCATGCATGCTTCCGTTTGCAAAGGCCTCTTCTTTGGGTATATAAAGATTGGTTTTACAAGTAAATTGTTGCTACTTACTCTGTGACCGTCATAATGACAAGACATTGTGTCTGAATTCTTTACGCGGTAACATTCGGGTCTGTCAACATTCCGATACATGAAATTGTCAAGAACACGGATATTTGTCTGTTGTCCATCTACTGATGTGCTTATTAAAATGAAACACAAATAATAAAGTAAAAAACAGTTGTTTATTGTTCCACGTCGTTTCATTGTTTCAGTGTTCACAACAAGAATGCACCACAGCACACAGCACTGGTTTGTCAATAAAGCTTCAACCAAGCATACCTTCCTAGTTTGCGTTTTCTTTCGAGCCATATTCATATTTACGATTGTGACTCACTATTCTAGTTTGCATATTGTCATTCACTTGGCTGACACGCATTCACTCAAAGCGCAAGACGCTACAAATGTGTAACATCACGAAGCCGTTCGATAACTTTTGCACGAACAGTCAACGAATTTAGTTAAACTCAGGTACCTTGCTAGCCTTGCAACTATCAAAGTCATGGACGACTTCGTCGATGTCTACCTCACGCAAAACCAAATATTCTACACTTAGTAGTGCTACATGGGTGAGTCGTTCCATTGTCTTGGTTGTGCGAAGCCTATACTTCATGTATTTCATTTTCGAAACCTAAAGGCTTATATGTTTCTTTTTTATCGTATATAATGTTGTGCCACTACAAGGTAATGTAGTAAACTAATTAAAGACTATGCGAGATCCTAGATACGCCACTGGTGGTGACCGTCATCACGAGATACATACAAAACACTCTGGTGGAGATCGGCAAATAACCGAGATTCTGTTGAGCAAGTTGGTGAAAAATATGTTTTTAAGATGCTGGTAAATCACCTACGTGAGCCCTACAGCAGGTGAGATGAGATAGAGACCACCACTCCGTGTGTGTCCACAACAGGGGAGATGATACAGAGAAAGATCACTACGTGAGTCCACTGCAGGGGAGATGAGATAGAGACCAACATGCAACGAGTCCACAGCATGGGAAATGAGATAGAGACCACCTCACACAAAATTAAATATTCTACATTTATTAGTGCTATATAGGTGAATCGTTCCATTGTCACGGTTGTGCGAAGCGGTAATGTAGTAAACTAATTAAAGACTATGCGAGATCCTAGATACGCCATTGGTGGTGACCGTCATCACGAGATACATACAAAACACTCTGGTGGAGATCGGCAAATAACCGAGATTCTGTTGAGCAAGTTGGTGAAAAATATGTTTTTAAGATGCTGGTAAATCACCTACGTGAGCCCTACAGCAGGTGAGATGAGATAGAGACCACCACTCCGTGTGTGTCCACAACAGGGGAGATGAGACAGAGAAAGATCACTACGTGAGTCTACTGCAGGGGAGATGAGATAGAGACCAACACGCAACGAGTCCACAGCATGGGAAATGAGATAGAGACCACCTCACACAAAATTAAATATTCTACATTTATTAGTGCTATATAGGTGAATCGTTCCATTGTCACGGTTGTGCGAAACCTATTCTTCATGTGTTTCATTTTCGAAAACGAACGGCTTAAATTTATCATTTTTATCGTATATAACCTGTTGCGCCACTACAATGTGACATAGCAAACTAGTTGAATATTATGGCCTCCCCCTTTGCGAGATCTTAGATACGCCACTGGTTGTGACCATCATCACGAGATACATACAAACGACTGTGGTGGGGGTTATAGAAGCCACCACTCCGTGAGTCCACAGCAGGGGAGATGAGAAAGAGACCCCTACTCCGTGAGTCCACAACAGGGGAGATGAGAAATACCATCAATCAGCAGCAGCAGCAGCAGCAGCAGCAGCAGCAGCAGCAGCAGCAGCAGCAGCAGCAGCAGCAGCAGCAGCAGCAGCAGCAGCAGCAGCAGCAGCAGCAGCAGCAGCAGCAGCAGCAGCAGCAGCAGCAGCAGCAGCAGCAGCAGCAGCAGCAGCAGCAGCAGCAGCAGCAGCAGCAGCAGCAGCAGCAGCAGCAGCAGCAGCAGCAGCAGCAGCAGCAGCAGCAGCAGCAGCAGCAGCAGCAGCAGCAGCAGCAGCAGCAGCAGCAGCAGCAGCAGCAGCAGCAGCAGCAGCAGCAGCAGCATCATTACACTGAAGGTTGCATCATACCATACTCATAAACATATGCCATTAGTGAGTGATGTTTGGGTTTTTCATAGAATACACGTTACCTGGTTTGCATGGATGCATGTTGTGTGGCCTCGATTCGATAACACCGGATAGGTCGGTGTCGCGATTTTTGTTTAAGTCACAGGTTCGATACGAGTCTAGGGGTAATTATTTTGACTAAAAAATGCGATATAAAAACACACGGATTCTTTGCTTCATATATATTCAGGCAATACACGAGAACCATAAAAAAAACACCAATATAGAGTTTGTACAATTTAATAGTTGTAAACAAACCGTCCACTCTTATATAATATTAAGACGTTAACAAGATATCAAGAGGATAGCTGTAATAAGGTATAAATGTTAATTAATATTGGATAGATTTAGGTAAATACTAAGAATACGAACGTTCGTTGTTAAATTAAATTATTTCGAGCGAGCGCTGCGTTTGGAGAACGGCTTCACGATTGCAGAGCGAATTCGAGCGAGACGATTGAAGTGTAGATTTCACGAACGAAAGTAGAATTTCTAAAGAGCGGTGTCACGATCCTTGAACGGAGTTGAACGAGACGATTGAAGTGAAGATTTCACGAACGAACGTTGATTTTCTAAAGAGCGGTGTCACGATCCTTGAACGGAGTCGAACGAGACGATTGAAGTGAAAATTTCACGAACGAACGTTGAATATGAAGAACGACATCACGACCTCAGGCGATAATGATGAACCATGCCTTTTGGCATGAATAGTTTATTTCATACATTCCTAATTAACTTATCTTATTTAACTTTCAAATAACAACTAATTAAAGTAGCAACATTGGGCCGATCTTGCCCATCCTCACTAATCTGACTACAATTTTGCCTAGCTCTTAGACAGGTCTACGCTCTTCTCAACAAGACGGCACACTGACCAACCTTCGCGCCCCCTAGCCTACCCAAAAATAAAATATGTTGTATTGAGACGACTGAGTAGATGGATGCGTGTATTTGCCGTCTTTTCCTTTTTCGTTACCAAATTTTTAATATAAAAACGAAAAAGAGACATAATGTTCTTTTTTCCTTTTTCCATTTGATGCAAGAAAAACGAAAAACCAATACAAACTACTAGGTGCGGTTTTACTAATACAACTTAGAAAAACAACATAATGGTACAACAAACCTTTTTTCGTTTTTACTGCATCAGAACGAAAAACGAAAAATGAAAAGCGACTGCAGCGCCATTCGTTTTTCGTTTTCGGCATCTTTTTTAGTTTATGTGCTAAGCGGCCACGCACTTTTGGTGTACTATATTTGTATCGATCATCACATAATGCAAAATTTAGTCACATATAAGGACGAAATTTCGCACATCATAGAAAGCCAACATTACACGCTTACTCAAGCAGTCGACTACCTCAGGGAGAAATATGGCTCGACGAAAGGATTCTCGGAGAGATCCGTGCGCCGCGGAAGTACTGGACATTGCTCGTGCACATGAAAGTGCGCAAAATCAACTTAAAAACATGGGCGGAGGTCCAGTCAGTCAAACCCAACCAAATACGTCGCACCAATCCGCCAGGAGGAGCCACAGGTTTCCATAAACCTAAACTGAGCAACCAGACAATCCCCGCGAGCGATGTTCAAAAAACAAGATGCGGTAACTGTGGATACGACCAACATGGAAGAATATCCTGCGCGAGGTCGTATGTGCAATAAATGCAAGACAAGAAATCACTTTTCTGCAGTTTGTCGTCAGAAGGTGGTCCACAGCATAGACCCACTTGACACAGACGACAATAATGAAAGTGACATTAGTGGCTAGATCTACATTGCCACTGTAAACTCTCAGACACGCAGCAACGACCCGGCATGTGTGAATCTTGCATGCAACGACAAGACCATAACGTTCGAGATAGACACAGGTTCTCAAGTGAATTTCCTACACAAGGCTATAACTAGAGGACATGAGGTAACGTTAGTAAAGGATCAATGTAGACTGGATATCAGGAAGTACTCGTTCTCACATAGGACAATCAATGAATGGAACAAATTATCAACAGATTGTGTATCTGCTAGCAGCGTGAATATGTTTAAAAACAAGGTTGATACATATCTCAGGAGGGCAGATTACACATACCGGTACATTAAAATTGTTGGACTTTCGATAAGCCAATGGCTTCCTTGTCCACTTGTCATCTAGGCCTTTTCCTTGGATGGCAGTCTTGATAAATCTTGTTAAACCTGGTTAAAGGCTGAGTTTAACAAATTACACACACAGCAGTCGCTGAAGCGCACTAAAGTGACACTCCATGGGTACGGCGGCCATAAACTTAGCAACCTTGGTGTATGTGAACTCGAATGCTCTCACAAAGGTGCCATCCACAACCTACAGTTCCACGTGGTTGACGTGCGTGCACCTCCTATATTGGGACTCAAATCCTGTGTTGACATGAAACTTGTGAAACTCATATTGTCTGTCGACGATAGTGGCGCCACCGTTGACACACATCGTCAGTTCAGCAATGATGATGTAGGACTGAACCATCTCCTCGCCGAGTACTATGATCTATTCGATGGCATCGGAGAATTTCCAGGAGAACATTCACTCACGCTACATCCGGACGATAAGTCAGCCGTACACCCACCGCGTAGGGGACCAGTTGCGCTCCGTGATAAGGTCAAAGAAGAACTCGCGCGAATGGAGAAATTTGACATCATCACCAAGGTAACTGAACCCACCGATTGGGTAAACTCCATGTTTGTCGTGCATCAAAGCAATGGTTACCAACGCGTGTGTCTCGACCCCCGTGACCTGAACGCTGACATAAAGCGACAATACTACCCAGTACCAACACTAGAGGACGTCACCAGCAAGCTCGCAGGCGCTAGACATTTCTCAGCGTTAGACGCCCGCAGCGGACACTGGCAGATCAAACTGGCAGACTCAACGTCACGCCTGACAACCTTCAACACACCATTTGGGCGATATCGCTACCTCGTGTGCTTTTCGGCATAAAAGCCGCCCAAGATGTGTTCCAACGCCGTGTCGACGAGACCTACGAAAACTTGCCACGGGTTACCGGCCTGAGTGATGACGTACTAGTGATGACGTACTAGTCGCTGGCACAACAAGAGACGAACATCTTCAGACACTGCGCGAGACGTTTCAGCGCGCTCGTGAAAATGGTCAGCGCTACAACCTCGACAAGTGGTATGAAGCCAGACCCCAAGAAAGTTGAAGCCATCGCGAAAATGGCAAAGCCGGCGAACAAAACAGAACTACAGACCACACTAGGTATGGCAAACTACCTCGCGAAGTTTGCACCACACTTGAGTGATGTGACTACGCCTATGCGAGTTTGTGTGGGACATGCAACAAGAAACAGCGTTCACCAAGATACAAGACATCGTCACCCGATCTCCAGTGTTAACATTTAACGACCCGAAGAAGGAGCTCACACTCCAAGTCGACGCCTCAGAGAAAGCCAACAGTGCCACATTCATGCAGCAGGGCCGACCGATAGAGTATATGTCGAGGGCTTTGGACGAGTCCAAGTAGAACTGGGCAACTATCGAGCGTGAGTTGCTAGCCATCGTATATGGTTGCGAGCGATTCCATCAATACATGTACGGACGGAAGACAACTGATCACAAACCGCTGGAAACCATCACGCGCAAACCCATATCGTCAACACCAAAGCGTCTACAGAGAATGATCTTGGAGCTGCAAAGACACCGATCAGCATCGACCACAGACCGGCGTCGTCAAGTGGCGTTCCCGAGCACGCATGACACTGGTCTGGCCAGGCATGAACGCCGACATCGAAGAAACAGATGCAAGCTGCAGCACTTGCCAGTTGCATCGAAACGCACATCAAAAGGAACTATGATCAGCAACCCCATTCCAACTCTACCATGGCAGGTTGTTGCTTCAGTCATGTTCAACTTCGACGGCAGGGAATACGTTCTGGTAGTAGTTTACTACAGCAACTACCCTGAAGATACACCTGCCAGATACACGATCAGCCACAGTGATCATCAAAATCATAGGAGTTTTGGTGCGTCACGGGAAATGTCAGAAACTGGTGAGCGATAACGGGCCCCAGTACTCCAGCAGTGAGTTCAGCAAGTTCGCAGATGAGTGGGACTTCAACCACGTGACATCAAGCCCCATCTATTGAATGGCCTTGCGGAGAGAACCGTGCAGACCATCAAACGGCTAATGAGAAAAGCGAAAGACGAGAAGAAAGATCCGTACCTGAGCCTACTAGAGCTACGCAACTTCCGTCCCCAGCACAACTATCTAAGTCCCACCGACTGCGATCATCAATACCATGCATAACCAATCATCTGCGACCCGTACTTATAGAACCCAGTCGTATTGAAAACATGCTGGAACGCAAGGAAACAACACAACAAACCAACTACGGCAAATCTAGAAAGGACCTTGAGCCACTCCACAGCGGCGAACATGTACGTCTGCACATCGCAGGTCCAAATCCACAATGGGAACCTGCTATCGTACTTGAAACTCCACAACCTAGATCGCCACGCTCATACGTTGCAAAATCAGAGCGTGGTGGTGTATACCAACGAAACCGGAGACACCTCCTGAAGACCCAGTATACCGAAGAACCCCAGAATAACTCCGATGATGAGCAGCCCGAACATCAAGTCCCAGAGCTTGACCTGCAGCTGGGGAAGACCCATGATATTCATGGATTGTAAATTTGAACTTAGGATACTAAATTGATCTGTGTTGCTGTTTGCTAACAAGTTAAACTTATCGATATCATAATATAATGAGCGGCGTATCAATTGGGGTTAATTAATTTCAGCATTATTTTCGTTTATATCAACAAGATTATTTAAACATTTGTTTTGGATACCCCCTAAGACGGAGAGAAATGCTTCATCAAAAGTCATTGGTTAAGGTTGAAAGTGCAAATTCAGATAACTAAGTCACTAAACGTGTGTGAAGTGTGTTGCAAATGTATGTTTGATTATATCCAGTACAGGTGTAAATTCTATACTATGCTCGGTGTGAGTCGGTGAGTAAGTTGGTGAATAAACAAACCTAAGGTACAATGAAAATTAAAACATGACAGTGGAATCGCTACCATGTAAAAAGTTTCACAACTCTACTAAATCTGATATCAGTATGAGAATGCCAAGGATGGCATAGCATAAAAAGAAAATATATGAGTATGGTGTCAACCATGTTCATTGTGGAAAGGCTCCGACAAGGACTAGTACTATTAATTAATGTGAGTGCTATTTTAATATAATTTCTGCGGTAGGCAATGCAGAGTATATCAATTGGTAAAGGCACATTTGTATTGTAGAATGACACAATGTGTGCAATCAAATCAAATATTAATAAATTAGGCATTATTAGTTTGCTTAATTCTTGTAAGAAGAACTGTTTTTATAATGTCAAATAAAAATAACATAGAAGTAGTACTCAAATATATGAAAAACTGTGATCCATCAGGTGATAACTATGATGGCTATGATAGCTATAATAGTTTTCAGTTTTAGCATTTATCGACAGTCTAGGTATGACATGCGGGTATATGTACCAGCCTATACGATATACAGATGCACGTGTATATATAATCACAATTATACAAAAACATTTTAAAATGTAAGATTCGAAGGGCCGACTCTGATGAATTTATACCTGCAATATAACATGTACGCAAGCATAATTTTCCGTCGTGTTTTTACCAGAATTAAGAAACAACGTTACCCTGTTGCCGTGGTCTGAATGCAGTAAGTCTTCTGATGGGAGCATAAAGACACTAACCGACTGTCACGAATTTACATTAATTTTCTGTGACAACATTTCATCACAAAATCATTTCTCTGTTATTATCCGCTCAAAGTGTTTGACAGTTGTCCCACAAGGTGACGACACTACTTTTTATTCCAGCTGGCAGTGCAGCTGGCAAGTTGACAAACTCACGTTGTTCGGCCTGCTTGGTTTGAACATTGGTTTTTACGGTTGATTCAGTAATATATTCAAGTTATCGTGTGTTATATATTGCATTATACTAGACTACGGAGTCATTATAAATTGCGTAAAGAAAACTTTATTGCTTCACGTGACAGAACCGAACAAGACGGAAGTCCCTCCGTCGGGACCATTCAGTAATCATCAGTAGACAGGGATCATACATTATATACTAGATTATTACTTTTAGATTGCGATATACATATAATTGAATAGTGTACACTACTATATGTGATATATGCGCAAATGTCCAGATGTACACCATAAGTTCAGTCTGTCAATAGGTTTGGTTTGACGTCAAGATCTCCGCAAGACGAACTCCGGTTCAGCGGCAGGTTTCGCGGTTTCAACCAGCGGCGAATCGGCGCTGAGAGATGGTTGTTCGTCACGAGACGTAGATGGTGATCCGTTAGTAATGTCACCACGCGGAACCACGTGATCGAGATGACGACGTGCTTGACGACCATCGAATAGCTCCGTATTCACAATCTGTCCTGATTGTTTTGTGACGACTGCAGGCAGCCACGGTGTACCGCGCTCACGTTGACTGACGTACACGTATTGACCGTCTGCAAACGAGCGCTGTCGCGTATGTTCGTTGCAATACTGTTGTTGTTGCTCCTGTTTTACCTTAACGTGATGTTTCCTGTCGGGATGTAGGAGATTTAGCCGATAACGAGGTTTGCGTCTAAGCAACAGTTCCGCTGGAGTACAGCCCGTTGTTGTATGCGGAGTGTTCCGGTAGCTGAATAGGAAACGATCCACTCTTGCTTGAATGTCTCCCTCAGTTTGCTTCCGAAGTCCTTGTTTCACGATGTGATCAGCACTTTCGGCTAATCCATTCGATGCCGGGTGATACGGCGCTTAGGTGATATGTCTTATGCCGTTCATTGTGAGAAACTTCTGGAATTCCTCCCCTGTAAATGGCGTGCCATTGTCCGATACAATAGTCAGCGGTAAACCGTGAATTGAGAAAATATGAAGCAATTTTCTCACCGTTGTCTCAGATGACGCTGAACTAACAGGACAAAGTTCAATCCATTTGGTGCGCGCGTCGATCACTACGAGAAACATGGTGTTCATGAATGGACCCAAATAGTTCACATGTAAATGTTCCCATGCTGTGTCAGGATAACGCCATGGGTGTATCGGTACCTCGGGTGGCGAATGCTGATTGACTTGACATTGATGGCAGCTACGAACCAACCTGTCAATGCCTGTGTCCATGTTAAGCCACCAAACGTAGCTCCTGGCGAACGCTTTCATCCTGGAGATTCCTGGATGTGAAGTGTGAAGTTCGCCCAAGATTTGCGCTCGTCCTTTTGAAGGAACAACGACTCCTGTACCCCATAATAGACACCCATCTTGTGCACTAATTTCCATACTTCGATGTGCATACGGACGTAAATGTTCATCTTTGATTTTCCCTATTGGCCAACCCTGCATTGTATAGTCGAGTACCTTCGACAACACAGGATCGCGTGCAGTCCACTGATTAATCGCTCGAGCATTGATCGGCGATTTGTCGATTTTCTCCATCATATGAATGATCTCAGTGGGCTGTGGTGCGTTCTCTAACGTTTCTGGAAGCGGGAGTATGCTCAATGCGTCTGCATTTACGTTCTCCTTTCCTGGTGTGTAGTACAGACGATAATCGTAGCCTGACAGTTTCAAGTACCATCGTTGCATGCGTGCAGACGACATAGGGTTAACGCCCTTCTCCGCACCAAGCATATGAACGAGAGGTATTGTGGTCTGTATATATCTCAAAGTCTCGTCCGTATAGGTACTAATGAAACTTGCAGACACCATAAATCATTGTCAAAGCCTCTTTGTCCAACTGACTGTAGTTCTTTTCAGTTGAACTCAACGAACGTAATGCGAATGCTATTGGCTGGTCCGTTCCGTCGTCTGACTTGTGTGCCAACACTGCGCCGATGCCATACTGTGATGCATCGCAATTCACCGTAAGTGGTCTCGTTGGATCGTAGTGCACGATCACTCCAAAAGAACAAATATTGTCAGTCCATGCCCAGGGAACGTCGTTGCGTAACAGACGCTACAATGGTGCATTCACTGTCGAACAGTTTGGTATGAAACGAGAGTAGTAATTGATCATGCCCAAAAAAGACTGCAACTGAGCAACGTTTGTAGGCGCTGGTGCATCAAGAATGGGTCGTACCTTCTCTGGTTGTGTGTGTAGACCAACTCCATTTAGTTTGTATCCTAGATAATCGACTTCTTTCACGAGAAAAAAACACTTGTTGTGCTTCAGTCTCAAGCCTACACCTGACAGTCGTTGTAGTACTGCGTCCAAGTTGCGAAGATGCTCAGCTTCTGTCAGGTACACCGTTGTGTGTGGTATGTTTTTGATCAGATTGTCCGTAACGCGCTGGAAAATGGCCGGCGCTGAATTTAGCCTGAACGGTAAGCGATTGTATGTGTACAAGTGTGTGTTAATTGTAACATACTGTTTTGATTGTTCATCCAGCTGCATTTGCATGTATGCGTTCCTGAGATCTAACTTTGTGAACTTCTCACCACCAGCAAGCGTGACACTAAAGTCACAAAGAAGATTCGATTCGAATTGTCAAGTTTACTAAAGACGACGATCGGTGCAGCCCAATCAGCAAACTCGACAGGTGAAATGACTCCTTGATTTTGCAATCGGTCGAGTTCATGTTCTATCTTCTCACGAACAGCGTACAGCAGTGGTCGTGGCTTATTGAAGCGAGGTACAACATTAGTGTCAAGGACAATCTTTGCCTTTGTGAATGTTCCCAACTCATTTTTTAATACGTCATCGTGTTTGCGTAACACTGTGTCCAGTGTTGGTGTGTGTGCCAACAACCCATTCAGTTTCTTAACCTGCCCCCAGTTGATTTTCAACTGGTTAAGCCAATCACGGCCAAGCAATGCTGGTCCATTTCCCAGTGGTAGAAGCACTTCTTGCTGCATGTGTTTCACTAGCACTGTAGCTGTGCCTACTACGTCAACTTGTTCACCAGTGTAAGTACGAACAATAACGTCAGCAGGTCTCAAACACGATTTTGTTCATTCCATAGTTCATTGTATGAATGTTCGCTCATTAGTGTGATTGTAGCGCCCGTGTCAATCTCCATCTTCACTGAAGCCTGACTTATGTTTACGTCTACTGTCATTGGTTCAATTGGAAGTGTTGACCACAATGCGTATTCTTGTGAAGCTGTGCTCCGTTCGCTAGATGGTGTTGTAGACCGTTCCATTGTAGCTTCCGTTTCGTCAACGAAATATGAGCGATGTTCACCTCCCCTCTGTTTACTTGTCGTTTTCGTAATGCAGACTCGTTCTAAGTGCCCAATCTTCTTACAGAAGTTAAAAACTTTCTTTTTTTGTGAAAACAGTCCTGACTTCTATGGCGTGTGTCGCCACATTTCGGCACTTGTTAGATGTTGTCGATTTTGCACTACGAGTAGAACTAGACTGGCGTTGTTTCCCTGTCTGACGTACTTCACCCTGTCGTTTGTTGCCATGCATTTTGTTGACATAACTGTCCGATTGAATTTTCAAGTCGTGTGCGTTTTTTCTGCAGTTACTAACCCTTGTGCTATCTCAAGAACTTTGTTAAACGTTAGATTTGTTTCTGATAATAAACGTTGTTGAATACTGTCCTTGTTGATGCCAACCACCAAACGATCACGCAACATATCAGATAGAGAATCTCCAAATTCACAATGTTCTGAAAGCTGACATAATTGTGCCACGTGTTCTGCAACGGATTCGTCAGACTTGAATCGCATTATAATCGGTGATGGTGGTGGTTGAAAATGGTTTTTGACAGTTCGTATCAATTCAGCATAGCTGACGTCAACAGGTTTGACAGGTGCTGTCAAATTACGCACAATTGCATACGCCTCAGAACCAATAACGCTAAGACATATTGCACGCTTTTTAGTTTCTTCTACGTCAGTTGAAGTTATTCCATTTGCAACGAAAAATAATTCTAATCTTTCATGATAGTTTTCCCAACGTTCCTGCATAGTATCAAACTCTCCTACATTACCAAAGGCAAAGGAGGCCATTGACATTGTTGTTCCAAAATTATTCGTCACATAATGTTCGTTTTTTCCGCGTTCACTCGGTGTAGTTTCGTAGTCGTGCGTACTTCGGATGTATGCATTTCATATTCATGTGGATCCCATCCTCGTCGCCAATATTATATATTGCATTCTACTAGACTACGAAGTCATTATAAATTACGTAAAGAAAACTTTATTAATTCACGTGACAGAACTGAACAAGACGGAAGTCCCTCCGTCGGGACCATTCAGCAATCATCAGTAGACAGGGATCATACATTAGGTACTAGATTACTACATCGTGTTTATTGAATTTATTCACGTTGTTACTCGCAATCATAGTTTATACAAAGACTACGAAACGTTGTGTTATATATTCAGAAATTATTCCTGTTCGTGTTCTTGGTCGACGGAAAAGATATGAAACAGACGGTCATAAAAAGAGATCTAAAAGGTTACACTTTAGTTAAGTACATTAAATATAGTTGGCGAAAAGCGTTGTTTTCGAGTTATATATCCCAGAATTCCATAGAATATCGAGGTCCAGATACTGTGGACGAACATTCTAGAATCAGTCACGTCAGCCACGGGTGACGTATGGTACAATTTGATTGGTTAGTTTAGAAAGAGGCGGGGATTTGATTTGTGGGTACGCTAGGGGACGCGAAGGTTGGTCAGCGTGCGGTCTGGTAGGGAATTGAGAAGACATGTGTAACAGCTAGGCACAAATGTAGTCAGATTAGTGAGGATGGGCAAGATTGGACCAGCTTTGCTACTTTAATTATTTGCTATTTGAAAGTTAAATAAGATAAGTTAATTAGGAATGTAGGAAATAAACTAGTCATGCCAAAAGGCATGTTTCATCATTATCGCCTGAAATCGTGATGTCGTTCTTCATATTCAACGTTCGTTCGTGAAATCTTCACTTCAATCGTCTTGTTCGCTTGATTCGTCCTACGATCGTGATATCGTCCTTCAAATTCAACGTTCGTTCGTGAAATCTTCACATCAATCGTTTCGTTTAACTCCGTTCAACGATCTACACTTCAATCGTCTCGCTCGAATTCGCTCTACAATTATGAAGCCGTTCTCCAAACGCAGCGGTCGCTCGAAAGACTTTAATGTAACAACAAACGTTGGTATTCTTAGTATTTATCTAAATATATCCCACGTCAATGAACACTTATACCTTATTACAGCGGTGTAGCTATCCGCTTCATATACTGTTGACGTCTTAATACTATACAAGAACGAAACGAACATATACGGGCGCGCCTATAATGTGTAACTGTGAGCCACAATGACGTGGACGTTTTGTTTACAACTATTAAATTATGCTAACTATATATTGGTGTTGTTTTGCTTATGTTTCTCGTGCATTCCCTTAAAACATATGAAGCAACGAATCCGTGTGCTTTTTATATCGCATTTTTGAGTCACAATAATTACCCATATACTCGTAATGAACCTGTGACTTAAACAAAAATCGCGACACAGACCTATCCGGTGTTATCGAATCGAGGTCACGCAACATGCATCCATGCGAACCAGGTAACGTGTATTCTATGAAAAATTAAAACATCACTCATTAATGGCATATGTTTATGAGTATGGTATGATGCAACCTTCATTGTACAGATACTACTGCTGCTGCTGCTGATTGATGGTCTCTCTCATCTCCCCTGTTGTGGACTCACGGAATAATTATCGCTTTCTCGTCTCCCTTGCTGTGGACTCGCAGAGTTGTGGTTTCTCTCATTTTTCCTGCTGTGGACTCACGGAATAGTGGTCTCTTTCTCATCTCCCTTGTCGTGGACTCGAAAAGTTATGGTTTCTCTCATCTTCCCTGCTGTAGACTCACGGAGTAGTGGTCTCTTTCTCATCTCCCTTGCTGTGGGCTCGCAGGGTTGTGTTTTCTCTCATCTTCCCTGCTGTGGACTCACGGAGTAGTGGTCTCTTTCTCATCTCCCTTGTCGTGGACTCGAAAAGTTATGGTTTCTCTCATCTTCCCTGCTGTAGACTCACGGAGTAGTGGTCTCTTTCTCATTTCCCTTGCTGTGGGCTCGCAGGGTTGTGTTTTCTCTCATCTTCCCTGCTGTGGACTCACGGAGTAGTGGTCTCTTTCTCATCTCCCCTGTTGTGGACTCACGGAGTAGTGGTCTCTTTCTCATCTCCCTTGCTGTGGACTCGAAGAGTTGTGGTTTCTCTCATTTTCCGTGCTGTGAAATCATGGAGTAGTGGTCTCTTTCTTATCTCCCTTGCTGTGGACTCACAGAGTTGTTGTCTCTCTCATCTTCCATGCTGTGGACTCACGCAGTGATGGTTTCTGTGACCCCATCACAGTCGTTTGTATGTATCTCGTGATGAAGGTCACAACCAGTGGCGTATCTAAGATCTCGCAAAGGGGATGCCATATTATTCAACTTGTTTGCTATGTTACATTGTAATGGCGCAACAGGTTATATACGATAAAAAGATAGATTTAAGCCGTTCGTTTTCGAAAATGAAACACATGAAGAATAGGCTTTGCACAACCAAGACAATGGAACGACTCATCTATATAGCACTAACAAGTGTAGAATATTTAATTTTGCGTGACGTGGTCTCAATCTCATTTCGCCTGCTGTGTACTGACAGAGTGGTGGTGGCCTCTCTCTCTCTCATTTCCCATGCTGTGGATTCATTGCGTGATGGTCTCTATCTCATCTCCCCTGCTGTGGACTCACGTAGTGATCTTTCTGTCTCATCTCTCCTGCTGTTTACTCACGGAGTGGCGGTATCTATCTCATCTCTCCTGCTGTGGACTCGCAGAATAATGGTCTCTCTCATCTCCCCTGTTGTGGACACACAAGGAGTGGTGGTCTCTATCTCATCTCACCTGCTGTAGGGTTCACGTAGTGATCTTTCTCTGTCTCATCTCTCCTGTTGTGGACACACACGGAGTGGTGGTCTCTATATCATCTCCCATGTTGTGGACACACACAGAGTGGTGGTCTCTATCTCATCTCACCTGCTGCAGGGCTCACGTAGTGATCTTTCTCTGTCTCATCTCTCCTGTTGTGGACACACACGGAGTGGTGGTCTCTATCTTATCTCACCTGCAGTGGACTCACGTAGTGATCTTTCTCTGTATCATCTCCCCTGTTTTGGACACACACGGAGTGGTGGTCTCTATCTCATCTCCCATGTTGTGGACACACACGGAGTGGTGGTCTCTATCTCATCTCACCTGCTGTAGGGCTCACGTACGAAATTTACCAGCATCTGAAAAAAATATTTTTCACCAACTTGCTCAACAGAATCTCGGTTATTTGCCGACCTCCACCAGAGTGTTTTGTATGTATCTCGTGATGACGGTCACCACCAGTGGCGTATCTAGGATCTCGCATAGTCTTCAATTAGTTTACTACATTACCTTGTAGTGGCACAACAGGTTATATACGATAAAAAAGATAAATATAAGCCGTTCGTTTTCGAAAATGAAACACACGAAGAATAGGGTTCGCACAACCACGACAATGGAACGACTCACCCATGTAGCACTACTAAGTGTAGAATATTTAATTTTGCGTGAAGTAGACGTCGATGAACTCGTCCATGACTTTGATAGTTGCAAGGCTCGCAAGGTACCTGATTTTAACTAAATTCGGTGACTGTTCGTGCAAAAGTTATCGAACGATTTTAACTAAATTCGTGATGTTATACATTTGTTGCGTCTTGCGTCTTGAATGAATTCGTGTCAGCCAAGTGAAGGACAATATGCAAACTGGAATTGAGAGTCTCAGTTGTAAATGTGAATATGGCTCGAAAGAAAACGCAAACTAGGAAAGTATGCTTGGTTGAAGCTTTATTTGACAAACCAGTGCTGTGGTACATTCTTGTTGTGAACACTGAAACAATGAAACGACGTGGAACAATCAACAACTATTTTTTATTTATTATTTGTGTTTAATTTTAATAAGCACATCAGTAGATGGACAACAAACTAATATCCGTGTTCTTGACAATTTCATGTACTGGAATGTTGACAGACCCGAATGTCACCGCGCAAAAGAATTCAGAAACCATATCTTGTCATTATGACGGTCACAGAGTAAGTAGCAACAATTTACTTGTAAAACCAATCGAACGTTTTTATATACCCAAAGGAAGAGGTCTTTGTAAACGGAAGCATGCATGCGTGAACGGAGTTTCCTTGTCATAAAATTACTATTGCTGGAGCGTCATAATCATGACATCGTCACAACCGTGGCGTCATTGTCACAATAATGTCACAACCCATTTTCAAACACTCCCAGTATCGAAAATGTTTGCTCTAATGTGACAGTGCAAAATACCTCGATGTTGTAAAAATGTGTGTTGCTGTGAAAAGAAAACGCTATTCAAAAGTATTAGAAAAATGACGCCATTATTATTCCGTTAAGAACGGTACTACTACAGGGTTACTGTGACAAACATGCACCAAAAGCACATAACTGCAATAAAATAACGACATTAGTTTATTAATGTTTCTTCCCGATTATATGCGCCTTTGCTTGGTTACCATCAGGTTTGAAGTTGGCGTCTCCTAACGGCCGCCCTACGCTTGGCGAGTTTCGGTTTCCGGGCATCCAATTTGGAGTCAAAGATATCTGGCTTCTGCACAGTCTCTGCAACAACAACCAGCAAGTGAAAGAGTCGAAACAAACAACAACTTGTGGGACTTTAACAGCCAGAAAATATTATTCTTATTAGGTTAGCGCTTATCTACACCTTCCAATATGTGGATCAGATCATAATATAAACAGTATGTGGGAGGAAAAGATAG
This sequence comes from Lamellibrachia columna, assembly GCA_963662155.1. NCBI lineage: Eukaryota > Metazoa > Annelida > Polychaeta > Sabellida > Siboglinidae > Lamellibrachia > Lamellibrachia columna. The sequence goes on from OY759267.1 coordinate 25,008,817, forward strand.
GGGGAGGGAGAGAGAGGGGAGGGAGAGAGGGGGGAGAGAGACGAGAAGAAGGATGAGAGAGACATAAGATAGAGATACATTTTAGGTTCTACCAGTCAACAGTTTACATAACGCAGGTGGATTCAGTTCGTAGCTCAATGTGTGGTCGTTTCTATTTTCTTGTTCACCCGTATGTCCTTGTCTGATGGGGTAATAGTCGTTCTTACTCTGTACACAATATATTCTCAACAGTATGTACCAAACAACAGCAGCAACAGAACAATGAATCAACTCAATTGCGGGGGTAATGATAGATAAGTACTGGGCACCATTGCAAATAAGGATGGCTTCCGTTTATTCAAGATACATATCACTTGCGAAATGATATTTCATGGTACGCACCAATCCAATATGTCAAAACATAATAAACTACATGACTTGGAGCGTTGATTAATTTATTTTCACAGTTGTGAATGTCGCGCTACTCCCATCGCTTCTTAGGATCCGTTGTGTAGCACCAAGGCTGCACCCCTCGGCATCCGCCCGAGTCAATGTTGGTGCAGTAGTTGATTCGGCCTTGTGGACTACATGAGTATGTGTGAGCCTGTGGAGCAAAGGAGGACAACGTAAACCAAAGTGGCCTATCAACTGTTCATAACCTTCGGTAGCGGATCATTCAATCAAACAACGTGCATTCTTTTCCAGTGTGAAGAGTCCGATAAAATGGAGGCCAACGAAATACAGCCACATTTGTGCAAACATTTCCAATTAAATTTAGATAGAAATACTAGACCCAGAAGATGTATCAAGTACGGATCCACACATGGACTAACAATGATTAAGTTGACGGTTTAATTCCAAAACATAGTTAACGAGTAATTTCAATTTGTTTTTAGTAAACCCATTTGTTAACTTACTGGATACTAAAAAATACAAACATTGTCTAAGTGTATCACTGTCTGTTGCAACTCCGACATAGTGTTGTGTTGTAATACAGTGTACTATAAATATATGAAAAACTGATGGAGTCTCGATAAGTCAATGGTTTCATTGTCCATTTGCCATCTGGACGACTTTTCTCTCAATTAATTGCTGTTTTAAGGAAACTGTGCTCTGTGTACAACATACACAATTATCATCATCACTTGCCCTGTTTGCTACATGCGTGGGCGATCATATCCAGCTATTTCGCTCGATCACTTGTAGCATCCAACCGTTTTGTCATGTTCTTTCCTAGCTAAGCCGATGCATATATATATATATATATATATATATATATATATATATATATATATATATATATATATATATATATATATATATATATATATATATATATATATATATATATATATATATATATATATATATATGTAGGTATGTATGCATGTATGTATGTGTTATTCTGTATTACTAAATTGAGTTAATTACGATAAGTGTTGCAATTTCACAGTCATTATATAAACATTTATATTCAATGTAGTAACGCAATAAATACATCAATGTACTACTTATTTTGGTTAATTTAAAAATAATCTTACTTAAATAAAAAAATAGTCTTTAGTGCCAAGAGAGGAATTGATGACACGATAAATCATTGACATAAAAAAAAAGATGCGCAAAGTGTGCTTTCATTCATGACACGTGGTATTGATTAAATTTGGTAATTGGATACTTCCTGGGCAAAGCAGTTCTCATACACCATAATGGCAATTTTCTTACAAACTGACTAATAGGACACCCGGTGGTGTTTTTCCACAAATTTGACATGCCATGAATGAAGGCCATTGTGGTACTGAGCAATTTATATTAATTTAAATGATATTATTATTTAAATGAAATTGCTAGTAGGTGGATGCATTTACTGCATTGAATATAAATGTTAATGTAATGACTTCATTAAATTGCACCATTTATCATAATTAAAAAAAAAAAAAAAAAAAACTGTAGGTATTGTTGCGTATGTTATACCTGTTAAGATTGCACAACTAAGTATTCACCTTGATTTATGTTGACAATTTATCGACGCGACTCAACTAGATGGACCCTCGTATGATGGATGTATCTATGACATGTCTACGGCCGTCGTGTGTCTCGATGTGCGGCACTCTAACACGATTGCCGACTAGCTGGCCTTCGTCGATATATATATATATATATATATATATATATATATATATATATATATATATATATATATATATATATATATATATATATATATATATATATATATATATATATATATATATATATATATATCGACGAAGGCCAACTAGTCGGCAACTAGTTGACGAAAGAAAATCACAAGCCTGAACCAGTTATGAAGATATTATAAATTATGTATATTAACAACGTTCACATCTTGACTATCATCACCCGTTGGGATGTTCGGCGTGTAAGGGAAAATCATCCTGATTGTTAGACATTATTTTATGTACTATTTAATTTCAAATGTCGCAAACTGAAAACCCGATGAAGGCATTCCTAGACATTGCTGTCAGCAAACCGCAAATGAAATATATCACAAACAGGATTGTAGTTTTTATATGTGCACTTAAGTGGTGGATATGCCTGGAATTTTGTAGATACACGTACAACCAGGTCTTTCTGTAATCTAGACGTCGTAGCAATTTCATGAGAAACTCGTTCTAATTCCAACCACTTGCAGTTTGCATAAAATGTTGTGTACGTAACTGGAATTTTTTTTCGATCATTCATAGTGTAACAATGTCCAATTGATTAGGGATTTTAGTGTGTTCATACAAAGTAAAATAAATGTTGCTACTCAGAAGTGAATAAAAGCCGTGCCAGCCAGGAGGGAAGCCATTTCAGGCAAAATGCCGGTTTTATATATCCTGCAAATAACATTTTATTAACACAAATAAAATCAACACCATCACCACCTTCACTACCACTATCACAACCACTACCACCGCCACCACCACAACCACCATCACCATCACCACCACCACCACCACCACCACCACCACCATCACTAGCCAGTCTAATGCAGTGTTTGTAGTGAGTTCTGATCAATCATCAAAATTAAATAAGTTAAATGCGTAAAGTGTGCGTTTTAAAAAGGCATTCAGATTCTGTATTACTAAATTGAGTTAATTACGATAAGTGTTGCAATTTCAGAGTCATTATATTTAAATTTATATTCATTGCAGTAACGCAATAAATACATCCATGTACTACTTATTTTGGTTAATTTAAAAATAATCTTACTTAGATAAAAAAATAGTCTTTAGTGCCAAGAGAACAATTGATGACACGATAAATCATTGACATAAAAAAGTTAGATGCGCAAAGTGTGCTTTCATTCATGACACGTGGTATTGATTAAATTTGGTAATTGGATAATTCCTGGGCAAAGCAGTTCTCATACACCATAATGGCAATTTTCTTACAAACTGACTAATAGGACACCCGGTGGTGTTTTTCCACAAATTTGACGTGCCATGAATGAAGGCCATTGTGGTACTGAGCAATTTATATTAATTTAAATTATATTTTTATTTAAATGAAATTGCTAGTAGGTGGATGTATGTACTGCATTGAATATAAATGTTAATGTAATGACTTCATTAAATTGCACCATTTATCATAATTTTTTAAAAAAGAAAGAAGAAAACTGTAGGTATTGTTGCGTATGTTATACCTGTTAAGATTGCACAACTAAGTATTCACCTTGATTTATGTTGACAATTTATCGACGCGACTCAATTAGATGGACCCTCGAATGTGTGTATATATATATATATATATATATATATATATATATATATATATATATATATATATATATATATATATATATATATATATATATATATATATATATATATATATATATTCACTTTTCCTCTACTGCATTCGGTAGTTCTAGTTTCGCTGTTCTCCCTTTGGTTTTCCAGTTCCTTGAAATAATCAGACATGTAGCACATCTTTCCTGCCCGTGACTAGCTTCCCATTCTTGCCTTTGATTACTGATCCAGGTTTTACATCCTGGCTGTTCTCGTCCCTCTTTGCTTTGCCCACGGTTCTCCTAGCAGCCACCTTTTTGTGTCCGTACATTGACTGTAATGGTGTATTCGGTTGTTTCCTATTCTCCTTGATCACTTCCATCATCTACCATGCCTCTCTCTCTCTCTCTCTCTCTCTCTCTCTCTCTCTCTCTCTCTCTCTCTCTCTCTCTTCTCTCTCTCTCTCTCTCTCTCTCTCTCTCTCTCTCTCTCTCTCTCTCTCTCTCTCTCTCTCTCTCTCTCTCTCTCTCTTGACTGCTTTCGCTACTTCTTCCATTCACCAAGTTTGTGTTTTCTTCTTGATGAGGATCCGTCTTGTTCAAGACATTCGACCACGAATTTTAGATCGACAAATTGGGAGAGATCTTGGGCATTTTAGTTATATGAAGATCCTATGTAGCTCCTTATGATTTAACCAATGCAAATCGCTGTATTTCTAACGATTTATACTGCAGAATTTTAAAGTGAGTATGTTACTACTGTTTGTTTTATTGTATCCAATTATTATCCATTAATGACAGCTTTATTGAATGATCCTCGACACAGACGCAATTGTTACATTTGTGTAGCTATTATAGCGATCAAAACCCTGTAAAGCTGACACCATGTTTCATTTGCGTTTGCTCGTGTTAACTAAAGTATAAAAGGCAACTTGTGTGAACAGAAACACCACAGCGTTTATTTTATCTAAGCCGTCCTTGCAGTGTGTCGTCGCAGCTAGTCTACGCTACAAATTTCGCTAGATCAACTATGGCTACATGCCCTGTCTGGGACTGCATTAAATGTAACTTCAAGAATCAGATCCCCGGCGCGGTCAACCTAACATTCGCTGTCAAATTTATGGTGTGCAAGGACAATGTGTATTTGCAAGTCATTACTCTGGATATGGTGAAAATGAAGACAAACATGACGGTTTCCTGTCAGTCGGTACTGACGCTGTATAACTCGGTGTCAACTTGGCCACTGTACACTGAAATGTTGCTCCTAGTGGAAAGCTCTTGAAGCAACAGACTGACCGTGATGTCACAGTCAACGTTATACCTGCAAAGCATGTGGACTGCGCCAATTTGCCGAACTGATATTCAACTGTATAACACTAATACTATGCACAACACATTTCCTCCGAAGCCATTTGCACAAGTGCCGCCTTTAGTTTAAACATCCTGTCAGTGGCAACACACACTATGTGGATTTCCAAGTCGTGAAGGCGGATCCCAGCTCTCTCCTCAGCAGAAAGGCAGCTGATAAAATGGAAATCATTACACCGCGCCGTGTACCGACCACAGTACAGTCAGTAATACGACAGGAACAGTGTTCGATATATACGCTGACCTGGTGGTTGATGAAAATACAACGTTTTACAGCAGTTATCAGGTGATTGCTAAAACTGGCCGCTGGAAGAAGCACACTGTGCACAAAAATGCGCTTCATTCCCACGTTACTGCCCTATTGTTATTCCAAAATACTGAGCTCTTGAACAGGGCGTCAATTTGGTATTAGAAATGGGTGGTCCACAGGGTGGTGAACACTGTGTATATAATTCAGTTATACCTATAAATAAGGAAGGTAATGATTAGAAATGAGTGGATCACAGGGTGGTAAGCATTTTGTATATAATTCAGATATACCTATACGTAAGGAAGGTAAGGATTAGAAATGGGTGGTCCACAGGGTAAGGTAAGGAATAGGGAGTAATTTTGTTTACATTTTGGAAATGTATTGTACATGTTTGCCAAAAGAGAAAAAAACAAATGAAATTTGCTATTTTCATTTTGCAAGTTGCTGGTCCAGCTGACGAGAACTTGTTGGGACCAAGGTAGAACAGGAACTAGAGGATCTGGTGAAACACAAAGCCATCGCAACTGTCACGGGTCCGTCTGACTGAGGGAGGTGTGGCAGGAAGTGGGAGGCCGGCCCTAAAAATTGGTGGGAGGTGGGAGGTCGGGTCTAAATATTGGTGGGATTTGCGGAAGATGAGAGATGGACTCTCACAAATGGAATGGTGGGAGTTGGGAGATTGCCCCCCCCACAAACAGGTGGGAGACGCGAGATTGAGACCCCTGGCACACCCCCTCCTGACTGATGTTTCAAAATTTTCGAGCAAACCAAGACCAAGACAAACTGTGCATCTGCATTGGCATTAGATCACTAATTGAAGCTCTTCTGTTGATCGTCGAATGCCAAATTATTCAGCAAAGTGGACATATCACATGGCCAATGGTACTGCCAAATAGATGTGCAAGCCGTTTCGTCACAACCTTCATAGCTCCTTATGGAAGGAATCGGTGACCCCGCTTGCCATTCGGCACAAATGTCAGCTTTGAAATATGCTAGATGAAGCTCAATGAGAGAATCAAAAGGCCCACGGGAGGGAGTCGTTTGTGCAGCAGACAACATCCGTATTTATAGAGTTTCGGGGGAAGACCACGAAACCAATATCAGAAATATGCGGATTAGGTGTCTGGGAACAAGTTTGAAACTAAGCAAAATAATACGTTTGATAAAGACCGTAGAACGAAGCAGTGTTAAATCCCCGCAGCTTCACGGCATCTTGATCGATATAACAGCTACATAAATGTCACAATTGTGTCTGTGTCGAGGATCCTGTAATAAAACTGTCATAGCGCACATTAACGGATTATAATTGGATGCAACAAAACAAACAGCAGTAACGTGTATATCAATTTAGTTTTAATATATTATTATTCACGTTGGCAGATCATTGTTTTCTAATTACTGTTAACTTTTGCCGCTTGGCAGAATCATTAATTATTTGTACGTTCTGCTGATTAGCAGGAATCGTGTTTTCCCATGAGCACCCGCACCGGCCGCCTATGTAACCCACTTTGCGCCTCACCCACGAGGCCCTGAACCTTGCAACTCATCGTAACTTTTTTAAAGGCGAAGCTAGCTGCAAGGAGGAACCTCTACCAGTCGTCTGGAAAGGTGGTGACTGACATTTTGGCAGATCTGCCAACCACGGACCAGCAGCTGCCAAATTATAAAAACCTGCAGCGTTACGCCAACCGTACCAGAGAACAACTGCGGCCGAAGAACCCAACTGACAAAGATTTTGAGGTATAAAAAGTTCAAATAAAAATAATTTAATATTTTTAGTAATTCATATATAATCATCATCTGTATACAAATGCAGAAATTGTGAATATACCTTCCAGAAACAAACAAACAAATCACATATATAGATTTGTGTGCATAAACAATCAATAATAACATATCATTCTGATTCATGATGCTAGGTGTATATTAACATTATTTAAATAATCATAGTGCTTGACAATATTAACAGTACTCGACAGATTACTTACATTGTACAGGATGTAATTTGTGTTTGCCTCCAGCTCGACATGACCCACACAGCTGTCACACCTCGACCCAGGTCCAGGCTCTGGTTTTTGGACGGGACATTCCGGGTGGTGCGTGAGCCGTTCCAGTAGCTCATGAGCATCCACAGCTTCATCAAGGCCGGGGATGCGATCAAACAAGTCCCCCTGTGCTTTGTGCTGATGTCACGCCGAGAAAAGCGAGACTACATTGCAGTCATAAACGCCTTCATCAACCTCATTCCAACAGAGCCCGCCGTTGAGGAGGTCATGGTAGATTTTGAGAAGGCCGTGTGGGGTGCTCTCAGACAATGCCTTCCTCTGTTCGTGGTTGCTGCCCAGGCAGTGTACCGGCATGTGAAAGAGTACGGTCTCCGCAGTGCATATATCCAACAGCTGACCACAGGGTTGTTTGATTTGAATCATTTGATTTAAATAAATGATTTAAATCACTTAAATTTTTTTTATTGATTTACGATTTTTTTTTTTGACTTCCGGTTTTTTTAATCGCTGATTTATATGAATTTAACACAAATAATTGTTTACAAGCATCGAGATCAACACAGTTTTGTATGTTTTTTAATACAAAAGCACAAAGTGCGCACAATTGTGTACTTGTATTGTCACCAGATAGCCTGATAGTCAAATATGTTATGACATTGTGCATGTTTGAGCTATTCCCTTTCTGAATGCAGTGAAGCCACACAAACTTGTCTTCAACTCAGAAGCCCTGAGTTAAAGTCCACTTAGAGCTTGTGCTAGTGTTTACCGATTCAGTATGTTGACTCAAGTGAGACAGTCTGGGCTATAATTGTTTAATACTGTACCAGTTTGCAGTCTGGTTTAACAAGATTTAACAAGATTGCCATCCCAAACAACAAGTTCCAGATGGCAAGTGGACAAGGAAGCCATTGGCTTATCGAGAGTCCAACTATATTCTCATCTATGTGTAACCCGCCCTTATCAAATATCTGTCAATTCTACTTTTAAACATATTTACACTACTAGCATTAACACAATAATTTGGCAGTTTGTTCCATTCATTTATCACCCTCTGTGAGAAAGAGTACTTTCTCATGTCCAACCTACACTACTCCTTAACTAATGCTGCTTTGTGTCCTCTGGTTCTACTGCCTTCTTTAAGTTTGAAGAACATATTCGTATCAACATCCTCATAATCGTTCACTATTTTAAACACTTCTATTTGGTCTCCTCTTAGTCTCGTCTCCTGGTCTCTAGTGTTGTCAAACCACATTGTAATAAGCGACTGTCGTAACTAAGGTATCTCAATTGTTTAATCATTTTAGTTGTTCTTCGTTGTATTCGTTCTAGCTTGTCTATGTCCTTTTTACGATACGGCCTCTATGCTTGAATACAATATTCCAAATGTGGTCTAACTATTTCTTTGTACACAGGTACAATTAGCTGTTTCTCCTTATACATGATAGTTCTTCTAATTAGCCCTAGAATTTTTTTTCTTTAGAAGCGGCAATCCCACATTGTTCTGAAACTTTCATGTCAACACTAAATGTTACTCCTAAGTCTTTTTCTTGTGTGGTTCTACTTAGTACAGCATCCCCCATTTTATATTCTTCGCCCATGTTTCCATGTCCTATGTGTATACATTTACACTTCCAAAAATTGAATAACATTTGCCATTTTTCTGACCATTTAACTAATTTATCATGTACCCTCTGTTAAGACAAGTACCCAAATCGATTTGAATAGAACACGTTTGAAATAGTTTATAAATATAAACATCTATATAAATGTCTATATACCATATTTCAAAAAAATCAAATAAATTAAAAAAAAATCCGATTTAAATAAACAAAATCCGATTTTTTTTTTAAATCATGATTTTTGCAACCCTGACTGACCATCAGGACGTACATCCGTGAACTGATTACCCAACCTGAGCCACCCTTAATGGAGGTGAAGGCACGTTGCCCCACGACGACAGGCTGCAGAAACTCCTCCAGTATATGCTGTATACATGGATAACCTGCCTCGTGGCCCACCTTCAAGCGGTCAGTAAGGACCAACAACGACGCTGAAGGATGGCACTCTAGTCTCAATCACAACACCACACATGATCATTTGAACCTCCTCGTGCAGATTCTGCACCGGGAGGCAGCATTGCAGCCTCTGCATGAGCGTCTGGTGGCGAAGCGAAAACTCTACCGCTACCAGAGCAAGAAGACGATGACAAAGCAGGCTGCACTGAAGGAGCTGTGGACGTTGTGTGAACGACACGACCGGACGATAAGCACATCAGAATATCTACGGCAGTGGTCCAACCTAGCGGACCACGTGGAGGAATAAACTGAACGGGTGTACATGTCTAGCTATTGCATGTTATTAGCTACCTAACCTAACCTCGCCAGACCTAACCTGAAATACATAAACTACCCACAGCGTTCCATGTAGGTTAGCTTTGTATTAGTATGGGATTCTTAGATATATTAAGGTTTTAAATTACGGTAGTATGTTATATTAGTATGTATTAAGGTTTTAAAGTAGTATGTTATATTAGCATGCATTAAGGTTTTAAATTACTGAGTAGGATGTTTTATATAGACAGAAAGACAACGTTACTTTGTTTAGTTTTGATAATTATATATTAGTGTGTAACCCTAACCCAAGTTTCAAATTAGTACTTTCTTTAACGTTTCATTGTTTGTATATTTATTAGTCTTTGATATTAGTGTGTTTCATTAGGCTTTGTTATTCGTATGTTCCATGTTATCATTCTATCTAGTTGTATATGTTTTAATGTGTTACATTATGCATGCTTCATGTAGACGGTAACATTTTGGCATTATATAAGCCTCTGTGTTCGCAGATCCAGGATTTTAATTATGTAGGTATTTTTATTTTTAAAAGCAAGCATGTGCTGATTAATAAATAAAATGTTGTCTTAGTATTTGCCTGATTTCTTTCTTTTGTTGTTGTATTAATTATGACCAAAACATGTCGATACAGTGTCATACAATATATGAATATATGTAACACAAATTAGTATGAAGGGTGGAGACTGCAAATATATTGAACTATACTTAAAATAATAATGAAACTAGTCTAGGTTTACCTTACATACAAGTCACACCGTTTGATTTGGATGAATTATACGGCACGACTACCATCTATTGGGCGAAGATGGGCGATAATAAGTAATGTATAAGTTGCGCTTATATTCCGCAGAGTGTCAAGATCGATATGTTATATTAGTGCAAGCAAAAGTACAAATAACCACCGATTTATGTTCAGTGCGTGAACTACACATAAAAACTTAAAATAGATTTGTGACAAATCGTCGAAGCGTTTTGTGACATACCGCTCCAAATTTATGACATATCGTCTAGGACAAATAAGACTTGTGGCATAACGTCCATACACCTGTAGCCCTCCTCGACGCCGATGACCTGGGGCAATCCAAGATGCCTCGTGGCCAACAAAAGCTTTTGCTGAAAGCGCTGGGGTCGACACAAGCTGCCGAAGCCGGGAACGCACGTGCTCCCGAGCCGCGGGCTGACCAGCACAACAGTAACACCGCCCAGCTAACCACAGACCGACGAGACGGGCCTAACGCTGGCGAAGACGCGTATGCCAACCTACTCACTGATTTGCGAACTGTGCAGGCAACGGGAACGGCGCAGACGGGAGACGAACACCGGCAACGCGGACGGCTGTTCGAACCAGGACATTCGTTCGAACCATCGTCATTCGGGGGGAGAGCACGTCCGGCCGCAGCGGCAACACCGAGTGGTATGACCATCCCGGGCACGTGCCAAGACCCGCGGATTCATCTAATGTCGGCGACGGCTCGTAAGTCTCCGCTCAGTTACCAGGATGTGACCGACTCTCTGTCGCGTGTCACTATCGAGGAGGAGGTTGCTGCAGGGCGCACGAGGGTAAGCAAATCGTCATAAAGTCCGGCACTAAGCCCAAACTCGAAATAATTACTCTGTCCCGATGGTCCATAGGTAATCTCGCTATGCAGTACCGGTTGTTGTGCGACGGTAATTTATCTCTGGATGCTTACATGTCATACACTGCAACAATTTTGCAGTTGACCAAAAGGTATGAAAATGCATTTGTCTATTTCTACGACGCAATTTTAGGTGGGGGCTGATATACCACATTTGCAGACAATGCAACTAACCCTTCGCGCACCCCGCAACAACGCCCGCCGAGCTCAAAGCGCATCAGGCCCCTCCTATAAGCCAACACACTACTCGGGGCCGGTTACCGCTGATGGTAAAACCATATGCAAACTGTTTAACACAGCAAGGGGATGTTTGTACCGTGGTTGTAAATTTACACACGCATGTTCCTATAGGGGTTGCAACCAGGCCCACTCAGCATTGACACACCACCAATCTACATAGCAACCATCAGTGGCGCCAGTGCCAGGTCTCAACTTAGCTGCATGGGAATACGAATTGTCGGACGATCCGAATAGGGATTTCCTGTTGGATGGGATATTGTTGACAAAGGAGTGCAGGTTTTAACTATGCAAGCAGACAATCATCCCTCAGAAACTCCAGGCAATGCGAACTATGAGGCAGTAAAACAACAGGTGCTTTCAGAATTACAAGATGGTAATTACGTATTGTGTGACAGCCCTCCTAGCTTGTGAGCCCGCTTGGCGCTGTTCCAAGGAAAGACGGGGGCATTAGTTTGATCCATGATTGCAGTCGCCCTATCGGTAAATCGCTAAATGATTATGCATCTATCGAAATTCGAAATGTCGCACAAATTCCAAACGACTGATGATGCTACCTCCTCGGTACAAGCAGGCTATTATACGAGCAAAGTCGATCTTAATTCAGCGTACCGATCTGTTAGTATAAACACTAAAAGCCAGCAATTTACTGGATTAAAGTTCTGGTTCGATGGACGGTTTGTGTACGTGCGAGATACCAAATTACCATTCGGCTCAAAACTAGCGCCAGGCATCTTCCACCGTCTGACACAAGCAGTCAAGCGTATGAGGGAGAAGCGTGGATTCACCGCGCTGGTTGTTTTTTTAGACGATTTCTTTGTGTGTGCCCCAACCCTGCAGGAATGTGCAGAGGTAATGGCTTCTCTCATCACGCTTTTGCGCTACCTAGGTTTTCGCATTAACTGGAATAAAGTGGTAGATCCGGCACAGTGTCTCACTTTTTTGGGCATAGAAATCGACACAAAGCAAATGTTCAGACGCCTACCTAATGCAAAAAAGCAAGCATTGAAGGTAGAGTTATATTATTTTGCTAAGTGCAAGCGCGCTAGTAAAAAGCAATTGCAGTCCGTAGCAGGGAAGCTGAATTGGGCAGCAGGTGTATTATATTGCGGGGGAGTATTCCTCCGACAAATATTAGACACCATTCGCCCATTGTCTGCGGCACACCACAAATGTGTCATATCACCAGCAATTCGCCTTAACGTACAGTGGTGGACAAAATTCATGTCGATTTTCAATGGCTGCTCCTTGATATTGGACGCGCGGCCTGCCACTTCTTTGTCTACAGATGCATGTGATGTGGGGGCAGGGGCATCTTATGAAGGGGACTGGTTCTATTGCAATTGGTCTGCAGATTGACTTTAGCTTGAGAATGAGCATATCAATTTAAAGGAGCTAGCAGCAGTAGTTCTGGCGATACAGCGTTGGGCCCCGCTTTGGGCCAACAAGCGAGTGTTTGTCTGATCAGACAACACCACTACTGTTTCCAGTATCAACCGCTGTTCTTCATGTAGCCCTCTGCTTATGAAATGTTTGAGGTACATTTTTTGGCTATCGGCAATAAACAACTTTCGCTTGACAGCCAGTTATATCCCGGGTATTCAGAACGCATTAGCAGATACGATATCCCGGCTACACGAGCCATACTCCGTGTATTGTCTGCAAGACATCCTTGCTGCATCCGTTGAGCTGGCAAATGTCCTTGCATAGTTTTACTTCTCTTCGCAACAGGTCCTAGAGATATCCTGGTTACCCTGGATGCTTGTGTGAGATGGCTTCGGGAGCAAGTGTTTGCGTCCAGCACTCGCATGACATACAGTTCTCAGAGCAAGTTTTATTTAACCTTCTGCCAGCTGGCCAACGTCTGTCCGGTACCTTTATCTGTAGACAACGCTTGTCGATATATAACTTTTCTGTCGCATCGACTTTGTTTTAACTCGATTAAGAAGTATTTGAATATTGTACGCATTATGCATTTGGAGGCGGGTCACTCTAACCCTTTTCACAAATCCTGGCATGTGGATACATTACTTAAAGGTACAAAAAGGTTTTTGGGGGCTTCTCAAAAACAGAAATTGCCCATAGCGCCAGCCATCTTACTACAGATTGTTGGGCTTGTTGATCTGTCATCTTCACTCGATATAACTTTCTGGGCCTTGTGGCTTTCTTCTCCTTTTTTCGCAAGTCTAACCTGCTGGTTAAAAGCATGGCATCGTTTGATCCTAGCATTCAATTGTGTCGTAAAGATGCTTTGTTCTCGGTTAATGGGGTATCGTTAACTGTGCGCTGGTCAAAAACCATACAGTACAAACAATGTTTTCAACACGTTGCTCTACCCCGCATCCCCTGTTCACCTTTGTGCCCAGCTCAAGCACTCGTTCTCTCCCTACACCGGTGTAACACACCATCATGCTCTCCTTTGTTCTCATACCTGGGCCCTTGTGGCTGGCTTCCAATCTCGGCAAGTTTTTTCAGCGCAGCGCAGTGCAGCCAGTGCTCGGGGCACAGTTTTAGGCGGGGATGGGCGACCTTTGCACTAGAATGTGGCCTTCCAGTTGACGTCATCAAAGCACAGGGGGACTGGGCTAGCAACACATACGGACGTTATTTGAAACCGTCATGGTCTATGCGCGAACACTTAGCAGCTACCCCAGGGAAACATGTAATACAGGTCCTTTGGTTTCCTGATGCGTCTTACCCATTCGTGAGCGAAGACTGCCCTACCGGCACTTTTCCTACATACATGGTTTGGGTGTGTCTGGGAGACATTTTCATCTGTATTTAATTGTACGTTTTTATTTAACACGTGATGTTCTTGCATTAAATGATCTAGGAGTTCACCCAAACCATGTCTAATGTTGTATTTATAATTATATGCTCTTCTGCCGTCATGAAGTATATGTACCTATTTGAATATTTTATACTATACTATAAATGTATACATGTGCGTATGTAAGAGTGTGCTGGTAGCTTCCTCTCTCCGTGTATGTATCTGTACCTGTACATTGGCCTTTTTATGCATATCAGCCAGTAGTGTATAATATACTCACTTTAAATGTCTGCAATATAAATAGTTGGAAACAGCGATTTGCATTGGTTAAATTATAAGGAGCTACATGGGATCTTCATATAACTAAAATGCCCAAGATCTCTCCCAATTTGTCGATCTAAAATTCGTGGCCGAATGTCTTGAACAAGACGGATCCCCATCAAGAAGAAAACACAAATTTGGTGAATGGAAGAAGTAGCGAAAGCAGTCAAAAGAGAGAGAGAAAGATAGAGATAGAGAGATAGAGAGAGAGAGAGAGAGAGAGAGAGAGAGAGAGAGCGAGATAGAGAGAGAGAGAGAGAGAGAGAGAGAGAGAGAGAGAGAGAGAGAGAGAGAGAGAGAGAGAGAGAGAGAGAGAGAGAGAGAGAGAGAGAGAGAGAGAGAGAGAGAGAGAGAGAGAGACATCGAAGATGATAGAAGTGATCAAGGAGAATGGGGAACAACCGAATACAACATTATAGCAAATGTACGGACATGAGAAGGCGGCGGCTAGGAGAACCGTGGGCAAAGCACAGAGGGACGAGGACAGAAAAAGATGTAAAACCTGGATCAGTAATCAAAGGCAAGAATGGGAAGTCACGGGCAGGAAAGATGTGCTACATGTCTGATTATTTCAAGGAATTGCAAAACCAAAGGGAAAACAGCGAACAAGAACTACCGAATGCAGTAGAAGAGAAGTGATATATATATATATATATATATATATATATATATATATATATATATTTATATAGGGGAGCAGCCGTGGCCTAGTGGTTAAGGTGTTGGACTCTAAATTCAAGGGTTGTGAGTTCAAGACCCACACTGGGCACGGTTTCGTTTTCGAAATTTAGGCAATTTCGTTTACCCCACTTTGCCTCAGTCTACTCAGCTGCAAATGAGTACAAACACTGTTTGGAAGACTGTTTGGAAGGTACCTGCGATGGACTAGTGTCCCGTCCAGGAGAGTCAGTATAACTGCACTCTAAGTTGCTTCGCACTACAGAAACCAGGTTTAAGCACTGGCAATATAAGCCTTCATGGCTTTCTAAGGCGTAATGCCTGGGGGGAATGATATATATATATATATATATATATATATATATATATATATATATATATATATACATACATATATATATATGTATATATATATATATATATATATATATATATATATATCGACGAAGGCCAACTAGTCGGCAATCGTGGTAGAGTGCCGCACATCGAGACACACGACGGCCATAGACATGTCATAGATACATCCATCGTCCAACTAGTTGAGTCGCGTCGATAAATTGCGAACATAAATCAAGGTGAATACTTAAGTGTGCAATCTCAACAGGTATAACATACGCAACAATACCTACAGTTTTTTTTTTACAAAATTATGATAAATGGTGCAATTTAATGAAGTCATAACATTAACATTTATATTCAATGCAGTAAATACCTCCACCTACTAGCAATTTCATTTAAATAATAATATCATTTAAATTAATATAAATTGCTCAGTACCACAATGGCCTTCATTCATGGCACGTCAAATTTGTGGGAAAAACACCACCGGGTGTCCTATTAGTCAGTTTATAAGAAAATTGCCATTATGGTGTATGAGAACTGCTTTGCACATGAATTATCCAATTACGAATTTAAGCAATACCACAGTACTGGAGTTGTTTATTGCGTCATTGAATATAAATTTAAATATAATGACTCTAAAATTGCATCACTACGCGTAATTAATCCAGTTTTGTAATACATACTTTGAATACATTGTTGTATATGTCATACCTGTTTAAACTGCACACTTTATGCATTTAACTTATATATGTTGATGAATCATCGTGTCATGAATTGCCTTTGTGGCATTGAACACTATTTTTATTTAAAGAAGATTTTGATTATTTAAATTAACTGAAATAGGTAATATCTGAATATATGTTGCTTCACTGCATTGAATGTATACATTTAAATGTAATGACTCTTAAACTGCAACACTTATCGTAATTAATCCAATTTGTAATACAGAATTTGGTGGGAGGTGGGAGGTCGGCTCTAAAAATTGGTGGGAGGTGGGAGTTCGGCTCTAACAATTGGTGGGAGGTGGTAGGTCGGCTCTAAAAATTGGTGGGATTTGCGGAAGATGAGAGATGGACTCTCAAAAATGGAATGGTGGGAGTTGGGAGATTGGCCCCCGAAAAGCAGGTGGGAGACGCGAGATTGAGACCCTGAGACTGATGTTTCCAAATTTCCGAGCAAACCAAGACAAAGTGCATTGGCCATAGATCACTAATTGAAGCCCTTCTGTTGATCGTCGAATGCCAAATTGCTCAGCAAAGTGGACGTATCACATGGCCAAATGGTACAGCCAACTAGACGGGCAAGCCGTTTCGTCACAACCTTCATAGATCCTTATGGAAAGAATCGGTGGCCCCGCTTGCCATTCGGCACATATGTCAGCTTTGAAATATGCTAGATGAAGTTCAATGAGAGAATCACAAGGCTCACGGGAGGGAGTCGTTGGTGTAGCAGACAACATCCGTATCTATAGTGTTTCGGGGGAAGACCACGAAACCAATATCAGAAACATGCGGATTAGGTGTCTGGGAACAGGTTTGAAACTAAGCGAAAGAATATGTTTGTTAAAGACCGTAGAACGAAGCTGTGTTAAATCCCCGCAGCGTCACGGCATCTTGATCGCTATAACAGCTACATAAATGCAACACTTGTGTCTGTGTCGAGGATCCTGTAATAAAGATGTAACAGCGCACATTAATGAATAATAATTGGATGCAATAAAACAAACAGCTGTAACATACCACGAGTGACATTTCCAAAAAAAGGCGGTGTGGCGGCGGCGGTTACGAAGGAGGGGCAATGCTGTATATAAGACGGTCGCACAGCGTGAGGATGTGTCAGAACGAGCGGTTGATCAACACGATGATTCTACTCGACATTCGCCTGCCACTGTTGGCGCTGTGCGCTCTGCTTCCTGTGGCGTCTTTGGGAGAAGGCGTCTCAGAACCGGCACACTTCTACCCATTTGGATCGGAGAAGGTCGACAGATCTTGGAACATTGACCCACCGAGTCCGTCCGGTACGTAAACCGTTTGCGAGTACGTAGCGCCATCTGGGCGGTTTATATTAATTATAGTAGAAAACACGCACCCACGGATTGGCCGGAAGTCGCAGATCGAGGGCCAATACACAATAAAACGATATTTTACTATAACAAAATATTCTACTATTCTACAACCAACACAATCATTGGGTCTTCACGCGTGATGCGGTTGTTTCAGGTAATAC
>OY759267.1:25031732-25064232 GCA_963662155.1 Lamellibrachia columna
TGGACAGTTGATAGCCCACTTTGTTTTATGTTGTCCTCCTTTGCGCCACAGCCTCACACACACTCATGTAGTGCACACGGCCGAAGCAACTACTGCACCAACATTGACACGGCCGGATGCCGAGGGGCGACGCCTTGGTGCTACACAACGGATCCTGAGAAGCGATGGGATTATTGCGATATTCACGCCTGCGAAGGTAAATTAATCAACGCTCCAAGTCATGTGGTTTATTATGTTTTGACATACTGGATTGGTGTGTACCATGAAATACCATATCGCAAGTAATATGTCTGTGTTGAATGAACGCAGGCCATCCTTATTTCCAATGGTGCTCAGAACTTATCGATTATTGCCACCAGCTCCGGAAATATATCGGGGACTACACATTTCGATAATGTCCATCGATGAGTTGATTCATTGTCCTGTTGCTCATCTGTTCTGCTTTGGATTCACCGAGTTGTAGTCACTTCGTCATGTCCCCTGTTGAAGACTCATATAATGATTGTCTAAATCACCTACCCTGTTGCAGACTCACGTAATTACGATCTTTCTCATCTCCCCTGCTGTGGGGTCACGTAGTTATGTTTCTCTCTAATCTCGCCGGCAGAAGTCTAGATAGTCTCTCTGTTTCTCTCTGTCTGACGGTATGTCTGTATGTTATCTCTTACTCTCTCTCTCTCTCTCTCTCTCTCTCTCTCTGTGTGCGTGCGTGCGTGCGTGCGTGCGTGTCTGTCTCTATATATATCTCTATCCTCTCTCACGTGTGTGTTAGCAACCCATGTCATAATGGTGGATCTAGCACTAATCGCGTGAAAAGTTGCATTTTTGGCCTGTGTTCTCGGTTACGGTGGTTACGACTGCGAAACAAGTATGTGTATATGTATAAGCATCGTGTTGCCACAGGATGTTTGTGTACATATACGTGAAGTTATTCTTCAAATATATTAAATCATGATGATAGTTAAAATTAAGCACTCAGTGATGATTTTTTATGAAGATATTCGGTTAATCCTTTGCAATGTTATGATCAAGTTGAACCATATTGAAGTATCGCAATAACCATGGTGTTGCGCTTCATAACAAAACACGATTAACGCTGGCTGACGAAATATCACGACATTTGAAGCAACAGTATTTTATCATTTGTTTTGGATAATGTTTTACTTTCAATAATCCACATTCCTTGACCACCTCTTTTTGAACTAAATTACTGTTTTGTATGCAAAATCACAACGCTAGTCCAATGTTGAATAACATAGACCAGATGAAAGACATTTAATTTAGTAATTAACGTACAACTATGTATACAATCACCACCAATAAGACATACACCATCACATAATCACAGCTGACTGAGAGAAACCAAACTCATAAATGTATTGTTTAATGTGCAGCAAAACAAACATCAGCGATCAAAACCACGTCTGGTGCGGAGGTTGTGGTGAGCCCACTTCTCATACCGTCACCATCATCATGACAATATAAAATATATCATATCCCTTTCTTTGAATAAAATATCTCCCTTTCTTACGTTCTGCTGAGAGCTGTTGATTCGAAGCCGTGTTTGTTGCGACTCTCACTGTCATTTATTGCTGCCGGGGACGACTTTTGTTTCATAATTGTCATTGTCGATGCAGATGGTCCAGAACCGAAGGAATGCCTAGAAACACCCAAAGGTTACGATTACAGAGGGTACAAAAGGCGAACCGTATCAGGCAAGACATGCCAGGCATGGGCGTCCCAAGCGGTTAGTACAACGATACAAGTGTCTCCTGCACTCTATAATGCAAATATGTGTTTGCTATTTTGCTACTTTGCAACAAATGGCACAAAGCACTTACACTTTGTTTGGCAAATATTTATACACGTCCACTTCGGCCAATTAGTTTTAATAATATTTTATTATTACTTATTCTTCCCCAGCCATAAAACACTGAAAGGGAAATCACGTATACATTCACAAAAATACAAATATAATTTATATGCCACGTGATGCATAAAGAAACAGAACATATATAAATTGAGAACAACCAATGAAAACGGCAAAAAATAGAGAGGAAACGAAGCAGAAGTCGGCAAATAATTAATACCAACGATGATCTATCAGTTGGCTAGGAAAGAGCCTGGCAGAACAGTTGGCAATTATCTGTGATCGTGCGAAATAGCGGGACATTGAACGTCCACGCATGTAGCAAGCAGGGCACGCGATGATGATTAATTTGTAAGTTGTACACACAACATAGGTTCCTTAAAACAGCAATCCATTAAGAGGAAAGTCCTCCAGATGGTAAGTGGACAACGAAACCACTGACTTACAAAGAGTCCATTAGTTTCTCATATGTATATAGTACACTGTATCATTACAAAAAACTGTGTCGGTGTTGCAACATACACTGATACACGCAGACAACGTTTGCACTTTGTTAATATCCAGTAAGTTAAAATATGGATTTACTAAAAACAAATTTAAATTACCCGTCAACTATGTTTTTGAAATAAACCGTGAATTTAATTATTGCTAATTCATGTGTGGATCCGCACTTGATACAGCTTCTGGGTCTAGTGTTTCTCTCTAAATTTAATTGGAAACGGTTGTACTAATGTGGCTGTACTTTGTTATCGCCATTGCATCTGACTATTATACTGGAAAAGAATGCATGCTGTTTGCCTGAATGATACAGAAGGTTATGGACAGTTGATAGCCCACTTTGTTTTATGTTGTCCTCCTTTGCTCTACAGCCTCACACACACTCATGTAGTGCACACGGCCGAAGCAACTACTGCACCAACATTGACACGGCCGGATGCCGAGGGGCGACGCCTTGGTGCTACACAACGGATCCTGAGAAGCGATGGGATTATTGCGATATTCACGCCTGCGAAGGTAAATTAATCAACACTCCAAGTCATGTGGTTTATTATGTTTTGACATACTGGATTGGTGTGTACCATGAAATACCATATCGCAAGTGATATGTCTCTGTTGAATAAATGCAGGCCATCCTTATTTCCAATGGTGCCCAGAACTTATCGATTATTGCCACCAGCTCCGGAAATATATTTCGATAATGTCCATCGATGAATTGATTCATTGTCCTGTTGCTCATCTGTTCTGCTTTGGATTCATGGAGTTGTGGTCACTTCGTCATCTCCCCTGTTGAAGATTCATAGAATGATTGTTGTAGACTCACGTAATTAAGATCTTTCTCATCTCCACTGCTGTGGGGTCACGTAGTTATGGTTTCTCTCTAATCTCACCGGCAGAAGTCTACATAGTCTCTCTGTTTCTCTCTGTCTGTCTGTCTGTATGTCTGTATGTTATCTCTTACTCTCTCTCTCTCTCTCTTTTCTCTCTCTCTCAGTCTGTCTGTCTCTCTCTCTCTCTCCTTCTGTGTGTGTGTGTGTGCGCGCGCGCGCGCGCGCGTGCGTGCGTGTCTGTCTCTATATACATCTCTCTCTTCTCTCACGTGTTTGTTAGCAACCCATGTCAGAATGATGGCTCTAGCACTAATGTCTTGAACAATTGGACTTTCGCGTGTGTTCTCGATTACTATGGTAACGACTGCGAAACCAGTATGTATATATGTATAAGCTTCGGGTTGCTACATGAATTTCGTGTACATATACGTAAAGGTATCCTTCAAATATATTATATCACGATGACAGTTAAAATTAGGCAATAATTGATAATCTTTTTATGAAGATATTCGGTTAATCCTTTGCAATGTTATGATCAAGTTGAAAAATATTGAAGAATCGCAATAACCACGGTGTTTCGCTTCATGACAAAATACACACACACACACACACACACACACACACACACACACACACACACACACACACACACACACACACACACACACACACACACACACACACACACACACACACACACACACACACACACACACACACACACACACACACACACACCCACACACACACACAAACACACACACACACACACACACACACTCCCCATATCTCTCTTCCTTCCCCTTGCTGAAGAAATATCACGATATTTGAAGCAGCAGTATTAGTCATTTGTTTTCGATGATGTTCTACTTTCAATAATACACATTCCTTGACCAATTATTTTTTTAACTTAATTACTGTTTTGTATGCAAAATCACAACGCAAGTCCAATGTTGAATTAAATAGATTCCGACGAACCTGATGAAGAAGCCTGGAAACTGAAACTCGCCAAGCGCAACGGCGGCCGTTAGGAGTCGTCAACTTCAAACCTGATGGTAATCAAACATAGGCGCATATAATCGGGAAGAACTGTTAATAAACTAATGTTGTTATTTTGTTGCAGTTATTTGCTTTTGGTGCATGTTTGTCACAGCAACCATGTAGTAGTGCAGTTCTTAACGTAATAACAGCGGCATTTTTCTAATAATTTCTAATAATTTTGAATTTTGCACTGTCACATTAGAGCAACCATTTTCGGTACAAGGAGTGTTTGAAAATGGGTTGTGACATTATTGTGACAATGACGCCACGGTTGTGACGATGTCATGTTTATGACGCTCCAGCAATAATAATTTTATGACAACGAAACCCCTTTCACGCATGCATGCTTCCGTTTACAAAATGCCTCTTCCTTTGGGTATATAAAGATTGGTTTTACAAGTAAATTGTTTCTACTTACTCTGTGACCGTCATAATGACAAGACATGGTTTCTGAATTCTTTACGCGGTAACATTCGGGTCTGTCAACATTCCGGTACATGAAATTGTCAAGAACACGGATATTAGTCTGTTGTCCATCTACCGATGTGCTTATTAAAATGAAACACAAATAATAAAGTAAAAAATAGTTGTTGATTGTTCCACGTCGTTTCATTGTTTCAGTGTTCACAACAAGAATGTACCACAGCACTGGTTTGTCAATAAAGCTTCAACCAAGCATACCTTCCTAGTTTGCGTTTTCTTTCGAGCCATATTCACATTTGCAACTGTGACTCACAATTCTAGTTTGCATATTGTCCTTCACTTGGCTGACACGCATTCATTCAAGACGCAAGACAACAAATGTATAACACCACGAAGCCGTTCGATAATTGTTGCACGAACAGTCACCGAATTTAGTTAAACTCAGGTACTTTGCGAGCCTTGCAACTATCAAAGTCATGGACGAGTTCGTCGATGTCTACCTCACGCAAAACTAAATATTCTACACTTAGTAGTGCTACATGGGTGAGTCGTTCCATTGTCATGGTTCTGCGAACCCTATGCTTCAAGTATTTCATTTTCGAAACCTAAAGGCTTATATTTATCTTTTTTATCGTATATAACCTGTTGTGCCACTAGAAGGTAACGTAGTAAACTAACTGAAGAGTATGCGAGATCCTAGATACGCCACTGATGGTGACTGTCATCACGAGATACATACAAAAGACTGTAGAGGTCGGCAAATAGCCGAGATTCTGTTGAGCAAGTTGGTAAAAATATGTTTTTAAGATGCTTGTAAATCACCTATGTGAGCCCTACAGCTGGTGAGATGAGATAGAGACCCCGACTCTGTGTGTGTGTGTCCACAACAGCGGAGATGAGAGAGACCATCACTCTGCGACTCCACAGCAGGGGACATGAGATAGAGACCACCAATCCGTGTGAGTCCAAAGCAGGGGAGATGAGAGGGACCATCACTCCGCGAATCCACAGCAGGGCACATTAGATAGAGACCACCACTCCGTGAGTCCACAGTAGGAGAGATGAGACAGAGAAAGATAACTACGTGAGTCCACAGCAGGGGAGGTGAGATAGAGACTATTACGCCATGAGTCCATTTCATAGAAATGAGAGAAAGTGGCCACCGCCACTTCGTCAGTCCACAGCAGGCGAAAATCTACACTTATTAGTGTTACATTGGTGAGTCGTTCCATTGTCTTGGTTGGGCGAAGCCTATTCTTCATGTGTTTCATATTCGAAAACGAGAGGCTTAAATTTATCTTTTTTATCGTATATAACCTGGTGTTCCATTACAATGTAACATAGGAAACTAGTTGAATACTATTGCCTCCCCCTTGCGAGATCTTAGATACGCCACTGGTTGTGATCGTCATCACGAGATACATACAAACGACTGTGGTGGGGGTTATAGAAGCCACCACTCCGTGAGTCCACAGCAGGGTAGATGAGAAAGACCACAACTCTGCGAGTCCACAGCAAGGGAGATGAGAAAGAGACCAATACTCCGTGAGTCCACAACAGGGGGATGAGAGAGACCACAACGCTGCGAGTCCACAGCAAGGGAGATGAGAAAGAGACCAATACTCCGTGAGTCCACAAAAGGGGAGATGAGAGAGTCCATCAATCAGCAGCAGCAGCAGCAGCAGTAGTATCATTACAATGAAGGTTGTATCATACCATACTCATAAACATATGCCATTAGTGAATGATGTTTTTTTCCATAGAATACATGTTACTTGGTTTGCATGTATGCATGTTGCGTGGCCTCAATTCGATAACACCGGATGGGTCGGTGTCGCGATTTTTTTTTATTCACAAGTTCGATACTAGGGTCTAGGGGTAATTATTTTGACTAAAAAATGTGATATAAAAACACGCGGATTCTTTGCGTCATATGTTTTAAGGCAATACACGAGAAACATAAGCAAAACAACATCAATATCTAGTTTGATCAATTTAATTGTTGTAAACAAAACGTCCACGTCAATGTGGCTCACCCTTATATAATATTAAGACGTCAACACGATATCAAGAGGATAGCTACACTGCTGTAATAAGGTATAAGTGTTAATTAACATGGGATATATTTAGGTAAATGCTAAGAATACGAACGTTCGTTGTTAAATTAAAGTCTTTCGAGCGAGCGCTGCATTTGGAGAACGGCTTCTCGATTGTAGAGCGAATTCGAGCGAGACGATTGAAGTGTAGATTTCACGAACGAAAGTTGAATTTCTGAAGAGCGGTGTCACGATCCTTGAACGGAGTTGAACGAGACGATTGAAATGAAGATTTCACGAACGAACGTTGAATATGAAGAACGACATCACGACTTCATGCGATAATGATGAACCATGCCTTTTGGCATGAATAGTTTATTTCCTACATTCCTAATTAACTTACCTCATTTAACTTTCAAATAACAAATAATTAAAGTAGCAACATTAGGCAAATCTTGCCCATCCTCACTAATCTGACTACATTTTTGCCTAGCTCTTAGACAAGTCTTCTCTGTTCCCAACCAGACTGCACGCTGACCAACCTTCGCGCCCACTAGCGTTCCCAAAAATCAAAATCCCGCCTATTTCTAAAAGTAACCAATGAAATTGTACCATACACGCGGCTGACGTGACTGATTCTAGAATGTTCGTCCACAGTATCTGGACCTCGATATTCTAAGGAATTATGGGATATATAACTCGAAAACAGCGCTTTTCTCCAACTATATTTAATGTACTTAACTAAAGGTGTAACCTTTTAGATCTCTTTTTATGACCGTCTATTTAATAACTTTTCCGTCGATCAAGAACACGAACACGAATAATTGCTGAATATAATATTATAACACAACTTTTCATAGCCTTTGTATAAAGTGTGATTGCGAGCAACAACGTGAATAAATTCAATAAACACACGATAACAAGAATATATTACTGAATCAACCGTAAAAACCAATATTCAAATGAAACAGGCCGAACAACGTGAGTTTGGCAACTTGCCAGCTGCACTTAGCTGGAATAAAAAGTAGTGTCGCTACCTCGTGGGACAACTGTCAAACACTTTGAGTGGATGATAACAGAGAAATGATTTTGTAATAAAATGTTGTCACAGAAAATGAATGTAAATTCGTGACAGTCGGGTAGCGTCTTTGTGCCTCCATCAGACCACGACAACAGAGTAACGTTGTTTCTTAAATCTGGAAAAAAAAACACGACGGAAAATTATGCTTGCATACATATTATATTGCGGGTTTATATTCATCAAAGCCTGCCGTTCGAATCTTCATGAACGTACATGTTATATTGCAGGTATATATTTATCAGAGCCGGCCCTTCGAATCTTCATGAACGTACATGTTATATTGCAGGTATATATTCATCAGAGCCGGCCCTTCGAATCTTCAAGAACGAAGAACTTACCCAGCGACGTTTTTTCATGGCTTTCCAAACACGAAAATCACGAGCTAAAAAAAATAACAGACTGTTGGGCCCATAACAGACATGTAATAATAAGAGACACCAACGATTTGATCAAGAAGATCAACTCACTGCAGGAACTAAATAACTATTAACTGATACACACATTGAATGAATAGTCAATCAGTCTTTGTGTATCTAAAATCGTATAGGTGTATTCGTTTATTTATGTGTTTTTGTTAAAGTGCTTGTATGTTATTGTGCTTGTGCTTGTATGTATGCATATGCACGTGTAAGTGTATATTGTATCGGCTGGTAGGTCACAAAAGGACTGTCAACAAATGCTAAGACTCTGACAATTATCGTTGTCTGACCGAACATAGTTTGCATATGATTTGCAGATTACTTTTATCTTACATTTTAAAATGTTTTTGTCTAATTGTTATTATATAAACACGTGCATGTGTATATCGTATCGGCTGGTACATACTCGCATGTCATACCTAGACTGTCGATAAATGCTAAAACTTTAATAACAACTATTATAGCTACCATAGCCATCATAGTTATCACCTGATGGATAAAATTATTTCATAGTTGAATACTACTTCTATGCTACTTTTATTTTACATTATAAAAACAGTTCTTATATCAATTAAGCAAACTAATAATGCTTAATTTATTATTATTTGATTTGATTGCACACATGACGTCAGTTTACAATACAAATGAGCCTTTACCAATTGGTATACTCTGCAATTGCCTACCGTAGAAATTATATTAAAATAGCACTCACATTAATTATTAGTACATACGAGTCCTTCTCGGAGCCTCTTTACAATGAACAAGGTTAACACCATACTCATGCATTTTCTTTTTATGCTATGCCATTCTAGGCCTTCTCATACAGATATCGGATTAAGTAGAGTTGTGAAACTTAAACATTTTTACATGCTAACAATTCCACTGACATGCTTTAATTATCATTGTACATTCGGTTTGTTTTACTCACCGACTCACACCGAGCATAATATAGAATTTACGCATGCATAGGATATAATCAAACATACATTTGCAAAACACTTCACACACGTTTAGTGACTTAGCTATCTTAATTTGCACTTTCGACCCTTAACCAATTACTTTTGATGAACCATTTCTGTCTTACTTAGGGGGTATCCAAAACAATTGTTAAAATAATCTTATTGATATAAACGAAAATAATGCTGAAATTAATGAACCCCAATTGATACGCCGCTCATTATATTATGATATCGATAAGTTTCACTTGTTAGCAAACAGCAATACAGATTAATTTAGTATCCTAAATATACAATCCATGAATATCATGGGTCTTGGCCAGTCAAGCTCTGGGACTTGGTATTCAGGCTGCTTATCATTGGAGTTATGCTGGGGTTCTTCGATATGCGGGGTCTTCAGGAGGTGTCTCTGGTTTCGTTGACATACCCCACTACTCTCTGATTTGACTACGTACGAGCGTGGCGATGTAGGTTTTGGAGTTTCAAGTACGATAGCATGTGGATTTGGACCTGCTCAGACGTACATGTTCGCCGCTGTGGAGTGGGTAAAGGTCCTTTCCAGAGTTGCCGTAGTTGGTCTGTTGTGTTGTTTCCTTGCGTTCCAGCATGTTTTCAATACGACTGGGTTCTATAAATACGGGTCGCACGGTATTGATGATCGCAGTCGGTGGGACTTAGAGAGTTGTGCTGGGGCGCAAGTCCGTGTAAGGGGGTGTTGTGTAGCTCTAGCAAGTCCGTGTACGGGGGTGTTGTGTAGCTCTAGCAAGTCCGTGTAAGGGGGTGTTGTGTAGCTCTAGCAAGTCCGTGTACGGGGGTGTTGTGTAGCTCTAGCAAGTCCGTGTACGGGGGTGTTGTGTAGCTCTAGCAGGCTCAGGTACGGATCTTTCTTATCTTCTTTTGCTTTTCTCATTAGCCGTTGGATGGTCCTGCCGTCGAAGTTGAACATGTCTGAAGCAACAACCTGGCATGGTAGAGTTGGAATGGGGTTGCTGATCATAGTTCCTTTTGATGTGCGTTTCGATGCAACTGGCAAGTGCTGCAGCTTGCATCTGTTTCTTCGATGTCGGCGTTCATGCCTGGCTAGAACAGTGTCATGCGTGCTCGCGAACGGCACTTTTCGACGCCGAAATGCATATCGTGTATTCGCATCAGCATTTCTTGGCGCATTGTTTTCGGTATGACAATGCGGTCGACCTTGAAAATCTTTCCATCATCGTACATCGGTTCTACCCAGTGGTTCCAATGGTCCAGGATGGCTTCAGGGCATTCCTTGCGCTGGCTTGGCCATCCTGTTTGTATGACGTGCTTCTGTACTGACATGCTTTGTTCATCACTTGAGCTGTTCCGAATTTCTGCCAGTGTGGGGTCACTGATCGGAGGTGTAGTGATCATGTGATGAAGAGCGACATCCGCTTTGTCCGAGACTTCATCTTCGATCGGTTTGGCGTTTTCGATGAGTTTGCGGCTCTGGCAGTCCGTTACTGGAATGTCTTTTCCTGGTCTGTGGTCTGGGCTGATCGGTATCTTTGCAGAGTTCCAGGAGCATTCTCTGTAGACGCTTTGGTGTTGACGATATGGGTTTGCGCGTGATGGTTTCTAGCGGTTTATGATCAGTTGTCTTCCGTCCGTACATGTATTGATGGAATCACTCGCAACCATATACGATGGCTAGCAACTCACGCTCGATAGTTGCCCAGTTCTGCTTGGACTCGTCCAAAACCCTCGGCATATACTCTATCGGTCGGTCCTCCTGCATGAGTGTAGCACTAGTGGCTTTCTCTGAGGCGTCGAATTGCAGTGTGAGCTCCTTCTTCGGGTCGTAGAATGCTAACACTGGAGATCGGGTGACAATGCCTCTCATCTTTGTGAACGCTGTTTCTTGTTGCATTCCCCACACAAACTCAGCGTCCTTCTTCAGTAGGTCACGCATCAGCGCAGTCACATCACTCAGGTGTGATGCAAACTTCGCGAGGTAGTTCGCCATACCTAGTATGGTCTGTAGTTCTGTTGTGTTCAATGACTTTGCCATTTTCGCTATGACCGCAACTTTCTTGGGGTCTGGCTTCATACCATCGGACGATATCACGTGACCGTAGTAGCTGACTTCGGACAAGTTGAAAAGAAACTTGTCGAGACTGTAGCGTTGACCATATTCACGAGCGCGCTGAAACGTCGCGCGCAGTGACTGAAGATGTTCGTATCTTGTTGTGCCGGCGACTAGTACGTCATCACTAGTACGTCATCACTCAGGCCGGTAACCCGTGGCAAGTTTTCGTAGGTCTCGTCGACACGGCGTTGGAACACATCTTGGGCGACATTTATGCCGAAAAGCATACGTGGTAGCCATATCGCCCAAATGGTGTGTTGAAGGTTGTCAGGCATGACACTAAGTCTGCCCGTTTGATCTACCAGTATCCGCTGCAGGCGTCTAACACTGAGAAATGTCTAGCGCCTGCGAGCTTGCTGGTGACGTCCTCTAGTGTTGGTACTGGGTAGTATGGTCGCTTTATGTCAGCGTTCAGGTCACTGGGGTCGAGACACACGCATATGTCACCATTGATTTTATGCAAGATAACCATGGAGTTTACCCAATCGGTGGGTTCAGTTACCTTGGTGATGATGTCAAATTTATCCATTCGTGCGAGTTCTTGTTTGACCTTATCCGGAGCGCCACTGGTATCCTACGCGGTGGGTGTACGACTGATTTATCGTCCGGATGTAGTGTGCGTGAATGTTCTCCTGGAAATTCTCCAATGTCATCGAATAGATCAGAGTACTCGACGAGGAGCTGGTTCAGTCCTACATCATCATTGCTGAACTGACGATGTGTGTCAACGGTGGCGCCACAGTCGTCGACAGACAATATGATTTTCACAAATTTCATGTCAACACAAGATATGAGTCCCAATATGGGAGGTGCATGCACGTCATCCACGTGGAACTGTAGGCTGTGGGTGGCACCTTTGTGAGAGCATTCGAATACATATATACCAATGTTGCTAGGTTTATGGCCGCCGTTCCCATGGAGTGTCACTTTACTGCGCTTCAGCGACTGCTGTATGTGTAATTTGTCGAACTCAGCCTTTAACAAGATTTAACAAGATTTATCAAGATTGCCATCCAAGCAAAGCCACACATGGCAAGTGAACAAGGAAGACATTGGCTTATCGAGAGTCCAAACATTTTAATCTATGTGTAATCTGCCCTCCTGAGATATATATCGACCTTGTTTTTAAACGTATTCACGCTGCTTTCAGTTACATAATCTGTAGATAATTTGTTCCATTCATGGATTGTCCTTTGTGAGAAAGAGTACTTCCTGATATCTAATCTACACTGATCCTTTACTAATGTTACCTCATTTCCTCAAGTTCTAGCCTTGGGTAGGATTCAATTGAGCACCTGTGTCTACCTCGAACGCGGCCATTGTCTGATTGCTTAGTTTAGGCTGATGGAAACCTGCGGCTCCTCCTGGCGGATTGATGCGACGTATTTGGTAGGGTATGACCGACTTGTCGTCATGTTTTTAAGTTGACATTGCGTACTTTCATGTGCACGAACAATGTCCATTGCGCTTTGAAGAATAATATCTGCTCTACGATTGATAAAGTGTAAAGCGCTTTGAGCGGTCCTAAGGACTGGATACCGCGCTGTATGAGAACGTACTTTTTACCTTTATAAAACTTTAGTTAGTTCGGTACACAAGCGCACTTTAGTTAGTTCGGTACACAAGCCTGTCACGGATCATTTCATCAACAATGTCAGGTGGAAAACCACGTACAGTCTCTCGCAAGCACCTTTACGTCAGTGACAAAGCTGTCGACATGTACGTTGGTAGCTTGTGTTCGGCTGTAAAACTTATATCAAGTGAAAATGACATTTGACTTCGGTGTCACGTACTCACGGAATTTGGTGCACATTGTATCAAAATTGTACCTGTCTTCCGCTGGACTAGCCGGCGCTGCTGGGACGTCATTTATCGCTGCTACACCTCCCCGGGCCTGGAGCGAAGTTGAATGTTAAAACATGTCCCGGCCTTTCTTCGATCTCCGATCCACATAAGTAAGTAACATACTCTCTGTACTTATGTCTCTTCGCTGAGAGATCCAACGAACATCAGACGTGCGTATTGCTCAAATTTCGCCCATGTCTCTGTCAGCGCGGGCGAATCCCAGTCAAACGTTGGGTGTAGTACATTGTAACCCGCTATACTCTTCCAAACCAGCGTAGTCTTCTGGGCTGTGTGTCGGACCTACTTCTGACAACTTGCTTTTCCTCCATAGCTCCCCAGCGTACCAATCCAACTGTTTACAACTGGAACTACTTATCGATTATGAACTGCTGCCGAGCTTCGGTCTCCCTGGGATTTTGGCTCAATAGAAGCAGTTTATATATTATATTTATCTTACATGGAATGTAACATGGAATTCACGTGGAACCTTTCAAAAAATTTCGCAAATCGTGTTGATACCGTACGCAGAAATGTATCATTATTTTATATATTTTTTCATTTAATTCCTGCCCGTAGTCCGTTGTAAAATGAGTATCCTAATTATAACTTAATATAACCGTTTTGCCTAACGTAATAACTAACTAACGGCCTACAATCTGAAAACGTCTGGTACAAGTTTTGGTGATACCGAAGCATATATTCATGCTTGGATTCTTAATATTTTGAACATCCTTGAAATTAGACAAGCGTAGTTTTGATAAATTGTTTATTTCTAATGTCATTAATGCAGAGTGGAAAGAATTTATGTAGATACATGCCACCACCTACTATACCGGGTGCTGTTTCCTATGTTGTAATTATATATATTTTGATAGCAGGATTCTGCTGCCTTAATTTTGATGCTTGAACACATTGTATAATGGTGCAACGTTATTTGCGCTTTCTTCTCAGAATTGCTAGAAATGCTGCAACGATGATTTATGTATTGACACGACCATTCATGGCATCCCTCTACCCGGAAGTGAAGCATCGACGTTGTCTAGATGGGTCGCGTTGGCGATGTTTCTTGTTCTCGCAACGGTCGCAGTGACCAGCCCCTAGGGGCTTAGTCTCAGTATTTATTTGAACTATCATAATAAATATGAACACAAACTCATGATAAGGTCAGAGTACTGCTATTAAGACATTAAATACCACTGTCATGGGAACCACCCTACTAATCAGAGAGGCGCGGTAGTATGGTGGTTAGTACTTGCGCTTTGCGCGACAGAGTTCTGAGTTGAAGATTCAGACCGGGCATGGGAATGTATAAAGAAACCTGTATCTTAACATTGGGAACTGTGTATCTCTCGAGACTCGGATGATCACGTTAATGTCGGTTCCGTCTCATTTAATTGAGGACGTAAAAGAACCATGAGGACGACATGCACCCTGGCAGTGATCACCCTCATTGCCAGCCTATATTGGTCGGCTTGGCGACCATGTTGTGAAAAAAGGCTGGTTAATAGTCAGTTCATAGAAAATGTTCGAGTGCTGGAAACAACTAGAATAAGGTAAACATAAATAAACTGTCAATTGAATGCTACAATAACTAGTAATTCATCAGTATATGCATACACATTTATGAAGATTTAAGTATGTAAATGTATTACATATCAATATACAAACTTATTACCACACACATTAAGCAACATTGATATATACATATGTAATCAAGCGAGATAATAATGAAATATAATATTTTAAAATAAAACAATTACAAATATAAGAGTATGAATACGACACCAAAAATCATAATTCTTTAGCATTTAATGATTTTAATTGGAAACACCCATATAAGCTGTGTGTATATTTATCAAGGATAATATCTGGAGTATTGGTAATATATTGTATTATATTGTTTATGGTCATGGTTGGCTCTGGGAATAATCATATCATTTCAGCCACGTGCAAAGTTGTTGTATCGGTGAATTTCCAAGTTGTGTGTGATGGGATATGATTAAAGTGTTCTGGAATTAGCATTTTAATTAATTTGGAATAACGTTTGAGTTGTTAGAGTTTATGTATGTCACACAACTTGTGTGCGGCGTGACTCAATATAATAAGTTTATATATGTCACACAACTTGTGTGCGGCGTGACTCAATATAATAAGACTCATCAGCGCGCAGTCGATGCTGGTGTTACAAAATACGCTTGGTGTTAACAAGCAACGTGCACACGGTATCGGCATGCATTTGATTGAATGCAAAATATAGTTAATTAAATTCAGACTGAAATGAAGAGCCGCATAGCTACAATATTATTTAATATAACAAAAACATGATTTATATTTTATGATATAGGCATATCCTTTCCTAACATAACACAGCATAGCTAATAGGTATTGTATAAGGTATAATGTTCTCTCGCAATGTCTGACATTTCTCGTTACTCATATTTTAAAAATTCTGTAGAAAGTCCTCCTTACATGCTGAAAGTGTGGAAAACAAAGGCCTACTAGCATTTGGCCTCGATTATCCAGGGTCCGCGATGTGGCGCCACCGTTTGTCGCACACATCGCATGGATACAATGTGTACTTTTCATTGTGAAGGATAATAACTTTTCATTGTGACGGATAATATGCACCCATAATCTGTGTGCACACGTAATTAACTAATTACGCTGTTATCCGGGCATTTGACTAATTCATAATAACAACGAGACCACGCCTCTGAGACCAGACTCTATTCCCGGCGAATTCACGAAAGCGAGCAAGAATCGGATAAGCGAGACTAACCAGTATTGTGGTTCGAACCCACGTTGGAACGTAGGCCGAAGTACAACGTCTTGACTACTCGGCCATCTTAATGCAACCTAATCTCGCTTATCCGACTCTCGCTCGCCTTCTGAATTCGCAGAGGCGTGGTCTCGTGGTTACCCACTGTCACTACACCATTTTGTGTAGGCGTTCTCGAGAAGCGCCAGCAGCCAATCAGCGTCATTGTCGAGATGCTACACTGAACATTTATTTTGCGTGATTTAGCTTTTCAGTCTGACAGTTAAAGTTAATTCGAATTGCATCGTATGAACTGCTAAAAGTTAACTCTTACTTTATGAATTAACCAAATGCCCGGATGACATCGTAATTAGTTAATTATGTATGCGCCCATATTCTGGGCGCATACATAATTTCTGTCACAATGAAAAGAACACATTGATCCCAGGCGATGATGTGTGGAACAAACGGTGGCGCCACAGCACGGCGCCTGGATAATTAATGCTAAATGCAAGGGTAATTCTAGTGTACCGTGTAGTAACGTGTACATGACTGTAGCAGTCAAGTTCCCTTTCTATTATTTCTCTGCGTCGTCATTGCAAGAACTTGTTGTAATGTTACTCGGTCATTATATGCGTAGACTAGACTTCAGCGTAGACAAGACAGATACCTTTATTGCTTATCCCGGGGAACCGCACTTCTGGTAGCGAGGGCGTCGCTCCCACTACGGGTGTCACTCCAACATAATAACTGCTATAATATTACATCCCTCTTTCCGAAAAAAGGTTCTTAAGAAATCGTCACATGATGCAACTCACAGCAATGTTAAATTCTAATCAAAGTGTTAGCAGGTTCTACTAAGTGGAGTAATACAATTTGTAATACATATAATAGTGCGGTCAAGTAATCAGTAAACCACTGTAATTAGTGGGCATCTGCCCATTCAAGCTACGGTCCAGGTGCAATAGCACAGTCCTCGGGTCCTACACATAGTAGTGACACAATCTATATTACCCTAAGGCGTAGTGCCACTGTTAAGTGTCACAGGTCGAGTAGTTGTGGAGCAAGGATAATTCGACCATTATCGCTGACTGCACGCTGCGGCACTCCTTGTTCTGCGAAGAGCGATTTCATCTTTGAGATGACAGCGGCGCTCGTCACAGGGCTTGTAATTGCGTAGACGAACGGGAACTTGGAGTAGTAGGCCGACACGATTAAGTACAACTCTTTGTTTATCATGAACTGGTCCGTGCCTACTATCTACCAAGTGCATGTGAGGGTCTCATATGGCTTGAGGGGCTCATGCGGTTGAGCACGATGCATATATTGGCATGTTGCGTACTTGCGTACCACCTCCTCAATGTAGCGGTTTATCCCTGTCCAGTATACACACGTACGTACCACCTCCTCAATGTCGCGGTTTATCCCGGTCCAGTATACACACGTACGTACCACCTCCTCAATGTCGCGGTTTATCCCGGTCCAGTATACACACGTACATACCACCTCCTCAATGTCGCGGTTTATCCCGTTCCAGTATACACACGTACGTACCACCTCCTCAATGTCGCGGTTTATCCCGTTCCAGTATACACACGTACGTACCACCTCCTCAATGTCGCGGTTTATCACTGTCCAGTATACACACGTACATACCACCTCCTCAATGTCGTGGTTTATCCCTGTCCAGTATACACACGTACGTACCACCTCCTCAATGTCGCGGTTTATCCCGTTCCAGTATACACACGTACATACCACCTCCTCAATGTCGCGGTTTATCCCGTTCCAGTATACACACGTACGTACCACCTCCTCAATGTCGCGGTTTATCCCGTTCCAGTATAGACACGTACATACCACCTCCTCAATGTCGCGGTTTATCCCGTTCCAGTATACACACGTACATACCACCTCCTCAATGTCGCGGTTTATCCCGTTCCAGTATACACACGTACGTACCACCTCCTCGATGTCGCGGTTTATCACTGTCCAGTATACACACGTACGTACCACCTCCTCAATGTCGCGGTTTATCCCGTTCCAGTATACACACGTACATACCACCTCCTCAATGTCGCGGTTTATCCCTGTCCAGTATACACACGTACGTACCACCTCCTCGATATCGCGGTTTATCCCGTTCCAGTATGCACACGTACATACCACCTCCTCAATGTCGCGGTTTATCCCGTTCCAGTATACACACGTACGTACCACCTCCTCAATGTCGCGGTTTATCCCGTTCCAGTATACACACGTACGTACTACCTCCTCGATGTCGCGGTATATCCCTGTCCAGTATACACACGTACGTACCACCTCCTCATTGTCGCGGTTTATCCCGTTCCAGTATACACACGTACATACCACCTCCTCAATGTCGCGGTTTATCCCGTTCCAGTATACACACGTACATACCACCTCCTCAATGTCGCGGTTTATCCCGTTCCAGTATACACACGTACATACCACCTCCTCGTTGTCGCGGTTTATCCCTGTCCAGTATACACACGTACGTACCACCTCCTCGATGTCGCGGTTTATCCCGTTCCAGTATACACACGTACGTACCACCTCCTCATTGTCGCGGTTTATCCCGTTCCAGTATACACACGTACATACCACCTCCTCGATGTCGCGGTTTATCCCGTTTCAGTATACACACGTACATACCACCTCCTCAATGTCGCGGTTTATCCCGTTCCAGTATACACACGTACATACCACCTCCTCAATGTTGCGGTTTATCCCGGTCCACTATACACACGCAAGCGGGTTTTCTCTATCCCCTGATGTGATTCAATGTCTTGGCTTAGAGACTCAACAGAATGACTATGCGGTCTCCTTTCAGAACAAGACCGTATTCTGCCGCTAGCTCATCACTGTATGACCAGAAAGGTCGCAGCGCAGTTGGCAACAGGCGTTGGCGTTCAGGCCAACCGTTGGTGTTCACTGTGATCAGGCTCTGCAGACCAGCGTCAACTCGCGTCTCAAGGCGTAGCGTCTGCAGTTTGTGGATTGAGAACTGTACGAATGTTATCTGAACGTCCAGCTCGATCTTCCTTCCGTATGCGCAAGGTTGGCGTGACATTGTGTCAGCCAAAGCTAGTTCTTTGCGATGCGCTGCAGTCTCTGCGGGGCTGCGGCAAGGTTCTTGAGATGGATCATCTGAAGTGGTTTGTTGTCAGATTCCACATTGAATCTGGTGTTGTACACATATATGTGGAAACGTCTGCGAGCATTTCTCTTTCAATGTTCACATAACATTTTTCGCATTCGCTCAGCGACTTCGATGCGAAGGCTATTAGCTTGCCTCCTTGGCTAAGATTCAGGCCAGAGGGCAATCACTTGAAACAGTAGCGACCACATTGGCTGTTGAAGGTGGTCAAGATGTTTGATTCATCGTCCAGCTTCACTGAGAAGTAACCATGTCGCGCATCTAGCTTCGAGAACATCGACGCGCCAGCGAGTTTGTGGGTTATCTCGTCCAGGGTTGGTGTTCTGTAATGCGGTCTCTTGATGGCCTTGTTGAGGCCCTTCGGGTCGAGGCACACACGAAGTCGACCATTTGACTTCCTGTTGTACACCAAGCTGGATGCCCAGTCTGTTGGTTCGATGACCTTGGCGATGACACCAAGTCCACCAGCTTGATTTTCAGGGAAGCAAATACCTCGTCGCGTGCATCGTCTTTGACACTGACGTTATCAAAATGTAGCTCCTCGAAGTGGTCGTCCACGGGTGAGGTTTGCACTTGATGCACAGCCGATGCCTGTCTCGTCTAGACCTGGATCTACCGCGGTGTCGTTAGTTCCTGTTGCGATTGCTGGTTTGTGGCGCCTTTGCCGCTCTGCACACTGCTATCCAGTGGTCAGGTTGACCACACGCTTGGCATTTGATGCCGTAGGCAGGACAGTTGTCTCTCCCTGGCCTACGGCGACCACCACAAAACTTGCAGGTCTCGCGGGACACGTGACGCTGGTTCGTCTGTCGGTGTCGAACGTGGTGGACTGCGGATTGTTGCTGAAGGTGTGCATATCAGCCAACGTTGCTTTATATGTCCGGGCTATATCCATGGCACTGTCCAATTTCAGTGTATCCCCACGTCGTAGCAGCTACTCCTGTATCTTTGCGTGCTTTATTCCGACGATCAGTTGCTCTATGAGATGTTCGACGGTCTCCCGAACATCTCGGAATTGGCACTTCTTCGCCTGCAGCTTGCAGCGAGTCATGAACTCATCTACAGACTCTGATGTTTCCTGCAGGTTAAATCTGTTTAGCCTGTTGTTAGATTTCAGCTGGAGAATATCAGTATATCGCTCCCACAGCGTTCCAACTGTGCGCCTCCGTCAATTGCCACGTATTAAAAATACGTAGCCCTTCCTTCCCGACCCAAAGCAGGACGTAGATCAACTTCTTAGGTTCTGCACTGTCAGCGCGGGGTCTTACAAAGATTAGATCACAATACTGCCGAAAGTTTGCGAATTCGACTGGCAGCTCTGCCGCTGACCAGTCCATACGCGGCGGCTCGAAGCCAGCCAAAGCACGCCATGTTTGTGTTCATAAACAAGTCGAATGGGCCGCGAATGCAAATTGACTA
The DNA here is from genome assembly GCA_963662155.1 of Lamellibrachia columna. Classification (NCBI taxonomy): domain Eukaryota; kingdom Metazoa; phylum Annelida; class Polychaeta; order Sabellida; family Siboglinidae; genus Lamellibrachia; species Lamellibrachia columna. Next base: position 25,052,197 of record OY759267.1, read on the forward strand.
CTACTCAGGCTGTCGTACGAATCAGCGTATCAAAAGCTCTCTATACGAGTCCAGAGACGTGTAGGTGCGCATCGGCTGCCACCATGTAATGTTTCTCGGTCATTATATGCGTAGACTAGAAAGAGATTTCAGCGTAGACAAGACAAATACCATTATTGCTTATCCCCGGACCCACACTTCCGGTAGCGAGGGTCTCACTCCCACTACGGGTGTCACTCCAACATAATAATTGCTATAATATTACTCTTGGTCCTTGTAATAAAAGCACCGCCTGCAAACAAAAACAGGTTCGCCAAACAGACTGCAACACGAAAGAGGGCGCTCTGTTCGACGGGGCGCTCAGACAAATTGGGCGCTCTTTTCGATAGGGGGCACTCTGGTCGCCGGAAATATTTTTTATTTGCATTTATATATAATGTATATTTTTGGTAAACCTTTCTAAAAGTTAAAACATTTTAAAAACTGTTTGTTATTTGTGGGTGTTTAATATTTTATTTGTTCAAGCTTTTATTATTATTATTGTTGTTGTTGTTATTATTATTATTATTTAGGTATAATTAACTTATTTACGTGAGGGTTTGTAGGAGACGGTTATGAAAATATTGTATATGTATGTACAAGCATATCATTTCGACCTGTCCGATTGCACTGCATTTCTATCAACTCACAATCTATCTCTTCGTTCTAAAATATAACAATTTCTTGGAAAGAATCGCATATAAATCCATGATCTCCTAATGGTTTATTCATTACGACTCGTAGACAATAGTCGTCAGGAGGCGTCGCACACCGCGCGACTGTTCAATATTGTTCAAGACTGCCGGTCGGCTTCTGTCAGCCACGTCCGACATGTAGGATCGGCACAACTGATATCACGCTTTAACAATAATGACCATTCTTCCAACATAATTACGAATTCAGAGCTTTCATACCGTACTGGGTGACGTGCGTAATCTATGCTGTGAGCCTATTGACAACACAACACAACACAGATGGTAGATACCGTTTTCTGTACAACAAATAGCAACGCAGCTGCGTTAATTACGCATATATAGTGTCTTCGCTACAAAGCAGTGCACCAAATCTCAAATTGTTGCCTTCGTGTCTACCGGTGTTGCACTGAAATATTTCGCTTCGTCGACAGAGGTACGTGGCCACCAGTTTGCTATTTAGTGTTTGTGACTTATAGTAAGTAACACTTGGTCAGTTGGTGTGCAAATGTTGCTTAACTGCCAACATATGTTTGACATAGTGTGGTTTAGGTGCAACATTTCGATCAACTGTACACAAAGAAATCATACACACGTCAAGTATATCTGCCTCAAATTCAGGAAGTAATTCGTGGCGTGCAGCGCCCATGTTGAGTCGTACGACCTCGTATACATGTAAGGTGAGTGAAGTTCTTCACAACAATTAGTTCGACCCAATGGGATTGTTGATTTGCTTGGTTTACTGGTGGCCTTCTGGTCCCCAAATGGCCGAATTCTAGTGCAAGTCGAGCAATGTCCAATGATTCGATCTGTAAAAAGACGTAGGGCCCAACGGAGACGCAAAGAGACGTACACGAAATCAGCAGATCGAGTCTGTTCGATTGCAGACTACATAGACGATTAACAAGCGACCCACATATGGGAGACGAGAAGATGAAGGAGAGATTGTGACACGAAACAAAAGTCTAGGAGTCGAAGGAGAGACATGTATATTAAGTAGAGACCAGGTGAACAAAGATACGCCAACATGCCAACGGACCAATGGATATCAGCAAAGACCAGGGCCAGTGATAGTCAGGCTTTGGAACGACAGGCAGACAGAGAGGCAGGCATGCAGGCAGTCAGACAGACAGACATACTTGGGCGAAGCGCTTAATATAGTACTAATGACCAGGTTTAGGAAAGAAGGCGGTTAAGGTGCATTGTCCGTGCAAACAATAGAATCCGTGTGAGCATGAAGTGCGTCTCTGCAGAAATAATACCATACATTGTGAGTAGGCATAACTAGTCCCATTGTGCTTTGAGTAGCTTTAGCCACAGTAGAAAGACGATACGTCTTCTACTACATAATTAACGTCCGGGTTGTTTCCTGCACGTGCCAGAGGCTAATCACATCATCTCTGAGCAGTATCCGTGATTTCAATAACTGGTCTCAGTTGTGCGGCATACAAGCAGTACCAATATGAGAGACACTCGTGCGAAAACACAATACAACGTATTAGCGTAGCTTTGGACCTTTACTGGATGTTCATAGTGGATCACACGAGTGTCTATGCAGTTTAAATAATCGCGTAATACAACTAGTGTAGATTCCGCGTAATAGAATCCCTTCGGACCAGAGCAATTTCATTCTGTAAATCGGCTGATTTATTTAAGCGGCGCATCTTAATACAGCGGGAACAGGGAATTAATCCGCCCCATATAATACGTTTGATTCTTCTAAGCGGCTGATTAATTTAAGCGGCGCATCTTAATACAGCGGGAACAGGGAATTAATCCGCCCCATCTAATACGTTTGATTCTTCTAAGCGGCTGATTCATTTAAGCGGCGCATCTTTATACAGCGGGAACATGGAATTAATTCGCCCCATCTAATACGTTTGATTCTTCTAAGCGGCTGATTCATTTAAGCGGCGCATCTTAATACAGTGGGAACAGGGCATTAATTCGCCCCATCTAATACGTTTGATTCTTCTAAGCGGCTGATTCATTTAAGCGGCGCATCTTAATACAGTGGGAACAGGGAATTAATCCGCCCCATCTAATACGTTTGATTCTTATAAGCGGCTGATTCATTTAAGCGGCGCATCTTAATACAGTGGGAACAGGGAATTAATCCGCCCCATCTAATACGTTTGATTCTTCGAAGCGGCTGATTAATTTAAGCGGCGCATCTTAATACAGCGGGAACAGGGAATTAATCCGCCCCATCTAATGCGTTTGTTTCTTCTAAGCGGCTGATTAATTTAAGCGGCGCATCTTAATACAGTGGGAACAGGGAATTAATTCGCCCCATCCAATACGTTTGATTCTTCTAAGCAGCGTATCTTAATACAGTGGGAACCGGGAATTAATCCGTCCGATCCAATAAGTTTGATTCTTCTAAGCGGATGATTCTGTCATACAGCGATGCTATTTAGCTGAGTGCACTATACTCACACAACATTGTTTTTCAACTACAACTGCAGGGAACGATTGTCCAAGCTTTGTGACAGGTGCATGATATGTTGCAACTGTGTGGGAAAGAATATATTATAATGTCACCAGATCGTACAGATGGCCACGTCTATGGAATCGATACAATCATTCACTTTGCATAGGAACAGATCATGCCACTGATCACGTGATTAATTGCAGTAGGTACATGTACACGCACGAACATTCGCTTACACACAGGTATAGACACGAAACATGATAGACATTAGATAAAAAAACACCGGGAAAATTTGATTTGTTTTGAACCTTGAGCAGGTACTCTCTTCGTGACGACCGGAGGCAGCGTTCTGGGGCTGTGCATCTCTTGAGATCGACCAGGACCGCGGCCGTCTGTGTGCCTGATCTGCGGCATCTTCACTTCTCGAAGATGTGTCGCCGACTATGGATGACTCCGATTCTGGCGATAATTTCTGCCATTCTTGTTGTCAACGTATATGGACGTAAGCACACAGCATATCAGTAACAACCTGTCATAGTACGTACGTAAAGTACATCGATTGTCGCCTGTTGCAAGAATTTGTCACGGATTCTCCTTAATGGTACAACGGCCGATCATTGTTATCGTAGACTCATGTTATACAAAGGCCGATCATTGTTATCGTAGAGTCGTGTTATACAGCGGCCGATCATTGTTATCGTAGAGTCGTGTTATACAACGGCCGATCATTGTTATCGTAGACTCATGTTATACAACGGCCGATCATTGTTATCGTAGACTCATGTTATACAAAGGCCGATCATTGTTATCGTAGACTCGTGTTATACAACGGCCGATCATTGTTATCGTAGACTCATGTTATACAAAGGCCGATCGTTGTTATCGTAGACTCGTGTTATACAACGGCCGATCATTGTTCTCGTAGAGTCGTGTTATACAACGGCCGATCATTGTTATCATAGACTCATGTTATACAACGGCCGATCATTGTTATCGTAGACTCATGTTATACAAAGGCCGATCATTGTTATCGTAGACTCGTGTTATACAACAGCCGATCACTGTTATCGTAGACTCGTGTTATACAACGGCCGATCATTGTTATCGTAAACTCATGTTATACAAAGGCCGATCATTGTTATCGTAGAGTCGTGTTATACAACGGCCGATCATTGTTATCGTAGACTCATGTTATACAAAGGCCGATCATTGTTATCGTAGACTCGTGTTATACAACGGCCGATCATTGTTATCGTAGAATCGTGTTATACAACGTCCGATCATTGTTATCGTATACTCATGTTATCCAAAGGCCGATCATTGTTATCGCACACTAATGTTATATAGCAAACATGGTGTCTATTCTGACAAACTGATCGTCCAGACGTGTTTTACTGAACTAGAATTGTTAAATATAATTTGACTGTTATCTATATGTATATGTTATCTGTAAACAGCAGTTCAATACAAAAAGTTGATTTTTGCACCACATAACCCTGAAAGGGTCTAGAGTGACATACTAAAAACCCCATGAATTCACATTGAGCTAAACACAAAATTCAAACTAGCGTCCAAGATGGCGGCAACTCGTTGATTAACTATATAACTTCATAACCATTTATGCTAGAGGGCAAATTTTGGCGTCTAAGAGTTTTTTACCATGCTCTATCCAACTAACACCACTGAAACATTGTCATCAAACATGGATTAAATTAAAGTTCGACTCTAATCAGGTGCTAAAATGCTTGAAAAGGTTATAGCAGAGTAAAACAGTCATCCACGTTGCTGTTGCACTTGATTGAAACATAAGCTTGAAGCCAGATATGAATTTTACATTGTTGTGATATGTCTTAGTGAACTATCGTGTGTGGTCTGCTTTCGAGATAAAGCTTACCGCATTCTGAACAAGAAGGACGATATTATTGAAATGGCAGCTATGTTTGTCTGGAAAGAAATTAGGATTACTGCATATGAAACTATAAGCAGCAGCAAATCTCTTGTTACACCTGCTCCCCAGTTCCCCTTCAGAGATTCATCTAAGGTGTCAACACCTCGCAGAACTCAGACAGCATGCCTACGAGGAGGAAGTGTGCAGCTATTGGTCAGGCCATCATAGCTGCATGCATGCACCCAAGTTCGTACATTTCTCCCCCTTAACTTGCTTTGGCAACATTTATCCACAAGAAGTACGGGTCGAGGGAGCTGATTGACATACTCAGTAGTTTTGTGTTGGCTGAGAGCTACAATGAGGTGGTGAAGCTAGTAAATGCGCAGATGAAGGACCACTTCTCCCCTGCCGGACTCTGTGGAGGGCCTTGTGCAATTTGTCTTCGACAATGCTGATGTCAATATTGCCACTGCAACAGGGCATGGAACGTTCCATGCGATGTGTACATTGCCACTGCAACAGGGCATGGAACGTTCCATGCGATGTCAACATTGCCACTGCAACAGGGCATGGAATGTTCCATGCGATGTCAAAATTGTCACTGCAACAGGGCATGGAACGTTCCATGCGATGTCAACATTGCCACTGCAACAGGGCATGGAACGTTCCATGCGATGGGTGGTAATAGCGTTGACGACACCTCATTTCCAAGCTGACAGTTTTTCATTTCAGCATCCGGAAAAGATCGATTTAGCCTCAGTCATTAAAAGTTACAGTAAGATTCCGTTAAAGTATTACAAAAAACGAGCCACACTGCAGTACTCGACCTCCCGCTTATTCCTGGACCTCTTTTCAACCTGAAGATGAGCGGCGTCAACCTGGACTACTTGTGGATAGCTGGCTTCTACATCAATCTCCCTTCTCGTCCGTCCTGAGCTGGCCGCATGCAGACAACCAACAACACTGGAGAGTAAGAAAAGGCTAGCATTGTGTCGGTCTCTTTTACAAATCGCGATCCAACCTAGCCGAACACGATATTCTCAGCACGGTGGTGAGTGTAAATTCGTCACGCTTGAATAGCCAGTGGTCTCGTCTCCACAACTTGACGGGGTCATCCTGGTGCTTTCATTTTGTGATGACCTACATGGGTTCAATAGGTTACCTGATATCAGTTGCTGGCACTGACTCCTACTGACAGGCCGTGCTCTGAAATGAGTAGACGCCAATCACCTCATGATGCGCACACAACCACGCTGTGGTGGCAGTTGATTTCCTTCGGTACATATATCCAACTGTTGCCGGATGAGGCTGCTGGGAGGAGCAGGACCCTCAATATGTGGGTGAATGGACTCTACGTCTGATCAGCACCGGGACTTGAGACCTTTCTAAAAAAGACTTGCTCATCCATTATTCCCATCTGACCCTAACGTTATCATCGACATCTGACCATACCAACCTCATCGTCACAGTCCCAGCTTTTAATACCAACTGTGATGAAACATTCGAAGTTGGAAGAGCTGCAGCAACAAAACTATTCGGGGTGACAACAAGATGAAGAGGGGTGACTGAGTTATCAACGTGGCTGAGCAGTTACTGTTCGACGCCAGCATGAAGCCACCGCTAAATCAGCACAGCCTCCTGAGGAGCCCAAGTTACCTAACCAGCAACACACGCCTCATCTCCATCATTGCACAATGTTTTGGAAATGATTTTGTCCCAATGCCTGCAGCTGGAACGGGGCGGCGCGGAGAGGTTGAATGTCTAAACAGCCCTGGTTGTTTCCATTCCAGTGTTTGGCTTCATGTGTCAACGTTCTCGACATCCTGGAGAAGATCGAAGCTCTTGCGACTTACCTGCTATTCACCCATGCTGTTTCTGGGTGTGACAGTATGTCAGAGCTCTTTGGGGAATATCAGCTACCCAGGAAGATTTAATCAGCACTGACAACAAGAAGGAATATGTCGCGGCAGCTGGAGAAAGGTTTTTGATCACACTGTATTGAGGTCACCTGAGAACCGCACTAAATGTCCTGGAATATAAGCTCTACAGGAGAGCCACCAGGAAGTGTAAACTGTCTTCGGAATTCTGGATGGAGACACAGCCTCCGACTACTATGGCTACCCAGCTGCATTCCTTCTGCAAGTACCACACTCACTCTGTGTAGTAATAGAGTGGAAACAACCAGCTTCCCACTAATTGTAGCTGGAAAACTAGTTCCTGTAGCAAGCGACAACCCCCACCAACCCTAGACAAACTCCTCCGCATGTAAAGGCCAGTGTGAGAGGGCCTGTTGACGCATAAAGATGAGGCTTTACTTGCACTGCACTCTGCTCATCCTGCAGTTGACAATCGTTTTCCAACATATACTCACAGGAGAAATCTGCTGTAAACTAGACCCAGGGGGTTGATGATAAAACTTTAGGCAATTGGTGTTGAGTACGCAGTAGGGTGATTCAGTTGTCTTCATTTCAGGAACATCCGGTATTTGCGAAAGCCGACATGTGTTGGACCAAATCACTGGGACATGCGAAGGTATGGCATTATTAATATTAGTAGTACTACCAAGAATACGTTTCCTCTGGACGGGATAACTTAATAGTTCCTAAGTGATTATTATGTCATTCATATGTGATTTTACAAAACTTTGAATCTGTTATCCGTGAATCGGTTTTGTCCACTTATTATTATAGATGTCTTAGACTTCCTCTCTAACTTTCTCTCTCTTTCTCTCTCTCTCTCACTCACCCTCTCTCTCTCCCCTCTCACACTCTTCTCTCTCTCAATATATATATATATATATTTATATATATATATCTTTGTCTCTCTCTGTCTTTTTCTACGTTTCTTTCTCTCTCTCTCTCTGTGCCCCCCCCCCTCTGTCTCTCTCTCTCTCCATTTGTGTATCTCTGTTTCTTTCTGTATGTATGTCTCTCAATGTCTGTTTCTCTGCCTCTCTTTGTCTCTCTCTCACTGTTTCTGTCTTATTTTTCTCTCTCTCCTTTCTTTCTCTCTCTCTTTTTTTAAGCGAGAGAGAAAGAGAGAGAGAAAGACACAGGGAGACTCTCTGTCTTTCTGTCTGAGAGACAGAGAGAAAGAGAGAGATAGAAAGACAGAGAGAGAGGTATATATGTATATATATATATATATATATATATATATATATATATATATATATATATATATATATATATATATCACTCTCTGTCTCTCTCTCTGTATGTGTGTCTCTCTCTCTCTCTCTGTCTTTGTCTCGGTCTCTCTTCATCTCTCTCTCTCTATATATATATATATATATATATATACATATATATATATACACATATATATATATATATACATATATATATATATATATATATATATATATATATATATATATATATATATATACATATATATACATATGTCTTTCTCTCTCTCTCTATCTCTCTCTGCCTCTGTCTCGCTTTCTCTCAGTCTTTCTATATACATACGTCTCTCTGTATTTCTCTCTCTCTTTTTTCTCTCTGTTTATTTTCTCTATCTCTGTCTGTCTCTGTCTGTCTCTCTCTCTCTCACCCTCTATATATATATATATATATATATATATATAGAGAGAGAGAGAGATATATATATATATATATATATTTATATATATATATATTTATATATATATATATATTAAGAGAGAGATAACGAGAAAGTGAGATACCGAAACAAAGACAGAGAGAGGCAGACACACAGACAGAGAGAGACAAAGGGAGAGAGAGAGTCTTTATATATATATATATATATATATAAAATGTTGTCTGCCTCTCTCTCTCTATATATATATATATCTCTCTATCTCTCACCCTCTCTAACTCATTCCGTGTCACAGTTTCCAATTCCCTCTCTTTCTCCCTGTCCCTGTCCCGTGTACCCCATCTCTTAATTCCATCTCTGACTTAGTCACGTTAAAGCAGGATCCTGAAATATATTTTGTTCGTTTGTTCCGTAATATGTTGGTCTTTTAACAAGATTTAACAAGATTGCCATCCCAAACAACAAGTTCCTGATGGCAAGTGGACAAGGAAACCATTGGCTTTTCAAGAGTCTAACAATTTTCTCATCTATGTGTAGCCCGCCCTTATCAGATATCTGTCAATTTTATTTTTAAACATATTCACACTACTAGCATTAACAGAATCCTTTGGCAGTTTGTTCCATTCATTTATCACCCTCTTTGAGAAAGAGTACTTTCTCATGTCCAACCTACACTGCTCCATAACTAATGCTGCTTAGTGTCATCTGGTTCTACTGCCTTCTTTAGGTTTGAAGAACATATTCCTATCAACATCCTCATAACCGTCTAGTGTTGTTAAACCACATTGTAATAAGCGACTTTCGTAACTAAGGTCTCTCAATTCTGGAATCATATTAGTTGCTCTTCGTTGTATTCTTTCTAGCTTTTCTATGTCCTTTTTACAATACGTCATCCATGCTTGAACACAATATTCCAAATGTGGTCTAACTATTGCTTTGTGCAGGGGTACAATTAGCTGTTTCCTGCTTTTACATGATAGTTCTCCTAATTTGCCCTAGAATTTTATTTCCCTTCGAAGCAGCAATCCCACATTGCTCTGAAACTTTCATGTCAGCACTAAATGTTACTCCTAAATCTTTTTCTTGTGTGGTTCTACCTAGTACAGCATTCACCATTTTATATTCTTCGCCCATGTTTCCATATCGTATGTGTATACATTTACACTTCCAAAAATTGAATAACATTTGCCATTTTCCTGACCATTTAATTAATTTATCTAGATCATCCTGTAAACTTTGTTTATCTGTATCATTACTAACCTTTCTGAATACTTTTGTGTCATTTGCACATTTTAGTACTTTGCTTGATATGTCATCTTCCAAATCATTTATATATATATATATATATATATATATATATATATATATATATTAAAAACAGTTTAGGGCCTAATACTGATCCTTGTGGTACCCCACTCAATACCGATTTCCAGTTTGAAATCTCACCATCTACTATTACTCTCTGTCTTCTGTGTGTAAGCCACTTTTCTATCCAATTGATTACATCATTACCTATGCCATGGGCTTTTAGCTTAAGTAAAACTCTTTGACGTGGCAATTTATCGAAAGCTATCTGAAAATCTAAGTAGACAACATACACCGGTGACGCGTCATCTACCCACTTTGTAATTTCTTCAAAAAAACATAAGAGATTGGTTAGACATGACCTTGCTTTTAGGAACCCATGTTGATATGTATTTATTAATTTATGTTTTATAAGGAATTCCACCATGTGGTCTCTAATTAATGTTTCGAGTAATTTACATACAACTGATGTTAAACTCACTGGTCTGTAATTGTGTGGCTTGTTCCTCTATCCCTTCTTAAATAGCGGCGTAATGTTTGCTTCTTTCCATTCTGAAGGAACTATTACTTCTTCTAGTGACAAGTTAAACAATTTTGCGAATGGTGGACTAGTTTGCTCAACAATTATCTTAAGCAGTTTTGGTGGTGTCCCATCAACTCCAGGTGATTGATTATCTTTCATCTTCTTAATTTTCTTTGCTATCATTTCAGGAGTTACAAATAATTGTCCTAAATATTCTGATTTATTGTCCTCAAATTTAGTAAATGGAACTGAAAGTGAGCTGATATCTTCTGTGGTAAAAACTTAGCTAAAATATTCATTCAGGACCTCTGCCAGTGGTCCGACCTTATCTCGAACGTTCTGTTTACTCCTTACATAAGAATAGAAACTCTTGCTGTCATTTTTTTTATATTATCTGCCAATTTTTGTTTAAAGGTTCTTTTAGATTTTGTAATTTCAGTTGTATGTGTCCATGGCTAAAATCTCCCATCATGATATATTCCCCTTTACTAACGTCCTTTATAGCATTTAGTATGCTTGTGTTATCTTCTTCGTTTATGTTTGGACTTCGGTAAACTAATCCAATAGTTAATTTTTTATTTCCTGAAACTATTTTGCACCAAACAGCTTCATCGTAATCTGCTTCCCTTTCTAATTTTATCTCATAAGCCTGAATAGATTCTTTATCATATAAAATAACTCCCCCTCCCCTTCTTCCTATTCTATCTCTCCTAAACATTACGTATCCTGTCAATCCTAATTCAGGATTTGTTATGTCTGTGTTAGCCCATCATTCGGTAATACCAATTATGTGAGGGTCAATATATTCTACCATAATGTTTAATTCGTTTTTCTTATTTACAATACTCCTAACATTTAAATACACGCATCTATAACATGCTTCAGACATGTTTTTCGGACATTTTGTTATTGGTTTTTCTGTACTAGTGGCCTCTTGTCCTGCTTGAGGCATCTCTAGGTAACCCCCTGCGCTTCTAGTTAAATTGTATTTACTACCAAACATATTTGTTATGCTACCCATGTCACTGTTTACTGCTGTTGTGAGTCCATCCGCAAATACTGCTGCCCCTATCAACTTACATGAAGCCCGTCCTTCACGAACATATCAGCTCTTCTAACAAAACTTCCCCACAAATCCACAAAACCCACTTCCTCTTCCCTACATAGCTTCTTGACTAGCATGTTAATTGCCATCGTCCGGTAATTTCGATATCTATGATCCCTCCTTCCTATTACTGGTAAAATACCTGACAGTATTACCTGCTTAACCCGCGTCTGCTTTAGTGTTCTTACCAAATTCCTGTATATCTAACTATGACAGTTGTACCCTCCCTATCTACGTTATTTGTCCCTACGTGTACTAAAACAGATCCACCCTTGCCCGAACCCACGATGTTTTCTACCCTATCAGTTATCGCCTCTATTTTGTCTCCAGACAAGCAAACTACCACGTCATCTCCCTTGTTTAAGACTCTGTCAGTCTTCCTAACTATTGAGTTCCCCACAAACACCCTCGCTCCTTTTCTCACTCCGTCTATCACTGTCTCGGAATAGTTCTTCCGATGGATCCCCTCCATCACATTCTGTCCTGCAGCCTTGTCACTTGGTGGCA
>OY759267.1:25069232-25184232 GCA_963662155.1 Lamellibrachia columna
CCAGTGCATACAATTGGTTCGTTCATTAAACGCATTGGTTCCAGCGTGTGCCGACAACTGTAATAACTGCACGAACAGTGGCGCCGATAAATGTGACTACGGCCAATGCTTCCCAAGATATGCTCTCGTGACCAACAATCAAACCTGTGGAGGTAAGGATCGTTGTTACTGTATTAAAGTTCGCAGTTTACGATTTTTAACCCTGGCCTGCAGCAGTAGGTTGTCCAATCACTCATACAACTAGTTTTGTGGTGACATGCGAACATGCATTTATACTAAGAAATCATGTGGCTAAGGTATGAATTAGAAACATAAGCCCTAAGTAAAAACTAGCATACTCGACATCAAGATATTTTCAAGAAAACTTTCCAAACGTTAATAGACACAATTATTTGCAAGATTCCATGTCTCAAGTGGGATCCCTTCCAACAATATCGAAATATAATTTTTTAAAGACATAAGGTCTCATATGTTCCATACAATGCATCATTTAGAAACTTGTTATATGGAATGTGGAAATGTTTCAAAAAGAAGGAGAATATTTAATAAAGAAGGAGAAGCAGCAGATGTTAAACATTTTAAAAAAGGAGATGCCCCATCCCAAGCAGGAACGTTTGCGCCTTGCATTGGTTTGTCGTTGGAAACTACTTCTAAGTGACGTTGTTTCCAGCATGCGATCCCCACTGCAACGAGTGCAAGACACAAGGACCAGGCAAATGTGACACCGGAGAGTGTCTCTCAAATTATTTCATCGTACACAGCAAACACACTTGCGCCCGTAAGGAACTACACTTAAATTGAGACAAATGTCATAGTTTTGGGGCTATGCACGTATAGGAGTTACCATAAAATAACAATTTGCAACTACAATCATGAATATCACGCTAGTGGTTTGTTGGAAGAGAGGTGTTGAACAAAAAGCATCTTAACTTTATTGGCCGCGCCATTCAGTTAGATAAAAAATAAATAAATAAACACGTCGGTCGCCAGGAAATCAAACATTTGAACAGAATCTCCCATTTTAGGACACATTCTGAGAAAACCAATAGACTAGTAGTTTTGATTGTATTTGCAAATGGCTAGATTTTGATTAACTTTTCTAGGTGGATTGCCCCCAATCCATGACTTTTGTTCCGCCTTAACTCACAATTATTGCAATTACTGTTGATGGGTCTCACAAAAGCAGGTTTTAATCTGATAAGATATAATTATGCAATACCAATAAATGTAAGACTTTGTCACAGGAAATGTATTCAATATCGGCTAATATATAAATCACGAAATACATGAAGATTTAGAACGAAGCAGCCACGTTTTGAAATACAAAAATTTGACAGCATGACAAATGGTAATCACATGTTTTCATGAACAGTGATTGCATTATTTGCTTTTCATTCTGATAAAAGACATAGTTTACTTAATAGTTGTTAGTACGAGCTATGTCAATAGATATAACTAAATATTTAAATGTTCCGTCTGCAGCGTGCGCCGACCACTGTTACGCTTGCACAGTGAACGGAGGAGAAAAGTGTGACGACGGCATGTGCGAACCCAAATACGCCATTGAAAATATCACTCAAACTTGCGTCGGTAAATATTAAATCTGCATGTCCCATTTGTAATCAGGTTACTTTAAAATTTCTTTTAAAACATGTAAACAACCAGCAACGACGTGGGTAAGTGTTATTAACGAAAATTATATTTTTTTTAATCCATGATTAATAAAAGGTAGGAAATAATTACACATTGGGTTTGTAAATGCCACAAGCGCACTTGCGTTACAACGTGGTATAGGAGAAATGTGAATTTAATCTAAAGCTTAATTCTGGTTCACTTCACTAATAATTTCCCAAATACGAGGCTTAGAAAAAACATGTATGTTTAGTAATACCTATTGGCATTAATTCGAAAATAATCAGCAAGAAAAACAAATAAAAGGACCAACAAATTTTAATTTTAAATGCAATGATTGATTATAATGTTTGCAATAATCAAATAATGCACCAGTACGTTTGTTTTTATTTTAATTTACTTATCTCACGGTGTCACTGATTAAAAACATGTCGTATATGCACAATAAATAGTTCGTCAACTTTGTTTGATTTCAGGATGTGACCCTAACTGCTACGAGTGTATTTACGCAGGCCCAGACAAATGTGACAACGGTCGCTGCGTAGAGAGTTACGGCCTCAGTGCAAACAATACTTGCGGTGGTGAGGATCACGCCTTCAATAAAACACGTGGTGCATGTATAAATAAAAGGATTATTGGTTGAAAATATAACGGCTGACACTGTAGTACAAAGAAACGTCAATTAAAAAACATGTGCAGACATATGAAGGGGTATATCAATTGACAAACCTGTTGGTTTCATTGGTATTGATAATTATAATTATTGTATTAGTTAATTATTTTGTTCCGGCGTGTGATGTCTATTGCTATCACTTCACATTACATAAAGTATTACATATGACGACGGCCAGTGTATACAATTGGTTCTTTCATTAAACGTCAATTAAAAAACATGTGCAGACATAGGCAGGTGTAAATCAATTGACAAACCTGTTGGTTTCATTGTTATTGATAATAATATATTTATGTTATTAGTTAATTATTTTATTTCCGGCGTGTGACGTCTATTGCTATCATTTCACATTACATCAAATATGAACATATGATGACGGCCAGTGCATACAATTGGTTCGTTCATTAAACGCTTTGATTCCAGCGTGTGCCGACAACTGTTATAACTGCACGAACAGTGGCGCCGATAAATGTGACAACGGCCAATGCTTCCCAGGATATGCTCTCGTGACCAATAATCAAACCTGTGGAGGTAAGCATCGTTGTTACTGTATTAAAGTTCGCAGTTTACGATGGATCATACAGATATGTTTGATGTGCGTGACATTTGGGAAAACGGCCGTAATTACTCACATATAAAACGGAACACCGATGTAATTTTAAACCCTGGCCTGCAGCAGTAGGTTGTCCTATCACTCATACAACTAGTTTTGTGGTGACATGCGAACATGCATTTATACTAAGAAATCATGCGGCTAAGGTACGAATTAGACACATATGTCCTAGATAATCTAACATACGCGACATCCAGATATATTTTCAAGAAAACTTTCCAAACGTTAATATACACAATTATTTGCAAGATTGCATGCCTCAAGTGGGATCCCTTCCAACAATATCGAAATATAATTTTTTAAAGATATATAAGATCTCATATGTGCCATAAAATGCATGATTTAGCAACTTGTCATATAGAATGTGGAAATGTTTCAAAAAGAAGGAGACTATTTAACAAAGAAGGAGAAGCAGCAGATGTTAACATTTTTTTTAAAGGAGATGCCCCACTCTAAGCAGGAACGTTTGCGGCCTGCATTGGTTTGTCGTTGGAAACTACTTCTAAGTGACGTTGTTTCCAGCATGCGATCCCCACTGCAACGAGTGCAAGACACAAGGACCAGGCAAATGTGACACCGGAGAGTGTCTCTCAAATTATTTCATCGTACACAGCAAACACACTTGCGCCCGTAAGGAACAACACTTAAATTGAGAAAAAATGTCATGGTTTTGGGTCTATGCACGTATAGGAGTTATCATAGAATAACCATTTGCAACTACAATCATGAATATCACGTTAGTGGTTTGTTGGAAAAAAGTGTTGAACAAAAAGCATCTTAACTTTACTGGCCGCGCCATACAGTTAGACAACCCAAAAAACAATCAATATTTCGGTCGCCAGGAAAACAAACATTTGACCAGAATCTCCCATTTTTAGGACACATTCGGAGAAAACCAGTAGACTGATAGTTTTGATTGTATTTGCAAATGGCTAGATTTTGGTAAACTTTTCTAGGTGGATTGCCCCCAATCCATGACTTTTGTTTCGCCTTAACTCACAGTTATTGCAATTACTGTTGAAGGGTCTCATAACAGCAGGTTTTAGTCTGATAAGATATAATTATGCAATACCAATCAATGAAAGACGTTGCCACAGGAAATGTATTCAATATCGGCTAATATATAAAGAACGTAATACTTGAAGATTTAGAACGAAGCAGTCTCGTTTTGCAATACAAAAGTTTGTCACCATGGTAAATGGATATCACATGTTTTCATGAACAGTGATTGCATTATTTGTTTTCCATTCTGATAAAAGACATAGTTTACTTAATAGTTGTTAGTACGAGCTATGTCGATAGATATAACTAAATATTTAAATGTTCCGTCTGCAGCGTGCGCCGACCACTGTTACGCTTGCACAGTGAACGGAGGAGAAAAGTGTGACGACGGCATGTGCGAACCCAAATACGCCATTGACAATAGCATTCGAACTTGCGTCGGTAAATATTAACTGTGCATGTCCCATTTGTAGTCAGGTTTCTACGAAATTTCTTTAAAAAAATATAAACAACCAGCAAAGACGAGGGAAAATTTTAGTAAAGAAAATAGATTTTTTTAATCCATGATCAATAAAAGGTAGGAAATAACTACAAACTGGGTTTGTAAATGCTACCAGCGCTCTTGCAACGTGGCATAGGATAAATGTGAATTTAATCTAAAGCTTAATTCTGGTATACCTCACTAATAATTTCCCAAATACGAGGCTTAGAAAAAACATGTATGTTTAGTAATACCTATTGGCATTAATTCGAAAATA
This sequence comes from Lamellibrachia columna, assembly GCA_963662155.1. NCBI lineage: Eukaryota > Metazoa > Annelida > Polychaeta > Sabellida > Siboglinidae > Lamellibrachia > Lamellibrachia columna. The sequence continues at coordinate 25,073,911 of OY759267.1, forward strand.
ATCAGCAAGAAAAACAAATAAAAGGACCAACAAATTTTAATTTTAAATGCAATGATTGATTATAATGTTTGCAATAATCAAATAATGCACCAGTACGTTTGTTTTTATTTTAATTTACTTATCTCATGGTGTCAATGATTAAAAACATGTCTTAGTTGCACAATAAATAATTCGTCAACTTTGTTTGATTTCAGGATGTGACCCTAACTGCTACGAGTGTAATCACGCAGGCCCAGACAAATGTGACAACGGTCGCTGCGTAGAGAGTTACGGCCTCAGTGCAAACAATACTTGCGGTGGTGAGGATCACGCTTTCAATAAAACACGTTGTGCATGTATAAATAAAAGGATTATTGGTTGAAAATGGAACGGCTGCCACTGTAGTACAAACGTCAATTAAAAAACATGTGCAGACATATGAAGGTGTATATCAATGGACAAACCTGTTGGTTTCATTGTTATTGATAATTATATTTATGGTATTAGTTAATTATTTTATTTCCAGCGTGTGACGTCTATTGCTATCACTTCACATTACATAACGTATGATATATGACGACGGCCAGTGTATACAATTGGTTCTTTCATTAAACGTCAATTAAAAAACATGTGCAGACATAGGCAGGTGTAAATCAATTGACAAACCTGTTGGTTTCATTGTTATTGATAATTATATTTATGGTATTAGTTAATTATTTTATTTCCGGCGTGTGACGTCTATTGCTATCATTTCTCATTACATCAAATATGAACATATGATGACGGCCAGTGCATACAATTGGTTCGTTCATTAAACGCTTTGGTTCCAGCGTGTGCCGACAACTGTTATAACTGCACGAACAGTGGCGCCGATAAATGTGACAACGGCCAATGCTTCCAAGGATATGCTCTCGTGACGAATAATCAAACCTGTGGAGGTAAGCATCGTTGTTACTGTATTAAAGTTCGCAGTTTACGATGGATCATACAGATATGTTTGATGTGCGTGACATTTGGGAAAACGGCCGTAATTACTCACATATAAAACGGAACACCGATGTAATTTTAAACCCTGGCCTGCAGCAGTAGGTTGTCCTATCACTCATACAACTAGTTTTGTGGTGACATGCGAACATGCATTTATACTAAGAAATCATGCGGTTAAGGTATGAATTAGACACATATGTCCTAGATAATCTAACATACGCGACATCCAGATATATTTTCAAGAAAACTTTCCAAACGTTAATATACACAATTATTTGCAAGATTGCATGCCTCAAGTGGGATCCCTTCCCACAATATCGAAATATACTTTTTTAAAGATATATAAGGTCTCATATGTGCCATAAAATGCATGATTTAGCAACTTGTCATATAGAATGTGGAAATGTTTCAAAAAGAAGGAGACTATTTAATAAAGAAGGAGAAGCAGCAGATGTTAAAATTTTTTTTAAAGGAGATGCCCCACTCTAAGCAGGAACGTTTGCGGCCTGCATTGGTTTGTCGTTGGAAACTACTTCTAAGTGACGTTGTTTCCAGCATGCGATCCCCACTGCAACGAGTGCAAGACACAAGGACCAGGCAAATGTGACACCGGAGAGTGTCTCTCAAATTATTTCATCGTACACAGCAAACACACTTGCGCCCGTAAGGAACAACACTTAAATTGAGAAAAAATGTCATGGTTTTGGGTCTATGCACGTATAGGAGTTATCATAGAATAACCATTTGCAACTACAATCATGAATATCACGTTAGTGGTTTGTTGGAAAAAAGTGTTGAACAAAAAGCATCTTAACTTTACTGGCCGCGCCATACAGTTAGACAACCCAAAAAACAATCAATATGTCGGTCGCCAGGAAAACAAACATTTGACCAGAATCTCCCATTTTTAGGACACATTCGGAGAAAACCAGTAGACTGATAGTTTTGATTGTATTTGCAAATGGCTAGATTTTGGTAAACTTTTCTAGGTGGATTGCCCCCAATCCATGACTTTTGTTTCGCCTTAACTCACAATTATTGCAATTACTGTTGAAGGGTCTCATAACAGCAGGTTTTAGTCTGATAAGATATAATTATGCAATACCAATCAATGAAAGACGTTGCCACAGGAAATGTATTCAATATCGGCTAATATATAAAGAACGTAATACTTGAAGATTTAGAACGAAGCAGTCTCGTTTTGCAATACAAAAGTTTGTCACCATGGTAAATGGATATCACATGTTTTCATGAACAGTGATTGCATTATTTGTTTTCCATTCTGATAAAAGACATAGTTTACTTAATAGATGTTAGTACGAGCTATGTCGATAGATATAACTAAATATTTAAATGTTCCGTCTGCAGCGTGCGCCGACCACTGTTACGCTTGCACAGTGAACGGAGGAGAAAAGTGTGACGACGGCATGTGCGAACCCAAATACGCCATTGACAATAGCATTCAAACTTGCGTCGGTAAATATTAACTGTGCATGTCCCATTTGTAGTCAGATTTCTACGAAATTTCTTTAAAAAAATATAAACAACCAGCAAAGACGAGGGAAAATTTTAGTAAAGAAAATAGATTTTTTTAATCCATGATCAATAAAAGGTAGGAAATAACTACAAACTGGGTTTGTAAATGCTACCAGCGCTCTTGCAACGTGGCATAGGATAAATGTGAATTTAATCTAAAGCTTAATTCTGGTATACCTCACTAATAATTTCCCAAATACGAGGCTTAGAAAAAACATGTATGTTTAGTAATACCTATTGGCATTAATTCGAAAATAATCAGCAAGAAAAACAAATAAAAGGACCAACAAATTTTAATTTTAAATGCAATGATTGATTATAATGTTTGCAATAATCAAATAATGCACCAGTACGTTTGTTTTTATTTTAATTTACTTATCTCATGGTGTCAATGATTAAAAACATGTCTTAGTTGCACAATAAATAATTCGTCAACTTTGTTTGATTTCAGGATGTGACCCTAACTGCTACGAGTGTAATCACGCAGGCCCAGACAAATGTGACAACGGTCGCTGCGTAGAGAGTTACGGCCTCAGTGCAAACAATACTTGCGGTGGTGAGGATCACGCTTTCAATAAAACACGTTGTGCATGTATAAATAAAAGGATTATTGGTTGAAAATGGAACGGCTGCCACTGTAGTACAAACGTCAATTAAAAAACATGTGCAGACATATGAAGGTGTATATCAATGGACAAACCTGTTGGTTTCATTGTTATTGATAATTATATTTATGGTATTAGTTAATTATTTTATTTCCAGCGTGTGACGTCTATTGCTATCACTTCACATTACATAACGTATGATATATGACGACGGCCAGTGTATACAATTGGTTCTTTCATTAAACGTCAATTAAAAAACATGTGCAGACATAGGCAGGTGTAAATCAATTGACAAACCTGTTGGTTTCATTGTTATTGATAATTATATTTATGGTATTAGTTAATTATTTTATTTCCGGCGTGTGACGTCTATTGCTATCATTTCTCATTACATCAAATATGAACATATGATGACGGCCAGTGCATACAATTGGTTCGTTCATTAAACGCTTTGGTTCCAGCGTGTGCCGACAACTGTTATAACTGCACGAACAGTGGCGCCGATAAATGTGACAACGGCCAATGCTTCCAAGGATATGCTCTCGTGACGAATAATCAAACCTGTGGAGGTAAGCATCGTTGTTACTGTATTAAAGTTCGCAGTTTACGATGGATCATACAGATATGTTTGATGTGCGTGACATTTGGGAAAACGGCCGTAATTACTCACATATAAAACGGAACACCGATGTAATTTTAAACCCTGGCCTGCAGCAGTAGGTTGTCCTATCACTCATACAACTAGTTTTGTGGTGACATGCGAACATGCATTTATACTAAGAAATCATGCGGTTAAGGTATGAATTAGACACATATGTCCTAGATAATCTAACATACGCGACATCCAGATATATTTTCAAGAAAACTTTCCAAACGTTAATATACACAATTATTTGCAAGATTGCATGCCTCAAGTGGGATCCCTTCCCACAATATCGAAATATACTTTTTTAAAGATATATAAGGTCTCATATGTGCCATAAAATGCATGATTTAGCAACTTGTCATATAGAATGTGGAAATGTTTCAAAAAGAAGGAGACTATTTAATAAAGAAGGAGAAGCAGCAGATGTTAAAATTTTTTTTAAAGGAGATGCCCCACTCTAAGCAGGAACGTTTGCGGCCTGCATTGGTTTGTCGTTGGAAACTACTTCTAAGTGACGTTGTTTCCAGCATGCGATCCCCACTGCAACGAGTGCAAGACACAAGGACCAGGCAAATGTGACACCGGAGAGTGTCTCTCAAATTATTTCATCGTACACAGCAAACACACTTGCGCCCGTAAGGAACAACACTTAAATTGAGAAAAAATGTCATGGTTTTGGGTCTATGCACGTATAGGAGTTATCATAGAATAACCATTTGCAACTACAATCATGAATATCACGTTAGTGGTTTGATGGAAAAAAGTGTTGAACAAAAAGCATCTTAACTTTACTGGTCGCGCCATACAGTTAGACAACCCAAAAAACAATAAATATGTCGGTCGCCAGGAAAACAAACATTTGACCAGAATCTCCCATTTTAGGACACATTCTGAGAAAACCAGTAGACTGATAGTTTTGATTGTATTTGCAAATGGCTAGATTTTGGTAAACTTTTCTAGGTGGATTGCCCCCAATCCATGACTTTTGTTTCGCCTTAACTCACAATTATTGCAATTATTGTTGAAGGGTCTCATAACAGCAGGTTTTAGTCTGATAAGATATAATTATGCAATACCAATCAATGAAAGACGTTGCCACAGGAAATGTATTCAATATCGGCTAATACATAAAGAACGTAATACTTGAAGATTTAGAACGAAGCAGTCTCGTTTTGCAATACAAAAGTTTGTCACCATGGTAAATGGATATCACATGTTTTCATGAACAGTGATTGCATTATTTGTTTTCCATTCTGATAAAAGACATAGTTTGCTCAATTGTTATTAGTTCGAGGTATGTTGATTTATATAATTAAATATTGAAATGTTTCCTTCTTCAGCGTGCGCCGACCACTGTTACGCTTGCACAGTGAACGGAGGAGAAAAGTGTGACGACGGCTGGTGCGAACCGAAATACGCTATTGACAATAGCACTCAAACTTGCGTCGGTAAATATTACCTCTGCATATCCCATTTGTAAACAGGTTTCTACGAAATTTCGTTAAAAAAATTTAAACTTCCAGTAAAGACCTATGTAAGTTTTAGTAAAGAAAATTTTTTTTTTTTAATCCATGATCAATAAAATGTAGGAATTAACTACACACTGGATTTGATTAGGTGGCAAGCCACCAGCGCACTTGCGTTACAATGTGTCATAGGAGAAATGTAAATTTAATCTAAAACTTCATTCTGGTTCACTTCACTAATAATTTATTGGCATTTACTCGAAAATAACCAGCAAAAAATTAATCGGACCAACAAATAAGTAATTTGAAATGCAATGAATGATTATAATGTTTGCAATAATCAAGTAATGCACCAGTATGTCTTTTTTAATTTACTTAACTCATGGTGTCACTATTGAAAAACATGTCTTAATTGCACAGTAAATAGTTCGTCAATTTTGTTTGATTTCAGGATGTGACACTAACTGCTACGAGTGTAATCACGCAGGCCCAGACAAATGTGACAACGGTCGCTGCGTTGAGAGTTACGGCCTCAATGCAAACAATACTTGCGGTGGTGAGGACCACGCCTTCAATTCATCACTTAGTGCATGTATTAATAAAAAGGATTATGGTTTGAAAATAGAACGGCTGACACGGTAATACAAAGAAACATCAATTAAAAAAAAGTGTAGACACATGTAGGTGTATATCAATTGACAAACCTGTTGGTTTTATTGGTATTAATAATTATATTTATTGTATTAGTTATTTATTTCATTCCGGCGTGTGACGTCTATTGCTATCACTTAACATTACATCAAATATGAACATGTGATGTGACAACGGCCAATGCTTCCTCAGATATGCTCTCGCGCCCAACAATCAAACCTGTGGAGGTAATGATAGTTATTACTGTTTTAAAGTTCGCAGTTTACGGTGGATCATTCAAGCATATTTAGTGTTGCGTGACATTTAGGAAAACTGCGGTGATTTACTCACATATAAAAAGGAAGACAGAAGTATATTTTAACCCTGGCCAGCAGCAGAAGATTGTCCTTTCACTCATAAAACTACTTTTTGGTGACATGCAAATATGCCTATATACTACGACAACGTATGAGTAAAATAGTATTACTACTTTTTGGTGGCATGCGAACATGCCTATATAGTACGATAACGTATGACTAAAGTATTAATTAAACCTATTTGAACCTTGGTATTCCGGATATTGATAATCTGGAAACCTCTAAATCCAGGTATATTTTTAAAGGAATATTCCAAACATTAATATGTACAATTATTTGCATGATTGGATGTCTTAAGTGGGATTCCCTCCCGAAGTATTGAAATAATAAATTTTGAAAGAAATAAGGTTTCAAATGTGTTATTTTGTGCATTATCTAATCACTTTTTATATACAATGTGGAAATGTTTCGAAAAGGAGTTGATTTGAAAATGAAGGAGAAGCAGTAGATGTTATAAAAATTAAAGAGGAGATACCCTTCCAAAAGCAGGAGAGCTGGCTTCTCTTCCTTTGTTGATCGTTGGAAACTACTTCTAAGTGATGTTGTTTCCAGCATGTGATCCCCACTGTGATGACTGCACGACACAAGGATCAGGCAAATGTGACACCGGAAAGTGTTTCTCAAATTATTTCATCGTTCAGAACAAACACACTTGCGCCCGTAAGGAACAACAATTAAATTGAGACGAATGTCATGGTTTTGGGTCTCTGCACGTATAGGAGTTACCATAAAATAACCATTTCCAACTACTATAATGAATGTCACCCTAGTGGTTTGTTGGGAAAAACTTGTTGAACAAAAAACATCTTAACTTTATTGGCCTTCGCCATACAGTTAGATAACCCGAAAACAATAAATATATCAGTCGCCAGGAAAACAAACATTTGATCAGAATCTCCTATTTTTAGGACAAATTCTGAGAAAACCACTAAAGTGATAGTTTTGATTGTAATTGCAAATGGCTAGATTTTGTTAACTTTTCTAGGTGGATTGCCCCCAAACCATGACGTTTGTTTAGGCTTAATTCACAATGATTGCATTTATTGTTGATGGGTCTCACAAGAGCAGGTATTAGTATGATAAGATATAATTATGCAATACCAATAAATGCATGACGTAACCACAGTAAATGTATTCAATATTGGCTAACATATAAACAACGTTATACATGCAGATTTAGAACGAAGCTGTCACGTTTTGCAATACCAAAGTTTGTCAGCGTGACAAATGGTAATCACATGTTGTTATGAACAGTGATTGCATTATTTGTTTTCCATTATCATAAAAGACATAGTTTGCTCAATAGTTATTAGTTCGAGGTATGTTGGTTTATATAACTAAATATTGAAATGTTTCCTTCTTCAGCGTGCGCCGACCACTGTTACGCTTGCACAGTGAACGGAGGAGAAAAGTGTGACGACGGCTGGTGCGAACCGAAATACGCTATTGACAATGGCACTCAAACTTGCGTCGGTAAATATTACCTCTGCATATCCCATTTGTAAACAGGTTTCTACGAAATTTCGTTAAAAAAATTTAAACTTCCAGTAATGACCTATGTAAGTTTTAGTAAAGAAAATTTTATTTTTGTTTAATCCATGATAAATAAAATGTAGGAATTAACTACACACTGGATTTGTAAATGCCACCAGCGCACTTGCGTTACAACGTGTCATAGGAGAAATGTAATTTTAATCTAAAGCTTCATTCTGGTTCACTTCACTAATAATTTATTGGCATTTACTCGAAAATAACCAGCAAAAAATTAATCCGACAAAAAAATAAGTAATTTGAAATGCAATGATTGATTATAATGTTTGCAGTAATCAAGTAATGCACCAGTAAGTTTTTTTAATTTACTTTTCTCATGGTGTCACTAATGAAAAACATATCTTAAATGCACCGTAAATAGTTCGTAAACTTTGTTTGATTTCAGGATGTGACCCTAACTGCTACGAGTGTAATCACGCAGGCCCAGACAAATGTGACAACGGTCACTGCGAAGACAGATACGGTCTCAATGCAAACAATACTTGCGGTGGTGAGGATCACGCCTTCAATTCAACAAGTAGTGCATGTATAAACAAAAGGATTACGGTTTGAAAATAGAACGGCTGACACGGTAATACAAAGATACATCAATTAAAAAACATGTGTAGACATATGTAAGTGTATATCGATTGACAAACCTGTTCGTTTCATTGGTATTGATAATATATTTATTGTATTAGTTATTTATTTCGTTCCGGCGTGTGACGTCTATTACTATCACTTCATATTACATCAAATATGAACATATGATGACGGCCAGTGCATACAATTGGTTCTTTCATTACACGCATTGGTTCCAGCTTGTGCCGACAACTGTTATAACTGCACGAACAGTGGCGCCGCTAAATGTGACAACGGCCAATGCTTCCTCAGATATGCTCTCGTGCACAACAATCAAACCTGTGGAGGTAATGATCTTTGTTACTGTTTTAAAGTTCGCAGTTTACGATGGATCATTCAAACATATTTAGTGTTGCGTGACATTAAGAAAACTGAGGTGATTTATTCACATATAAAAAGGAAGATAGAAATATTTTTTAACCCTGGCCAGCAGCAGAATATTGTCCTTTCACTCATAAAACTACTTTTTGGTGACATGCGAACATGCCTATATACTACGATAACGTATGACTAAAGTATTAATTAAACCTATTTGAACCTTGGTATTCCGGACATTGATAATCTGGAAACCTCTAAATCCAGGTATATTTTTAAAGGAATATTCCAAACATTAATATGCACAATTATTTGCATGATTGGATGTCTCAAGTGGGATTCCCTCCCGAAGTATTGAAATAATAAATTTTGAAAGAAATAAGGTTTCAAATGTGTTATTTTGTGCATTATCTAATCACTTTTTATATACAATGTGGAAATGTTTCGAAAAGGAGTTGATTTGAAAATGAAGGAGAAGCAGTAGATGTTATAAAAATTAAAGAGGAGATACCCTTCCAAAAGCAGGAGAGCTGGCTTCTCTTCCTTTGTTGATCGTTGGAAACTACTTCTAAGTGATGTTGTTTCCAGCATGTGATCCCCACTGTGATGACTGCACGACACAAGGATCAGGCAAATGTGACACCGGAAAGTGTTTCTCAAATTATTTCATCGTTCAGAACAAACACACTTGCGCCCGTAAGGAACAACAATTAAATTGAGACGAATGTCATGGTTTTGGGTCTCTGCACGTATAGGAGTTACCATAAAATAACCATTTCCAACTACTATAATGAATGTCACCCTAGTGGTTTGTTGGGAAAAACTTGTTGAACAAAAAACATCTTAACTTTATTGGCCTTCGCCATACAGTTAGATAACCCGAAAACAATAAATATATCAGTCGCCAGGAAAACAAACATTTGATCAGAATCTCCTATTTTTAGGACAAATTCTGAGAAAACCACTAAAGTGATAGTTTTGATTGTAATTGCAAATGGCTAGATTTTGTTAACTTTTCTAGGTGGATTGCCCCCAAACCATGACGTTTGTTTAGGCTTAATTCACAATGATTGCATTTATTGTTGATGGGTCTCACAAGAGCAGGTATTAGTATGATAAGATATAATTATGCAATACCAATAAATGCATGACGTAACCACAGTAAATGTATTCAATATTGGCTAACATATAAACAACGTTATACATGCAGATTTAGAAAGAAGCTGTCACGTTTTGCAATACCAAAGTTTGTCAGCGTGACAAATGGTAATCACATGTTGTTATGAACAGTGATTGCATTATTTGTTTTCCATTATCATAAAAGACATAGTTTGCTCAATAGTTATTAGTTCGAGGTATGTTGATTTATATAACTAAATATTGAAATGTTTCCTTCTTCAGCGTGCGCCGACCACTGTTACGCTTGCACAGTGAACGGAGGAGAAAAGTGTGACGACGGCTGGTGCGAACCGAAATACGCTATTGACAATGGCACTCAAACTTGCGTCGGTAAATATTACCTCTGCATATCCCATTTGTAAACAGGTTTCTACGAAATTTCGTTAAAAAAATTTAAACTTCCAGTAATGACCTATGTAAGTTTTAGTAAAGAAAATTTTATTTTTGTTTAATCCATGATAAATAAAATGTAGGAATTAACTACACACTGGATTTGTAAATGCCACCAGCGCACTTGCGTTACAACGTGTCATAGGAGAAATGTAATTTTAATCTAAAGCTTCATTCTGGTTCACTTCACTAATAATTTATTGGCATTTACTCGAAAATAACCAGCAAAAAATTAATCCGACAAAAAAATAAGTAATTTGAAATGCAATGATTGATTATAATGTTTGCAGTAATCAAGTAATGCACCAGTAAGTTTTTTTAATTTACTTTTCTCATGGTGTCACTAATGAAAAACATATCTTAAATGCACCGTAAATAGTTCGTAAACTTTGTTTGATTTCAGGATGTGACCCTAACTGCTACGAGTGTAATCACGCAGGCCCAGACAAATGTGACAACGGTCACTGCGAAGACAGATACGGTCTCAATGCAAACAATACTTGCGGTGGTGAGGATCACGCCTTCAATTCAACAAGTAGTGCATGTATAAACAAAAGGATTACGGTTTGAAAATAGAACGGCTGACACGGTAATACAAAGATACATCAATTAAAAAACATGTGTAGACATATGTAAGTGTATATCGATTGACAAACCTGTTCGTTTCATTGGTATTGATAATATATTTATTGTATTAGTTATTTATTTCGTTCCGGCGTGTGACGTCTATTACTATCACTTCATATTACATCAAATATGAACATATGATGACGGCCAGTGCATACAATTGGTTCTTTCATTACACGCATTGGTTCCAGCTTGTGCCGACAACTGTTATAACTGCACGAACAGTGGCGCCGCTAAATGTGACAACGGCCAATGCTTCCTCAGATATGCTCTCGTGCACAACCATCAAACCTGTGGAGGTAATGATCTTTGTTACTGTTTTAAAGTTCGCAGTTTACGATGGATCATTCAAACATATTTAGTGTTGCGTGACATTAAGAAAAATGAGGTGATTTATTCACATATAAAAAGGAAGATAGAAATATTTTTTAACCCTGGCCAGCAGCAGAATATTGTCCTTTCACTCATAAAACTACTTTTTGGTGACATGCGAACATGCCTATATACTACGATAACGTATGACTAAAGTATTAATTAAACCTATTTGAACCTTGGTATTCCGGACATTGATAATCTGGAAACCTCTAAATCCAGGTATATTTTTAAAGGAATATTCCAAACATTAATATGCACAATTATTTGCATGATTGGATGTCTCAAGTGGGATTCCCTCCCGAAGTATTGAAATAATAAATTTTGAAAGAAATAAGGTTTCAAATGTGTTATTTTGTGCATTATCTAATCACTTTTTATATACAATGTGGAAATGTTTCGAAAAGGAGTTGATTTGAAAATGAAGGAGAAGCAGTAGATGTTATAAAAATTAAAGAGGAGATACCCTTCCAAAAGCAGGAGAGCTGGCTTCTCTTCCTTTGTTGATCGTTGGAAACTACTTCTAAGTGATGTTGTTTCCAGCATGTGATCCCCACTGTGATGACTGCACGACACAAGGATCAGGCAAATGTGACACCGGAAAGTGTTTCTCAAATTATTTCATCGTTCAGAACAAACACACTTGCGCCCGTAAGGAACAACAATTAAATTGAGACGAATGTCATGGTTTTGGGTCTCTGCACGTATAGGAGTTACCATAAAATAACCATTTCCAACTACTATAATGAATGTCACCCTAGTGGTTTGTTGGGAAAAACTTGTTGAACAAAAAACATCTTAACTTTATTGGCCTTCGCCATACAGTTAGATAACCCGAAAACAATAAATATATCAGTCGCCAGGAAAACAAACATTTGATCAGAATCTCCTATTTTTAGGACAAATTCTGAGAAAACCACTAAAGTGATAGTTTTGATTGTAATTGCAAATGGCTAGATTTTGTTAACTTTTCTAGGTGGATTGCCCCCAAACCATGACGTTTGTTTAGGCTTAATTCACAATGATTGCATTTATTGTTGATGGGTCTCACAAGAGCAGGTATTAGTATGATAAGATATAATTATGCAATACCAATAAATGCATGACGTAACCACAGTAAATGTATTCAATATTGGCTAACATATAAACAACGTTATACATGCAGATTTAGAACGAAGCTGTCACGTTTTGCAATACCAAAGTTTGTCAGCGTGACAAATGGTAATCACATGTTGTTATGAACAGTGATTGCATTATTTGTTTTCCATTATCATAAAAGACATAGTTTGCTCAATAGTTATTAGTTCGAGGTATGTTGGTTTATATAACTAAATATTGAAATGTTTCCTTCTTCAGCGTGCGCCGACCACTGTTACGCTTGCACAGTGAACGGAGGAGAAAAGTGTGACGACGGCTGGTGCGAACCGAAATACGCTATTGACAATGGCACTCAAACTTGCGTCGGTAAATATTACCTCTGCATATCCCATTTGTAAACAGGTTTCTACGAAATTTCGTTAAAAAAATTTAAACTTCCAGTAATGACCTATGTAAGTTTTAGTAAAGAAAATTTTATTTTTGTTTAATCCATGATAAATAAAATGTAGGAATTAACTACACACTGAATTTGTAAATGCCACCAGCGCACTTGCGTTACAACGTGTCATAGGAGAAATGTAATTTTAATCTAAAGCTTCATTCTGGTTCACTTCACTAATAATTTATTGGCATTTACTCGAAAATAACCAGCAAAAAATTAATCCGACAAAAAAATAAGTAATTTGAAATGCAATGATTGATTATAATGTTTGCAGTAATCAAGTAATGCACCAGTAAGTTTTTTTAATTTACTTTTCTCATGGTGTCACTAATGAAAAACATATCTTAAATGCACCGTAAATAGTTCGTAAACTTTGTTTGATTTCAGGATGTGACCCTAACTGCTACGAGTGTAATCACGCAGGCCCAGACAAATGTGACAACGGTCACTGCGAAGACAGATACGGTCTCAATGCAAACAATACTTGCGGTGGTGAGGATCACGCCTTCAATTCAACAAGTAGTGCATGTATAAACAAAAGGATTACGGTTTGAAAATAGAACGGCTGACACGGTAATACAAAGATACATCAATTAAAAAACATGTGTAGACATATGTAAGTGTATATCGATTGACAAACCTGTTCGTTTCATTGGTATTGATAATATATTTATTGTATTAGTTATTTATTTCGTTCCGGCGTGTGACGTCTATTACTATCACTTCATATTACATCAAATATGAACATATGATGACGGCCAGTGCATACAATTGGTTCTTTCATTACACGCATTGGTTCCAGCTTGTGCCGACAACTGTTATAACTGCACGAACAGTGGCGCCGCTAAATGTGACAACAGCCAATGCTTCCTCAGATATGCTCTCGTGCACAACAATCAAACCTGTGGAGGTAATGATCTTTGTTACTGTTTTAAAGTTCGCAGTTTACGATGGATCATTCAAACATATTTAGTGTTGCGTGACATTAAGAAAACTGAGGTGATTTATTCACATATAAAAAGGAAGATAGAAATATTTTTTAACCCTGGCCAGCAGCAGAATATTGTCCTTTCACTCATAAAACTACTTTTTGGTGACATGCGAACATGCCTATATACTACGATAACGTATGACTAAAGTATTAATTAAACCTATTTGAACCTTGGTATTCCGGACATTGATAATCTGGAAACCTCTAAATCCAGGTATATTTTTAAAGGAATATTCCAAACATTAATATGCACAATTATTTGCATGATTGGATGTCTCAAGTGGGATTCCCTCCCGAAGTATTGAAATAATAAATTTTGAAAGAAATAAGGTTTCAAATGTGTTATTTTGTGCATTATCTAATCACTTTTTATATACAATGTGGAAATGTTTCGAAAAGGAGTTGATTTGAAAATGAAGGAGAAGCAGTAGATGTTATAAAAATTAAAGAGGAGATACCCTTCCAAAAGCAGGAGAGCTGGCTTCTCTTCCTTTGTTGATCGTTGGAAACTACTTCTAAGTGATGTTGTTTCCAGCATGTGATCCCCACTGTGATGACTGCACGACACAAGGATCAGGCAAATGTGACACCGGAAAGTGTTTCTCAAATTATTTCATCGTTCAGAACAAACACACTTGCGCCCGTAAGGAACAACAATTAAATTGAGACGAATGTCATGGTTTTGGGTCTCTGCACGTATAGGAGTTACCATAAAATAACCATTTCCAACTACTATAATGAATGTCACCCTAGTGGTTTGTTGGGAAAAACTTGTTGAACAAAAAACATCTTAACTTTATTGGCCTTCGCCATACAGTTAGATAACCCGAAAACAATAAATATATCAGTCGCCAGGAAAACAAACATTTGATCAGAATCTCCTATTTTTAGGACAAATTCTGAGAAAACCACTAAAGTGATAGTTTTGATTGTAATTGCAAATGGCTAGATTTTGTTAACTTTTCTAGGTGGATTGCCCCCAAACCATGACGTTTGTTTAGGCTTAATTCACAATGATTGCATTTATTGTTGATGGGTCTCACAAGAGCAGGTATTAGTATGATAAGATATAATTATGCAATACCAATAAATGCATGACGTAACCACAGTAAATGTATTCAATATTGGCTAACATATAAACAACGTTATACATGCAGATTTAGAAAGAAGCTGTCACGTTTTGCAATACCAAAGTTTGTCAGCGTGACAAATGGTAATCACATGTTGTTATGAACAGTGATTGCATTATTTGTTTTCCATTATCATAAAAGACATAGTTTGCTCAATAGTTATTAGTTCGAGGTATGTTGATTTATATAACTAAATATTGAAATGTTTCCTTCTTCAGCGTGCGCCGACCACTGTTACGCTTGCACAGTGAACGGAGGAGAAAAGTGTGACGACGGCTGGTGCGAACCGAAATACGCTATTGACAATGGCACTCAAACTTGCGTCGGTAAATATTACCTCTGCATATCCCATTTGTAAACAGGTTTCTACGAAATTTCGTTAAAAAAATTTAAACTTCCAGTAATGACCTATGTAAGTTTTAGTAAAGAAAATTTTATTTTTGTTTAATCCATGATAAATAAAATGTAGGAATTAACTACACACTGGATTTGTAAATGCCACCAGCGCACTTGCGTTACAACGTGTCATAGGAGAAATGTAATTTTAATCTAAAGCTTCATTCTGGTTCACTTCACTAATAATTTATTGGCATTTACTCGAAAATAACCAGCAAAAAATTAATCCGACAAAAAAATAAGTAATTTGAAATGCAATGATTGATTATAATGTTTGCAGTAATCAAGTAATGCACCAGTAAGTTTTTTTAATTTACTTTTCTCATGGTGTCACTAATGAAAAACATATCTTAAATGCACCGTAAATAGTTCGTAAACTTTGTTTGATTTCAGGATGTGACCCTAACTGCTACGAGTGTAATCACGCAGGCCCAGACAAATGTGACAACGGTCACTGCGAAGACAGATACGGTCTCAATGCAAACAATACTTGCGGTGGTGAGGATCACGCCTTCAATTCAACAAGTAGTGCATGTATAAACAAAAGGATTACGGTTTGAAAATAGAACGGCTGACACGGTAATACAAAGATACATCAATTAAAAAACATGTGTAGACATATGTAAGTGTATATCGATTGACAAACCTGTTCGTTTCATTGGTATTGATAATATATTTATTGTATTAGTTATTTATTTCGTTCCGGCGTGTGACGTCTATTACTATCACTTCATATTACATCAAATATGAACATATGATGACGGCCAGTGCATACAATTGGTTCTTTCATTACACGCATTGGTTCCAGCTTGTGCCGACAACTGTTATAACTGCACGAACAGTGGCGCCGCTAAATGTGACAACGGCCAATGCTTCCTCAGATATGCTCTCGTGCACAACCATCAAACCTGTGGAGGTAATGATCTTTGTTACTGTTTTAAAGTTCGCAGTTTACGATGGATCATTCAAACATATTTAGTGTTGCGTGACATTAAGAAAAATGAGGTGATTTATTCACATATAAAAAGGAAGATAGAAATATTTTTTAACCCTGGCCAGCAGCAGAATATTGTCCTTTCACTCATAAAACTACTTTTTGGTGACATGCGAACATGCCTATATACTACGATAACGTATGACTAAAGTATTAATTAAACCTATTTGAACCTTGGTATTCCGGACATTGATAATCTGGAAACCTCTAAATCCAGGTATATTTTTAAAGGAATATTCCAAACATTAATATGCACAATTATTTGCATGATTGGATGTCTCAAGTGGGATTCCCTCCCGAAGTATTGAAATAATAAATTTTGAAAGAAATAAGGTTTCAAATGTGTTATTTTGTGCATTATCTAATCACTTTTTATATACAATGTGGAAATGTTTCGAAAAGGAGTTGATTTGAAAATGAAGGAGAAGCAGTAGATGTTATAAAAATTAAAGAGGAGATACCCTTCCAAAAGCAGGAGAGCTGGCTTCTCTTCCTTTGTTGATCGTTGGAAACTACTTCTAAGTGATGTTGTTTCCAGCATGTGATCCCCACTGTGATGACTGCACGACACAAGGATCAGGCAAATGTGACACCGGAAAGTGTTTCTCAAATTATTTCATCGTTCAGAACAAACACACTTGCGCCCGTAAGGAACAACAATTAAATTGAGACGAATGTCATGGTTTTGGGTCTCTGCACGTATAGGAGTTACCATAAAATAACCATTTCCAACTACTATAATGAATGTCACCCTAGTGGTTTGTTGGGAAAAACTTGTTGAACAAAAAACATCTTAACTTTATTGGCCTTCGCCATACAGTTAGATAACCCGAAAACAATAAATATATCAGTCGCCAGGAAAACAAACATTTGATCAGAATCTCCTATTTTTAGGACAAATTCTGAGAAAACCACTAAAGTGATAGTTTTGATTGTAATTGCAAATGGCTAGATTTTGTTAACTTTTCTAGGTGGATTGCCCCCAAACCATGACGTTTGTTTAGGCTTAATTCACAATGATTGCATTTATTGTTGATGGGTCTCACAAGAGCAGGTATTAGTATGATAAGATATAATTATGCAATACCAATAAATGCATGACGTAACCACAGTAAATGTATTCAATATTGGCTAACATATAAACAACGTTATACATGCAGATTTAGAACGAAGCTGTCACGTTTTGCAATACCAAAGTTTGTCAGCGTGACAAATGGTAATCACATGTTGTTATGAACAGTGATTGCATTATTTGTTTTCCATTATCATAAAAGACATAGTTTGCTCAATAGTTATTAGTTCGAGGTATGTTGGTTTATATAACTAAATATTGAAATGTTTCCTTCTTCAGCGTGCGCCGACCACTGTTACGCTTGCACAGTGAACGGAGGAGAAAAGTGTGACGACGGCTGGTGCGAACCGAAATACGCTATTGACAATGGCACTCAAACTTGCGTCGGTAAATATTACCTCTGCATATCCCATTTGTAAACAGGTTTCTACGAAATTTCGTTAAAAAAATTTAAACTTCCAGTAATGACCTATGTAAGTTTTAGTAAAGAAAATTTTATTTTTGTTTAATCCATGATAAATAAAATGTAGGAATTAACTACACACTGGATTTGTAAATGCCACCAGCGCACTTGCGTTACAACGTGTCATAGGAGAAATGTAATTTTAATCTAAAGCTTCATTCTGGTTCACTTCACTAATAATTTATTGGCATTTACTCGAAAATAACCAGCAAAAAATTAATCCGACAAAAAAATAAGTAATTTGAAATGCAATGATTGATTATAATGTTTGCAGTAATCAAGTAATGCACCAGTAAGTTTTTTTAATTTACTTTTCTCATGGTGTCACTAATGAAAAACATATCTTAAATGCACCGTAAATAGTTCGTAAACTTTGTTTGATTTCAGGATGTGACCCTAACTGCTACGAGTGTAATCACGCAGGCCCAGACAAATGTGACAACGGTCACTGCGAAGACAGATACGGTCTCAATGCAAACAATACTTGCGGTGGTGAGGATCACGCCTTCAATTCAACAAGTAGTGCATGTATAAACAAAAGGATTACGGTTTGAAAATAGAACGGCTGACACGGTAATACAAAGATACATCAATTAAAAAACATGTGTAGACATATGTAAGTGTATATCGATTGACAAACCTGTTCGTTTCATTGGTATTGATAATATATTTATTGTATTAGTTATTTATTTCGTTCCGGCGTGTGACGTCTATTACTATCACTTCATATTACATCAAATATGAACATATGATGACGGCCAGTGCATACAATTGGTTCTTTCATTACACGCATTGGTTCCAGCTTGTGCCGACAACTGTTATAACTGCACGAACAGTGGCGCCGCTAAATGTGACAACGGCCAATGCTTCCTCAGATATGCTCTCGTGCACAACCATCAAACCTGTGGAGGTAATGATCTTTGTTACTGTTTTAAAGTTCGCAGTTTACGATGGATCATTCAAACATATTTAGTGTTGCGTGACATTAAGAAAAATGAGGTGATTTATTCACATATAAAAAGGAAGATAGAAATATTTTTTAACCCTGGCCAGCAGCAGAATATTGTCCTTTCACTCATAAAACTACTTTTTGGTGACATGCGAACATGCCTATATACTACGATAACGTATGACTAAAGTATTAATTAAACCTATTTGAACCTTGGTATTCCGGACATTGATAATCTGGAAACCTCTAAATCCAGGTATATTTTTAAAGGAATATTCCAAACATTAATATGCACAATTATTTGCATGATTGGATGTCTCAAGTGGGATTCCCTCCCGAAGTATTGAAATAATAAATTTTGAAAGAAATAAGGTTTCAAATGTGTTATTTTGTGCATTATCTAATCACTTTTTATATACAATGTGGAAATGTTTCGAAAAGGAGTTGATTTGAAAATGAAGGAGAAGCAGTAGATGTTATAAAAATTAAAGAGGAGATACCCTTCCAAAAGCAGGAGAGCTGGCTTCTCTTCCTTTGTTGATCGTTGGAAACTACTTCTAAGTGATGTTGTTTCCAGCATGTGATCCCCACTGTGATGACTGCACG
This sequence comes from Lamellibrachia columna, assembly GCA_963662155.1. Taxonomy (NCBI): domain Eukaryota; kingdom Metazoa; phylum Annelida; class Polychaeta; order Sabellida; family Siboglinidae; genus Lamellibrachia; species Lamellibrachia columna. The sequence continues at coordinate 25,093,333 of OY759267.1, forward strand.
ACACAAGGATCAGGCAAATGTGACACCGGAAAGTGTTTCTCAAATTATTTCATCGTTCAGAACAAACACACTTGCGCCCGTAAGGAACAACAATTAAATTGAGACGAATGTCATGGTTTTGGGTCTCTGCACGTATAGGAGTTACCATAAAATAACCATTTCCAACTACTATCATGAATGTCACGCTAGTGGTTTGTTGGAAAAAACTTGTTGAACAAAAAACATCTTAACTTTATTGGCCGCGCCATACAGTTAGATAACCCGTAAACAATAAATATATCAGTCGCCAGGAAAACAAACATTTGATCAGAATCTCCTATTTTTAGGACACATTCTGAGAAAACCACAAGAGTGATAGTTTTGATTGTAATTGCAAATGGCTAGATTTTTTTAACTCTTCTAGGTGGATTGCCCCCAAACCATAACGTTTGTTTAGGCTTAATTCACAATGATTGCATTTACTGTTGATGGGTCTCACAAGAGCAGGTGTTATTATGATAAGATATAATTATGCAATACCAATAAATGCATGACGTAACCACAGTAAATGTATTCAATATTGGCTAACATATAAACAACGTTATACATGCAGATTTAGAACGAAGCTGTCACGTTTTGCAATACCAAAGTTTGTCAGCATGACAAATGGTATTCATATGTTGTTATTACCAGTGATTGCAGTATTTGTTTTCCATTCTGATAAAAGACATAGTTTGCTCAATAGTTATTAGTTCGAGGTATATTGATTGATATAACTAAGTATTGAAATGTTTCCTTCTTCAGCGTGCGCCGACCACTGTTACGCTTGCACAGTGAACGGAGGAGAAAAGTGTGACGACGGCTGGTGCGAACCAAAATACGCTATTGACAATAGCACTCAAACTTGCGTCGGTAAATATTATCTCTGCTTGTCCCATTTGTAGAGAGGTTTCTACGAAATGTCCTTAAAAATATAAACTTCCAGTAATGACGTGTGTAAGTTTTAGTAACGAAAATTATGTTTTGTTTAATCCATGATAAATAAAAGGTAGGAAATAACTACACACTGGGTTTGTAAATGCTACCAGCGCATTTGCGTTACAACGTGTCATAGGAGAAATGTGAATTTAATCTAAAGCTTAATTCTGGTTCACTTCACTAATAATTTTCCTAAATACGAGGCTTAAAAAAAACATATATGTTTTACAATACTTATTGGCATTTACTCGAAAATAACCAGCAAAAAATTAATCGGACCAAAAAATAAGTAATTTGAAATGCAATGATTGATTATAATGTTTGCAATAATAAAGTAATGCCCCAATATGTTTGTTTTATTTAAATTTACTTATCTCATTTTGTCACTGATGAAAACTATATTTTAATTGCACAGTAAATAGTTCGTCAACTTTGTTTGATTTCAGGATGTGGCCCTAACTGCTACAAGTGTAATCACGCAGGCCCAGACAAATGTGACAACGGTCACTGCGAAGAGAATTACGGTCTCAATGCAAACAATACTTGCGGTGGTGAGGATCACGCCTTCAATAAAACACGTGGTGCATGTATAAATAAAAAGATTTATGGGTTGAAAAATGAACTGCTGAAACTGTAGTACAAAGAAACGTCTATTAATAAAACATGTGGAGACATATGCAGGTGTATATCAATTGACAAACCTGTTGGTTTCATTGGTATTCATAATTATATTTATTGTATTAATTAATTATTTTGTTCCGCGTGTGACGTCTATTGCTATCACTTCAAATTACATCAAATATGAACATGTGACCACGGCCAGTGCATACAATTGGTTCATTCATTAAACGCTTTGATTCCAGCGTGTGCCGACAACTGTTATAACTGCACGAACAGTGGCGCCGATGAATGTGACAACGGCCAATGCTTCCCCAGATATGCTCTCGTTACCAACAATCAAACCTGTGGAGGTAAGGATCTTTGTTACTGTATTAAAGTTCGCAGTTTACGATGGGTCATTTAAGCATATTTAGAGTTGCGTGACATTTAGGAAAACTGCGGTGATTTACTTACATATAACAAGATTTAACAAGATTTGCCATCCAAGCCAAAGGCCCAGATGGCAAGTGGACAAGGAAGCCATTGGCTTATCGAGAGTCCAACAATGTTCACCTACTTATAACCCGCCCTCCTGATATATGTGTCAACCTTGTTTTTAAACATATTCACGCTGCTAGCAGTTACACAATCTGTAGACAGTTTGTTCCATTCATTTATTGTCCTCTGTGAGAACGAGTGCTTCCTGATGTCCAATCTACATTGATCCTTTACTAATTTTACCTCATGTCCTCTAGTTCTGCTATCCTTCTTGAGTGAGAAAAACATATTTCTATCAATATTTTCATACCCATTCAATATCTTAAAAACTTCAATCTGATCTCCTCTTAACCTCCTTGTCTCTAGAGTTGTTAAACCACACTCTTTCAGGCGTTCTTCATAACTAAGGTCTCTAAGTTCTGGAATCATTTTAGTTGCTCTCCTTTGTATGCGTTCAAGCGTATCTATATCCTTCTTACGATATGGTCTCCATGCTTGTATACAGTATTCTAAATGAGGTCTAACTATTGCTTTATAAAGAGGTATAATTAACTTTTTTCCCTTATATGTTATGTTTCTTCTAATCAATCCAAGAATTTGATTACCCTTTGAAGCTGCAATACCACACTGCTCTGAAACTTTCATATCAGCGCTTATTGTAACTCCTAAGTCCTTTTCTTTTACAGTAGTACCAAGAACAGTAGCTCCCATTTTATAGTTTACATTCAAGTTCCCATGTCCTGTATGTAGGCATTTACATTTCCCAAAATTGAACAGCATCTGCCATTTCTCAGACCATTTCACTAATCTGTCTAGATCGTTTTGTAAATGTTGTTTATCACCATCAGTATTAACCTTTCTAAACAGTTTTGTGTCGTCCGCAAATTTCAGTACGTTACTTGTTATACTCTCGTCCAAGTCATTGATATAAATTAAGAATAATATAGGTCCTAATACTGATCCTTGAGGTACCCCACTCAAAACCGATTTCCAATTTGAAACTTCGCCATCTACTACAACTCGTTGTCTTCTGTCAGTCAGCCATTGTTCTATCCAGTCAGTTATGCTATCCCCGATACAATGGGCTTTTAATTTAAGTAGCAATCTTTGATGTGGCACTTTGTCAAAAGCTTTCTGAAAATCTAAGTAGATAATATCTACTGGCGATCCCATGTCTATCCACTTAGTGATTTCTTCCAAAAAACATAACATATTTGTTAAGCATGACCTCGCTTTAAGGAATCCATGTTGAGATGAATTTAATAATTTATGCTTAACGAGGAAGTCCACCATATGGTCTTTAATTAACCTTTCTAATAATTTACAAATCACTGACGTTAAACGTTAAACTCACTGGTCTGTAATTCTCTGACTTATTTCTCGAACCCTTTTTAAATAATGGTATGATGTTTGCTTCTTTCCATTCAAACGGAACAACTCCCTCTTTTAATGACAAGTTGAATACTCTTGCAAGTGGTATACTGATTTGATCTACTGTTTCCATTAGTAATTTTGGAGGAATCCCATCCACTCCCGGTGATTTGTTATCGTTCATTGCCTTTATTTTCCTAGCTACCAATTCTGGAGTTACAACTAACGGTCCTAAATAGTCAGATTTAGCCCCCTGAAATTTAGCATCAGCAACTGGTAATGAACTAATATCTTCTTTTGTAAACACTGAACTGAAGTAACCATTTAGGTCTTCCGCCATTAAAAACCCCTGTGATATTATATTTCCAGCACTGTCTTCTAGAGGTCCAACCTTGTCTTGTACGTTTTGTTTACTCCTGACATATGCATAAAAACTCTTGCTGTCAGTTTTTATGTTACATGCCAGTTTTTGCTCATAGCTTCTTTTAGATGGTCTGATTTCAGTTGTAGCTGCATTAAGTGCCTCTTTGTATTTTGCATAGTCTTCTTCCTTTCTGGTACGCCTATAAACTCTCCACATAGTTTGTTTTAGCATTATTTTTCTAATTGCCTCTTTTGACAAGTGTTTCTTTCTACACCGTTTTCCTTGTTTTCGGAAGGGAACAAATTTATCAATGATACTCTCAATTTCATATTTTAGAATATTCCAACATTCAATTGCAGTCTTATCCATCAGCATGTTATTCCAATCTAGCTGTGCTAAGTATTTTCTCATATCTTTGTAGTTACCTTTGTGGAAGTTTCTCTTGTACGTTTTCTTATTTTTACTTTCTGATTTTACATTGATGTCAAAATGTATTTGATTATGGTCACTATTACCCAATGGTTCAAATATGTTTACATTGTCCACTAATTCTTGTTGTGATGACAAAACTATATCTAATACATTTTCTCCCCTGGTTGGTTCTAGTACGTGCTGAGTAAGAAAGCTATCCTGGATTAAACATAGAAATTGTTGATCCTCAATCCCTGTGCTCTCTAGAGAATTCCATTGTATGTGTCCATGGTTAAAATCTCCTATTATGATACATTCCCCTTTACTAACTTCCTTTATAGCGTTTTTTATTTTTGTGTTGTCCTCTTCGTTTATGTTTGGACTTCGGTAAACTAATCCAATAGTTAATTTTGAATTTCCTGAAACAATTTTGCACCAAACAGCTTCATCGCAATCTGCTTCCCTTTCTAGTTTTATTTCATAAGCCTGAATAGATTCTTTAACATATAAAATAACTCCCCCGCCCCTTCTTCCTATTCGATCTTTCCTAAACATTACGTATCCTGTCAGTCCTAATTCAGCATCTGTTATATCTATGTTAGCCCATGATTCAGTTATACCAATTATGTGAGGGTCAATATATACATATAAAAAGGAAGACAGAAGTATTTTGTAACCCTGGCCAGCAGCAGAAGTATGTCCTTTCACTCATAAAACTACTTTTTGGTGACATGCGAACATGCCTATATACTACGACAACGTATTACTAAAGTATTTGAACCTTGGTATTCCGGACATTGATTATCTGGAAACCTCTAAAACCAGGTATATTTTTAAAGGAGCTTTCCAAACATTAATATGCACAATTATTTGCATGATTGTATGTCTCAAGTGGGATTCCATCCCAATGTATTGAAATATTAGATTTTGAAAGAAATAAGGTCTTATATTTGCTATTGTATGCATTATCTAATCACTTTTTATATACAATGTGGAAATGTTTCGAAAAGGAGTTTATTTGAAAATGAATGAGAAGCAGCAGATGTTATAAAAATTAAAGAGGAGATACCCTTCCAAAAGCAGGAGAGCTGGCTTCTCTTCCTTTGTTGATCTTTGGAAATTATTTCTAAGTGATGTTGTTTCCAGCATGTGATCCCCACTGCGACGACTGCACGACACAAGGACCAGGCAAATGTGACACCGGAGAGTGTTTCTCAAATTATTTCATCGTTCCCAGCAAGCACACCTGCTCCCGTAAGGAACAACACTAACCCGATCCAGTTCTAACTTAGTAGCTCGCTTGATCGAGAGTTTGCCTTGCTTCCGACGGCCTTTCGATTTCGGAATAAGGAATTGATGCGTTTCACCGGAAGTCGATTTCTTAGATTTGCGAGGAGCTTATTGGTCGCACAATACACATGTCAATCGCCAGGAAAACAGATATTTTACCACAATCTCCCATATTTAGAAGGATTTTAGGGAAATCCACTAGAGTGATAGTTTTTATTGAAATTTCAAATGGTTAGTTTTTTAACTCTTTTAGGTGGATTGTCTGAAAATCACGACTTTTGTTTCGCCTTAACTCACAATGTTTGCATTCACTATTGATGAATCTCACAGGAGCAGGTGTTAATGAGATATGATATCATTATGCCATGCCAATACATGACGTACACACAGTGAATTTATTCAATATTAACTAATATGTAAAAACGTTATATATGCGGATAAATAATGAAGTAGTCTCATTTTGCAATGCAAATGTAGTAATACAAAAGTTGGTCAGCATGGTAAATGGTAATCATATGTTATCATGAACAGTGATTGCATTATTTGTTTTCTATTTTGGTAAATGAAATAGTTTGCTCAATAGTCAGTTCGCGCTATGCTGATTGATATAACTAAAGAAATGTTTCCTTCTTCAGCGTGCGCCGACCACTGTTACGCTTGCACAGTGAACGGGGGAGAAAAGTGTGACGACGGCTGGTGCGAACCCAATTACGCCATTGACCACAGCACTCAAACTTGCGTCGGTAAATATTAACTCTGCATGTCCCATTTGTAGTCAGGTTATGACGTAATTTTGTTTGAAAACTGTACAACGCAAGAAATGGCGTGGTTAAATTTTAGTAACGAAAGTTTTTTTTATAGATGTTAAATAAAAGGTAGGAAATAGCTACCCTTTGGCTATGTAAAGGCTACCAGCGCAATTGCTTTTATATTTCTCTGACCCGTGGCATAAGAGAAGAGTGAAATTAATTTATAGTTTAATTCTTGCTCACTTCACTAATAATTCTCTAAAAAGAAGGCTTAGAATGATACATATATATATATACATATATACATATATATATATATATATATATATATATATATATATATATATATATATATATATATATATATATGTATATATATATATATATATATATATATATATATATATATATATATATATATATATATATATATATATATATATATATCATTCCAAGCCTTCTTTTGGGGGAATTATTAGTGAAGTGAATTTACGCTAAATTGACCAGCAGGAAACATGGTTCTGTGCATACAATTGGTTCATTCATTAAACGCATTGGTTCCAGCGTGTGCTGACAACTGTTATAACTGCACGAACAGAGGCCCCGATAAATGTGACAACGGCCAGTGCTTCCCCAGATATGCTCTCGTGGCAAACAATCAAACCTGTGGTGGTAAGGATCGTTGATACTCTACCAAAGCTTGCAGTTTAGGATGGATCATATAAGCATGTTTATTGTTGCATAGCATTTGGTAAAACTGCGGTAATATACTCACATATAAAAAAGGAACACCGAAGCATTTTAACGCTGGCCTGCAGCAGAAGGCTTTCCTTTCACTCATAACACTAGTTTTTTTATGACATGCATTTATAATACGAAAGCGCATGCTAAAGTATTAATTAGACAGATTAGAACCTCTGTAATCCGGATATTGATAATCCCGATATCTTTCAAGGGAGCTTTCCAAACGTTAATATATACCATTAGTACATTAGTTGCATGACTGCATGTCTCAAGTGGGATCCCCTCCCACAATATTGAAATAACACAGTTTTAAGGAAATAAGATCTTAAATATGCTCTTGTATGCATCATCTAGCCAATTGTTATATAAAATGTGGAAATATTTCGAAAAGAAGCAGATTATTTGACAAGGAAGGAGAAGCAGCAGATGTTATAACAATTAAAAAGGAGATGCCCTTCCAAAAGCAGGAGAGTTGGCTTCTTTTCGTTTGTTTATCGTTGGAAACTACTTCTAAGTGATGTTGTTTCCAGCATGCGATCCCCACTGCGACGAGTGCACGATACAAGGACCAGGCAAATGTGACATCGGACAGTGTTTCACAAATTATTTCATCGTTCACAGCAAACAAACATGCGCACGTAAGGAACAACACTTAAACTGAAAGAAAAGCCGTGGTTTTAGGTCACAACAGGATTTACTAAAACATAACCATTTGCAACTATAATCAAGTATATCACACTACTGGTTTACTAGAAAAATGTTGTTGAGGTCATAGATTATTAATTTCATTGGCTGCGCCATAGAGTTAAATATTCCGATGTCATGAGTGCGTGTAGTCTGGCAATATTGAAAATGAAAATGCATTTGTAGGCACCTTGTCCTTTGCTTGCCAATAGAATATGACCATGCTGTTTACGTTGAAACTGAAATTATACAATATAACTTGTTCTTTGTTTACTAACCTTATACAGTTCTGACTTAGCAGCTCGCTTGATTGATAGCTTGCCTTGCTTTTATGGCCCTTCGATTTCGGAAGATGGCATTTGATGCGATTAAACGGAATATCTTGGAACTGAGAGGCACTTACTGGTCGCACAATAAATATGTCATTCGCCAGGAAAACATACATTTGACCAGAATTTCCCACTATTAGAAGACATTCTGAGAAAACCACTACAGTGATAGTTTTGATTTTAATTGTAAATGGCTAGTTTTTCTAACTCTCCTAGGTGGATTACCCCCAAATCATAACTATTATATCGCCTTAGCTCACAATGTTTACATTTTCTGTTGGTTGATCTCACAGAGCAGGTGTTAGTATGATAAGACATAACTATGCCATGGCAATACACGACGTAAGCGCAATAAATTATTTATTAAATATTGATTGCATTATTTGTATTCCATTCTGATAAAAGAAATAGTTTGCTCAATAGTTGTTAGTTCGAGCTATGCTGGTTGATATAACTAAATATTGAAATGTTTCCTTCTTCAGCGTGCGCCGACCACTGTTACGCTTGCACAGTGAACGGAGGAGAAAAGTGTGACGACGGCTGGTGCGAACCCAAATACGCCATTGACAATAGCACTCAAACGTGCGGTGGTAAATATTAAGTCTGCATGTCTCATCCATTTAAATGCAACCAGACACTTAGTATGCGAGAGTTGTAGCAACTGGGTGGACTTCGTCAAGTCTGATTGTGAGAAGTCCTATGCTGCGGTTCAGGCGGATAACTTTTGTTTTGTGTGTAAGGGATGTGCGAAGATGAAGGGATTAGAGGTGGAGCTGGGTCGGTTGAGGCAGCTCGTTTTGGCGTTGGTGGGAAGGGAAGAGGTGGGTTGTGCCAGTGGGTCCGGTGGGGGGGGGGCAATGGACGATAAAGTGGGGAGGCGATGAGAGAGATGCTAGGGAGAGTTCGCCTCAGCCTGGGAGGAGATTGAGAGGATTTAAAGTGACAGGGCGGTGGAAGACGGAACGTATGAACGCGGGACAGAAAGAGACGTGAGGCATTGACACGGGAGGAAAAGCGACGAGAGTGAAGGAGGTGGGAGCGAAGGAGACGGGAGGGAAAGCGACGGGAGCGAGGGAGACGGGAGGGAAGGTGACGGGACGGAAGGTAACGGGAGCGAAGGAGACAAGATTGAATGAGACGGGAGCGAAGGTAACGAAGGCATCAGGAGTGAAAGCGATAGGTGCTCAACACAGCCAGGAGATGGGTGAGAAAGGTAACATGTTGATGGGCGAGAGGGAGATGGACAACATGCTGCCAGATGTCACGACTGGGGAGGAATCCGACCCAAGAACTACTCTGGAGTAGTGACAGAGGGGTGAGGAAGAGTGCGAGAATGTTTGTGTGGGACTGGATAGCTAGGAAGACTGACAGAGCGCAAAACAAGGGGGGCGATGTGGTGGTTTTGTTTTTTCAGGCACAGAGAGGGTAGACAAAATTATGGGTCTTGGCAAGGGAGGATCTGTTCTACTACACGTAGGGAATAACAACGCGGGGAGGGAGGGTACTGCTATAGTTAAGAAATACAGGCAGTTAGTCAGAATACCTATGCAGACACGAGTTGAGCAAAAAATGCTGTCTCGGATTTTTTTTTAAATGGGAAGTATTTGATAAAAATTGCAATAACTCTCAGCAGTAATGGACAGTGGCAGCAAACATGTTTTTAGTAGCAAGCAATGTTTAAGCTAAAAGCGCAGTGGGAAGGGTACTTAGAAATGCCTCAAATAGGACAAGAGTCCGCTATTACACACAAACCAGTAACAAAATGTCCGGAAAACGTTGCTGAAGCTGGTCATAAATGCGTGTTTTTAAATGGAAGGAGAATAGCAAATAAGACAAACTTAATTAAACATTATGGTAGAAGATATAATTGGTATAACCGAATCATGGGCCAACAAAGACATAGCAGATGCTGAATTAGGACTGCCAGGATACGTAATGCTTAGGAGCGATCGAATAGTAAAAAGGGAGGGGGAGTTATTTTGTATATTACAGAATATATTAAGGCTTACTAAATGAAGTTAGAAATGGATGCAGATTGCGATGAAGCCGTTTGCTGTAATATAGTTACAGGAAATTCAACAATAGCTATTGGATTAGTTTACGAAGTCCAAACATAGACGAAGAGGATAACAAATCAATACAAAACGCTATAAAGGAAGTGGGTAACGGGAATGTATCAGAACGGGATAATTTAACCACGGACACATACAATGGAAATATCTAGAGAGCACGGGGGTGAGGACTAATAGTTTCTATTTTTAATACAGGATAGCTTCCTTACCCAACACGTGCTAGAATGAACCTGTCTCGATAGAAACACTTGTCAAAAGAAGCTATTAGAAAAATGGCGTACACTATATTATGTAGAGGGTTAATAGGTGTACCAGAAAGGATGAAGACATCACAAATTACAAGGAGACATTTAATGCAGCTACGACTGAAATGAGACAATCTAAAAGAAGCTATCATCAAAAATTAGCATGTAATATAAAAAATAACAGCAAGTGTTTTTATGCGTGTGTCAGGAGTAAACAAAGTGTACGAGACAAGGTTGAACCACTAGAAGACAGTGCTGGAAATATAATATCACAAAGTTTTTTTAATGGCGGAAGACCTAAATGGATACTTCAGCTTAGTGTTTACCAGAGAGGACAATAGTTCATTACGAGTTCCTGATGTTAAATTTCAGGAGGCTAAATCGGACTATTTAAGGCAGATAATTGTAACTTCAGAAATGGTAGCTAGGAAAATGAAGGTTAATAAATCACCTGGAGTGGATGGAATTCTGCCAAAACTACTAATGGAAATAGTAGAACAAGTTAGTAAACTATTAGCAAGAGTGTTTGTCAATAAAAGAGGGAGTGGTTCCATTTGAATGGAAAGAAACAAACATCATACCATTATTTAAAAAGGGTTCGAGAAGTCAGAGAACTACAGATAATTTAACAACAGTGATTTGTGAATTATTAAAAAGGTCAATTAAAACAATATGATGGACTTCCTTGTTAGGCTTTAATCATTAAATCCAACTCAACATGGATTCCTAAAAGCGAGGTCATGGTTAACAAATACGTTTTTTTTTGAAGAAATCGCTAAGTGGATAGACGAGTGATCACCAACGGATATTATCTATTTTAGAAATATTTGGACAAAGTGCCACATTAAAGATTACTACTTAGATTAAAAGCCAGTGGCGTCGGGGATGCCACAATCGACTGGGTAGAAAAATGACTGACTGACACAAGACAACGTGTTGCAATAGATGGGGAGGATTCAAACTGGAAATCAGCTTTGAGTGGGGTACCACAAATACCTTTATTATTCTTAATATATATATACATATATATATATATATATATATATATATATATATATATATATATATATATATATATATATATATATATATATATATATATATATATATATATATATATATATATATATATATATATATATATATATATATATATATCAATGACGTGGACGATGATGCAACGTACTGGAATTTGCTTAGAAAAAAGTGCTTAGAAAAGTTAACTATGGAGGTGATTAACAACATTTACAAAACGATCTAGACAGGTTACGGGAGCTTGGATGTAAACTATAAAAAGGGAGATACTGTTCTAGATATTACCGTAAAAGAAAACGAATTAGGAGTAACAATACGTGCTGATATGAAAGCTTCAGAGCAGTGTAGTATTGCCGCTTCAAAAGGTAATCAAATTCTTGGGTTGATTAGGAGAAATATAACATAAAAGAAAAAAAAGGTAATTATTCCTTCTTACTATAATATAGTATGAAGGAATAATTACCTTTTTATTAAGCTTGTATACAGTATTCTAAATTAAGCCTACCTATGACGAACGCCCAAAAATGTGGATTAACAACCGTAAATTAACGGGTGATTATACATTGAGTTTTTGAGATATGATATAAGGTATGATATGAGAACACGAGGTTGCATTAATAAAGGATCAGTGTAGATTGGATATCAGGAAGTACTCGGTCTCACAGAGGACAATAAATGAATCGAAGAAATTATCTACATATTGTGTAGGAGGCGGATTACATATACATACAAAATGTTGTGCTTTCGATAAGCCAATGGTTTCCTTGTCCACTTGCCATCTGGACCTTTTGGTCTTGTATGGCAATCTTGCCAAATGCTTTGTTAAATCTCTTGTTAAATTTGCGTTCATGTTACTACGTAATTTAGTTTTAAAAAATAGGGATTAGCAAACCTTTGCAATTTGTAAAAACGTTATGGCATATGGAACTGGAAAACCAATATTTCCGTTTGTCAGTAGCCAAAGTGACCATTTTGATTAGTACAATTTTTTTTATTAAAACCTTTATTGGTACCTTTTATATGCCAATATTTCAGCATCTAAGCGGCATAGAACCTAACTTTAATGGGTATTTCAACATTTGCTAGTGTCAGAAAGCCAATGGTGGTTCTCACACTACGCTTATTTTGGCAATCGAAGTTGTTAAACTCTCCGCAGCGTGCATGTTCCTGTCACGATAAATTTGGTCCGGCGTACACATTTTTGGCATCAAATTATCCAGCTAAATGTAGTTCCCTCGTGCCATAAATGGTTCGGTTTATCGCTTTTAAATTGTTTGTGTGTGTTATGTAATTCCGTATGCATTATCACAATAATGCATTTATCGTGTAAATTCCCTAGCTGCCTATATGTGTGTTAGACAGTTCTACACACACAATAGATAATAATTATAATGTTTGCAAATAACATTATTTGGATGTGTTAATTAGACATAAATTACGTTCACGTTTATTGTGAAAGACGTTCGTTGTTGTTTTCAGCTTGCTCCCCCAATTGTTACAATTGCACGAACACAGGCCCCGGCAAATGCGATGAAGGTTAGTGCTTCCCCAGATACGGCATCTACTCAAACAGTCAAATGTATGTAGGTGGGCCTCGTTCGTGCTTGGTTAAGTCTTCCCTTCTTGGCAAATGCAAAATAGTCGTCTTCTGCGATTGACTTCCTCCAAATATGCCTTTTATCTTCCTGGTTTTCTCTTTTTCCTGTTGAATTCTACTCCAAGGCCTGTCTTGTAACGTTGGATTTTTTTTTAAAGCGGGTGCCCTATCCAGGTTCATTTCCATCGTTCAATATTTTTCCTGATGTTATGTTGGTCTGACCTCCTCAATATCCCTGTGTGTGTGTGTGTGTGTGTGTGTGTGTGTGCGTGTGTGTGTGTGTGTGTGTGTGTGTGTGTGTGTGTGTGTGTGTGTGTGTGTGTGTGTGTGTGTGTGTGTGTGTGTGTGTGTGTGTGTGTGTGTGTGTGTGTGTGTGTGTGTGTGTGTGTGTGTGTGTGTGTGTGTGTGTGTGTGTGTGTGTGTCTCAGACCCATAGGACAGTATACGTTTCACACTGGGTTTGTCTATTGAAATGTTATTTCTTGTTGAGAGTGATGTTGTTGTCCACACTGTTTTCAAGCTTATGGATGCGTGATTGGTTTTTCCAATCATGCATTTGACATATTCAATTATTCGTTTACTGTATGTTTCTTTTTCATTGAGTTCTACTTTGTCGTGTTTTCTCTTATTCACTTTCAGGAGTTTTGTCTTCTGTACATTTATGTTGAAGCCCGCGTCTCTGTTTCGTGTGTCATATATATGTGTGTATATGATAATAGGCAAATGTCATCTGCAAAATCAAGGTCTTCCAACTGTCTAGTGAATGTCCCTCTCATGCCATTCTGACCATGTTTTCCAGTGTCCTACATTATCCAATATCTCACATTGATAAAGATTAGTGGGAATAAAATGCACCATTGTCTTACGCCAGTTTTTACTTCAAAAGTCTCAGACAGTTTTCCATTGCATATAACGTGGCAGGTGAGTCTTTGCATAGCTGCTGCTTCACACGTTGTAATAACAGCCCACAATGAACATCCATATAACTTTCTCGTATGCGTTATCAACAACGTTCTCAATATGTATGTTACAAAGGACAGACTGCCCCCCTCCCCCAATGGGCTATTCCAGTACTATTGTCAATGTGGCTATGTCTTCAGTGCACGATGGGTCTGTTCAAAAATTAGGTTGTTCTTCGCGTAGCGTTTCTTCCAATACTCCCTGTAGTTTATCCAAAAGTGTAATATGAAGACATTAATTGTAATTGAGAGGAGAGAAATTGTTTTCCAGTTCATTCACATTCCCAATTCTACTTTCTTTAGTAGCTTAGCTTCCTCTTGTTCCCAGGTCTTCAGAAACAGTTGTATCTCGGTTCAGCCTTGAGTTCCCATTAGAAGATGGTGTGTTCATACGACTTCTACTACATTTTCTGTCGAAGGATTTGTAGTCGGTATGTTTCCAGGAAGCACATGTTTTATTTGTACTGTTTTGCCAGCAATGACCGCACATAAATCGGTTCTCCATTTCATTCATAACTCCGAATCCATGTTTCCCCATGATTTCGTCTTTCCCTGCGGTGTCTGTTTTAATGTATTTCCATGTGTTGTCTTTTCCTTATCATTATAGTAATTAATATATGGTAATAACATAGAGCAGAACAGTGCATAGATTGTTAGTCTGCTAGCTGATTGCATTCATGCAATATAGCAGTGCTCTTTGGGAGCTTATATTTAACATTTAAAAAAATGAAGAAAAATTAATATTTGACTGTTTTACTGTTGATTTCCACAGTGGAACCATCCCCCACTCCATCCGGGGGCCCCGTGGGGATGGTTCCACGTACTGATGAGATGTGCTAAAAATGTCAATCGCGCGGAACAGTACATTGTGATTTGATGTTTGTATCGCATGTCGTAGATAAAGAAAAACAATACACAAAAACGTTTAATGTGATCTCTGAAACATTGCATGTAAAATCTGCCGTGACAATTAGAGGGCTTAATTATATTTTTCAGCGTGTGACGCCCATTGTACCAGGTGTGAGAATAACGGCGCGGGAAAGTGTGACAGCGGTTATTGCATCGAGAGTTTCGGCTATGATTCGGAAAACGAAATCTGCGTGGGTAAGTTGAGTTCACTTAAACTTGTGTACGACATTAAGCGAACTGAACAGCTTAATGTCGTACACAAGCATACAGCTAGATCACAATAATATCTACCCTAAATACCAATGTATATAATGGTCTTCATAAGGTTACCCATAACACGCACATTATGATGTACAATTCTTTTGAATTGTCATAGCTGCTGTTTCCATTGCCGTTTTACGTAACTTCTTAAATGTTAATGCAAACCTGATTAAGTTGGTTTTTGCCGCGTTGTTCTTGTCACGTTAAAGCGTTAAAGCAGTCGACAACAACGAATTAGGTTGTCGTTACATAATCTCGTACATATCAATAAAAAAGTAATTTAAATTAATTTCAGCGTGTCCTGAATATTGCCGCAATTGCAACAAGAATGGGTCTCGTACAGTGTGTGATGAATGTTACGAGCAACACGGACTTACTGTAGATGGAAGATGCAGCAGTAAGACATTTCCGTAGTACTTTGGGCACTACCGTTGCTTATTGAACTATGCACCACCCGTAGAACAATTGGTGTTGTTTATTTGTGAAACAATGATACCTTTTCGGACATTGGTTATTGCATTGGATCATAATTCCATAATCATAAATGTACATATAGAAATATCGGAATTATGGATAAATTGGTTCAGTCCCATACGCCAGAAAGAGGCTGGCAAATGTTACAAAACCTGGAATAGCGCTTCACGCGGTCATGCGTGCGTGCGTGCGTGCGTGCGTGCGTGCGTGCACGTCTGCGTATGCGTGCGCGTGCTTGTGTGTGCGTCCGAATGTTTCTGTGTGATGCTATTGCAAGTTTTCTGAATACAGTCGTATGTGTCTACCGTACTTTGAAAAATGATAAGCTTGAAACTGACCCGTAAATGCACTTTCACACGATGAAATATGCTAAATATATCAGTTGCGCTGAACCGTACGTGTTGTTATTTTATGTTTGTATTGTATATCAGAGTAGTTGTGTCTTAAAAAAAACTGTACTTACCCGCAATGTCGGCCAACATTGATATATGGAACAGTCATAAATTGGCTGTCAGACAACACAACTCAAAAACGCTTACTATGATCTCTGAAACATTTCACAGTTGTGCTTGCATGTAAAATCTGCCGTAACAATTAGAGGGTTGAACTGTTTTTACAGCGTGTGACGCCCGTTGTACCAGGTGTGAGAACAACGGCGCGGGAAAGTGTGACAGCGGTTATTGCATCGAGAGATACGGCTATGATTCGGAAAAAGAAATCTGCGTGGGTAAGTTGAGTTCACTTAAATCCACGAGATCGAATTGGCCAGTTTATTTTTGTACACAAACTTACAGGCAGATCATATCAATATCTACCCTAAGCACCAAAGTATATTAACGTCTTGATTAACAATTATGATGTGCAGTTTTTTCAATTCAAATACACACCTAACTAAGTTGGTTTGTGCCTCGTTGTTCTTGTCATATTAAGACTTCAGTTGTCGTTATATGATCTCGTACATTTCAATGGCATTTGTGAATTTCAGCGTGTCCTGAATACTGTCGGCATTGTCACAAGAATGGGTCTGGCACAGTGTGTGATGAATGTTACGAACAACACGGAATTACTGTAGATGGAAGATGCGGCGGTAAGTCATTCTCGTAATAATCCGAACACTATCATTGATCATTGAATTATGCAGCACCAGTAAAACAACTGGTGTTGTTTGTTTGTGAAACAATAGTACCTTATCGGACATTCGTTATTGCATTTGGTTACAATTCCCTTTTCATTAAATAACATAATTTTTTTATAGAAATATCTCGGAATTATGAATACAATGGTTCAATCCCGTACGCCAGAAAGATGCTGGTAAATGTCACAAAACCTGGATAAGCGCATCAATGGTCATGCGCGCGTGTGTACACGTATGCGTATGTGTGCGCGCGCGTGTTGTTCTGTGTGGTTATATAGCAAGTCGGAATACAACCTTGTGTGTGTCTACCGTTCTTCGAAAAGTGATGAGCTTGAAACTGACCCATAAATGCATTTCCGGTGAGACGCAGTGCGCAGAGCGACATTTCTATATTGTCCTACTATTATTCGATTTGTTCTCTCTCAAGACAGTTGTTCTTTTGAACAGAGTACCAATGCAAGATGTGCGGAGGAACGTCTGCATTCGGCCTCGCCCTGCAAAGACTGGGGCTTGTCGCGTTCGGCCACGACAACAACACCAGTTGCTTGGACCACGGCGATACGAACGGTACCGTCGAATGCATCGGTTCTTGTTGGGTGCGTACCAGTGGGTTCGACAATGGGAACGTACCAGTGGGTTCGACAATGGGAACGTACCAGTGGGTTCGACATTGGCAACGACGTAACACAGACAACATATGGCGCGCAAAATATTTCCATTTAGTCAACATTCGGGTTTTAATTATTAGAATCAATGCTATAGTACTTCTGTGTAACACACTGTTTTTGAAATATACGTGATATATCATATCACTATCATAGCGAATGTTTAAATACGTATAGTACTGCCACGTTGCTTGTAGTGTCAGTATGTCAAAAAGACAATATCTCTATTAAAGAGTCAACATAATGGAAGTCCACTTTGATTTGTACCGTGTGGTTAGTTGAAAAAGTGTCTATTACGGTAACTTCTAATACACGAAAATGGACTTTTATGCTTTTGTTTCTTCAACAACATCAGCCGAGGACTCACAACAACGGAAGTTAGTGTAATAGAAACATATTTAACCAACAATATCGTGCAGATAAAAATTGACTCTTCAACAACGATATTATAAAATTGGGCTAAAAATTAAACATTATTGGATTCTCGATAAACCAATGCCTTCCTTGTCAATTTAAATCTTGTTAAATAAATAACATTTCCAGTGGTAGTACAGAGTATTATTTTGACGGAAACGACATTGATGAAGGTGGCGGTGTTGAAAATACCGACTGCAACAAAAGCGACTATTGTAGTAAATATGGTAACTAGTGCATCGGCACTGACATCACATAATATTACTGTGTTTAGGAGATTAATAACATAACTATCTTATTTCATCGCCAGGTGTTTCGACAAGAGAAAAAGGGTCGAGTACTGTTCCTACGTGGTTGCTTCACGTCGAAATTCTGCGAAAAATATCAGTATCAGACGTGCATGTACAGCAAATCTAGGAAGACCATGGTTGGTGGTTTAGTAAGGTTGACGTGAAACAGAAACTATCGTGACACCATTATTCAATTAAAGGAATCTCAGGACCGTTGAATTGGACACATTTTATAATTATTTGTTGGCGTTTGGCGAATTCTAATGTTAAAAACCAGAGGCAATGTGTATTAAAATCCCAGTCTAAGCTTACTAGCAAAATTGCTGCCCGGCAAGAATAACATATTATAGACTCGTTTAATATATTCTATGTTAACGGATACCTTATGTGTATATAGGTTTATCTTAGATGGAACATTTCAAAAGCATTTCGCAAATCGTGGTGATACCGAACGCAGATATGTATACATTTTTTTATCTATTTAATTCCTGCCCGTATTTCGTTGCAAAACTAATTTCCTAATTATAACTATTGTTTTGCCTTATGTTGAATATGATACTAACGGCCTACAATCTGAAATCATCTGGTACAAGTATTGGCGATACCGAAGCATATAGCCATGCTTGGATTCTTAATATGTTGAACATCCTTGAAATTAGCCAAGCATATACCGAGTGGAAAGAATGCATGTAGATATATGTAGATATATGGACATGCCACAAACAATACTGGGGGTTCTTTGCCTATGTCAGTTATATACCTATAGCAGGATTGTGCTGCCTTAATTCTGATGCTTACACACATTGTGTAGTGGTGCAACGTTATTTGCGTTTTATTCTCAGACTTGCTACAAATGCTGCAACGACGACCTATGTATTGACACGACCATTCGTGGCATCGCTCTACCCGGAAGTGAAGCATCGACGTTGTCTAGATGGGGCAGCTTGGCGACGTTTCTTGTTCTCGCAACGATCGCACTGACCAGCCCCTAGTGGCTCAGTCTCAGTATTTATTTGACCTATCATCTTAGATACGAAACACAATGTAGAGATCATGATAAGGTCAGGGAGACTGCCACTAAGACATTAAATGCCACCTTCATGGGAAGCACCCTATTAACCAGACAGGCGAGGTAGTGTAGTAGTTAGCACATACGATTTGCATGACAGAGTTCTGAGTTGAAGATCCGGACCAGGTATGGGTATGTTTGATGTAAAATAACCTGTCTCTTAACATTGGTAACTTGTCATTAAAAGAGGGAGTTGTTCCTTTTGAATGGAAAGAAGCAAACATTATACCATTATTTTAAAAGGGTTCGAGAAATAAGTCAGGGAATTACAGACCAGTGAGTTTAACGTCAGTGATTTGTAAATTATTAGAAAGGTTAGTTAAATACCATGTGATGGACTTCCTTGTTAGGCATAAATTATTAAATTCATCTCAACATGGATTCCTAAAAGTGAGGTCACGCTTAAAAAAGGTAAGGATAAGGATAAATTTTATTTGTCCCAACAGCAGAAAAACATAGATAAATTACATTGAGTTGCAATATAAATTATATAGATACGTATGATACATACACATATAGATCTGTACAATATACAATAACAACTAATAAATCATAAACCATAATACATTATGCAACAACAACCAAAAAAGAAAAACATATTTGCTGTGCGACGGGAGACTCCTACTAAAACAAACACTGGTCGCTATCGTAGGAGCTGCCTAAACTAAAAATAACAAATAAACTTATATTCCATATACATATATACAAAAGTTAGAACGTATGTTTTTTTTGTCTGCGTTTTGCGTATAATTAATTTAAGTGTTTGATGATGTGTTGTACTGGTGTGTTTTATTTGTTGTTTTCGCCTGTACGCGTGTAAGCATGTGTGCAAATATACAAATTGAAAACATTTAATTGTATTTGCATGAACTGTGTTAGCAACTTAGAATAGTGTATGTGTCATTATATTTTTGTAGCATATAATTTTTGGCATAACTTGAACATACTTTCAAACTATGGATCACTATCTTGTTCATAACTAAATTAGGGATATTGTTTATAACATGTGGCAAGTCGTATTTAAGAATGTTTTAAGGAAATTCATGTTTAGCTCTGTAAGTTTGTATTTCACTTGTTATCCGAGTATTATAGTTGTGAATGCAGGTATTTGGGGTTATTTGCCAGTTTACTAAGTAGACAAGTCGATTTTGATGTCTATATTTGTAAAAATAATTAAGTTCTTGTAGTTTTAGTAAGTCTTCTACTTTTGATGTATTGAGTTTTTGTTAAAGTGGTTCGGTGTGTGAATTGTATTTGCTTCATGTTATAATTCGTACTGCTTTCTTTTGTATTTTCACTAATCTGTTTCCTTGATATCCCCATGTCGTAATACAGTAAGTAATATCAATGCATTGTATAACATAATTTTTATTTCTAAAGGTAACACATGTTTTAATCTGTTTAGTATTCCTATAAATTTGGACACGTTTTTTTCTGTGTGTTTTTCCAATTTGTGCCGATGAACAATTAACTTGTGATTAATTAACTTGTGATAACATTTGAGTTGCTGGAGTTTATATATGTCACACAATTTGTGTGCGGCGCGACTCAGCATAATATGACTCATCAGTGCACAATCTATGTTAGTGTCACAATAAACGCTTGGTGTTATCAGCCAGTATAGAGTTACATCATTAATCATTCTCTTATAGACCGAGCGATAAGCCAGCTAGCGGCCGGGAAGCAGGCGTGGACCACTGTATGGCAGAAACAGTTCCAGCCGCTGCCATAACATAGGGTAGTACTTTTTAAAATGTGAGCATAACTTGACAAATATAAGTCTAGCATTTGAAAGTATATAACTTGGACATATGTCGGTGTCCCCTGTCTTAAGCCTAAGTGGGCAGCATGCGTGGTTTTAATGGGGTACATGCATGCATGTATGCATATGGGTGATATTCTGATTATTAAATTTTACCACTTGCAATCGTTAGCCGATACATGTATAGAACACTTTAGAAAGTTCAGTTTCGATCATGTTTAGTGGTGCTACTGTTATGGTTAACATGTTATGAGATTTGATATAAAGTGCATGGGTAGAGTGCGAATGTACTAAGGTAACTGTCCCTACAGTTAAGCCAGGTTCATGTTTGTTCCTTCTCTCCCTAGGAACTTAAAATAATTAATTTATCTTGGAGGTGGCTGGGAGAGTGATGATCTTGACCATTCTCCAGAGACCTGTGCAATGAGCTGTGTCCAAGACTTGCATATTTGAAATTGGCAGCATTGTTGACTTTTGAGTTTACGCTATTACAGGTTATACACGTAGAGTACTAGTAGTACATTAATACCTACAAGTATATTTATGGATAAACAATAATAATATTATATATTGGTACTCAATAAGATAACAGGTAATTTACATATAATATTGTGAACAGCAGCGTTGGAACTATGGTACTTAATAGATGTTTATGTTAACCTTATCTTACCCTGGACACTATAATATGCAAATAACATACTTGTTCTGTTTGTATTTGTCTAGGCTAACGCAAGTCCTTGCTCGCTTCTGATTTGCATATTACTTTTATCTTACATTTTAACAAGTTTTTGTCTAATTGTGATTATATATACACGTGCATGTGTATATCGTATCGGCTGGTACATACTCGCATGTCATACCTAGACTGTCGACAAATGCTAAAACTTTGATAAAAACTATTATAGCTACCATAGCCATCATATTTATCACCTGATGGATCAAATTATTTCATATTGTTGAGTGCTACTTCTATGCTACTTTTATTTTACATTATAAAAACAGTTCTTCTTATATCAATTAAGCAAACTAATAATGCTTATCATTATTTGATTTGATTGCACATATGATGTCATTTTACAATACAAATGAGCCTTTACCAATTGATATACTCTGCCATACTCTGCCATTGCCTACCGCAGACGTTATATTAAAATATTGCTTGCTTGCGTACCAGCATGTTTTCAATACGACTGGGTTGTATAACTACGGGTCGCAGATGATTGGTTGTGCATGGTATTGATGATCGCAGTCGGTGGGACTTAGAGAGTTGTGCTGGGGACGCAAGTCCGTGTACGGGGGTGTTGTGTAGCTCTAGCAAGTCCGTGTACGGGGGTGTTATGTAGCTCTAGCAAGTCCGTGTACGGGGGTGTTGTGTAGCTCTAGCAAGTCCGTGTACGGGGGTGTTGTGTTGGTCTAGCAAGTCCGTGTACGGGGGTGTTGTGTAGCTCTAGCAAGTCCGTGTACTGGGGTGTTGTGTAGCTCTAGCAGGCTCAGGTACGGATGTTTCTTCTCTTCTTTCGCTTTTATTATTAGCCGTTTGATGGTCTGCACGGTTCTCTCCGCAAGGCCATTCGATTAATGATAGGTGTGGCTTGATGTCACGTGGTGGAAGTCCCGCTCATCTGCGAACTTGCTGAACTCACTGCTGGAGTACTGGGGCCCGTTATCGCTCACCAGTTTCTGACATTTCCCGTGACGCACCAAATATCCTATGATTTTGATGATCACTGTGGCTGATCGTGTATCTGGCAGGTGTTCCACTTCAGGGATCGTTGCTGTAGTAATCTACTACCAGAACGTATTCCCTGCAGTCGAAGTTGAACACGTCTGAAGCAACAACCTGCCATGGTAGAGTTGGAATGGGGTTGCTGATCATAGTTCTTTTGATGTGCGTTTCGATGCAGCTTGCATCTGTTTCTTCGATGTCGGCGTTCATGCCTGGCCAGACCAGTGTCAGGCGTTCATGCCTGGCCAGACCAGTGTCAGGCGTTCATGCCTGGCCAGACCAGTGTCAGGCGTTCATGCCTATCCAGACCAGTGTCATGCGTGCTCGCGAACGGCACTTTTCGACGCCGAAATGCATATCGTGTATTCGCATCAGCATTTCTTGGCGCATTGTTTTCGGTATGACAATGCGGTCGACCATGACAATCTTTCCATCATCGTACATCGGTTCTACCCAGTGGTTCCAATGGTCCAGGATGGTTTCAGGGCATTCCTTGCGCTGACTGGGCCATCCTGTTTGTATGACGTTCTTCAGAACTTGCATGCTTTGTTCATCACCTGAGCTGTTCCGGATTTCTGCCAGTTTGGGGTCACTGATCGGAGGTGTAGTGATCATGTGATGAAGAGCGACATCCGCTTTGTCCGAGACTTCATCTTCAATCGGTTTGGCGTCTGTGGTCTATGCTGATCGGTATCTTTGCATAGCTCCAGGATCATTCTCTGTAGACGCTTTGGTGTTGACGATATGGGTTTGCGTGTGATGGTTTCCAGCGGTTTGTGATCAGTTGTCTTCCGTCCGTACATGCATTGATGGAATCGCTCGCAACCATATACGATGGCTAGCAACTCACGCTCGATAGTTGCCCAGTTCTGTTTGGACTCGTCCAAAACCCTCGACATATACTCTATCGGTCGGTCCTCCTGCATGAGTGTAGCACTAGTGGCTTTCTCTGAGGCGTCGAATTGCAGTGTGAGCTCCTTCTTCGGGTCATAGAATGCTAGCACTGGAGATCGGGTGACGATGCCTCTCATCTTGGTGAACGCTGTTTCTTGTTGCAAGTCCTTCTTCAGTAGGTCACGCACCGGCGCAGTCACAAAACTCAGGTGTGCTGCAAACTTCGCGAGGAAGTTCGCCATACCTAGTATGGTCTGTAGTTCTGTTTTGTTCAACGACTTTGCCATTTTCGCTATGACCTCAACTTTCTTGGGGTCTGGCTTCATACCATCGGACGATATCTCGTGACCGTAGTAGCTGACATCGGACAAGTTGAAACGACACTTGTCGAGATTGTAGCGCTGACCATATTCACGAGCGCGCTGAAACGTCGCGCGCAGTGTCTGAAGATGTTCGGATCTTGTTGTGCGGCGACTAGTACGTCATCACTAGTACGTCATCACTCAGGCCGGTAACCCGTGGCAAGTTTTCGTAGGTCTCGTCGACACGGCGTTGGAACACATCTTGGGCGACATTTATGCCGAAAAGCATACGTGGTAGCCATATCGCCCAAATGGTGTATTGAAGGTTGTCAGGCATGACGCTGAGTCTGCCCGTTTGATCTACCAGTATCCGCAGCGAGCGTCTAACACTGAGAAATGTCTAGCGCCTGCGAGCTTGCTGGTGACGTCCTCTAGTGTTGGTACTGGGTAGTATGGTCGCTTTATGTCAGCGTTCAGGTCACTGGGGTCGAGATACACGCGTATGTCACCATTGCTTTTATGCAAGACAACCATGGAGTTTACCCAATCGGTGGGTTCAGTTACCTTGGTGATGATGTCAAATTTATCCATTCGCGCGAGTTCTTGTTTGACTTTATCCGGAGCGCCACTGGTATCCTACGCGGTGGGTGTACGACTGATTTATCGTCCGGATGTAGCGTGAGTGAATGTTCTCCTGGAAATTCTCCGATGTCATCGAATAGATCAGAGTACTCGGCGAGGAGCTGGTTCAGTCCTACATCATCATTGCTGAACTGACGATGTGTGTCAACGGTGGCGCCACAGTCGTCGACAGACAGTATGAGTTTCACAAATTTCATATCAACACAGGATATGAGTCCCAATATGGGAGGTGCACGCACGTCAACCACGTGGAACTGTCGGCTGTGGGTGGCACCTTTGTGAGAGCATTCGAATACACTTACACCAAGGTTGCTAGGTTTATGGCCGCCGTTCCCATGGAGTGTCACTTTACTGCGCTTCAGCGACTGCTGTATGTGTAATTTGTCGAACTCAGCATTTAACAAGATTTAACAAGATTTATTATTTATTATTGCTATCCAAGAAAAGGTACAGATGGCAAGTGAACAAGGAAGACATTGGCTTATCGAGAGTCCAAACATTTTATCTATGTATAATCTGCCCTCCTGAGATATATGTCGACCTTGTTTTTAAACATATTCACGCTGCTATCAGTTACATAATCTGTAGATAATTTGTTCCATTCATTGATTGTCCTCTGTGAGAACGAGTACTTCCTGATATCCAATCTACACTGATCCTTTACTAATGTTACCTCATTTCCTCAAGTTCTAACCTTGGGTAGGATATTCACTTGAGCACCTGTGTCTACCTCGAACGCGGCCATTTTCTGGTTGCTCAGTTTAGGCTTACGGAAACCTGTGGCTCCTCCTGGCGGATTGATGCGACGTATTTGGTAGGGTTTGACTGACTGGACGTCATGTTTTTAAGTTGACATTGCGCACTTTCATGTGCACGAACAATGTCCATTGCGCTTTGAAGATTAATATCTGCTCTACGATTGATAGAGGGTAAAACGCTTTGAGCGGTCCTACGGACTGGATACCGCGCTATATAAGAACGTACCTTTTACCTTTATAAAACGTTCGCGCACTTTAGTTAGTTCGGTATACAAGCCTGTCGGATCATTTCATCAACAATGTCAGGTGGAAATCCACGTACAGTCTCTCGCAAGCACCTTTACGTCAGTGACAAAGCTGTCGACAGGTACGTTGGTAGCTTGTGTTCGGTTGTAAAACTTATATCTAGTGAAAACGACATTTGACTTCGGTGTCACGTACTCACGGAATTTGGTGCACATTGTATCAAAAATGTACCTGTCTTCTGCTGGACTAGCCGGTGCTGCTGGGACGTCATTTGTCGCTGCCACAGCTCCCCGGGCCTGGAGCGAAATGGAATGTTAAAACATGTCCCGGCCCTTCTTCGATCTCCGATCCACAGAAGTAAGTAGCTTACTCTCTGTACTTCTGTCTCGTCGCTGAGAGAGCCAACGAACATCAGACGTGCGTATTGCTCAAATGTCGCCCATGTCTCTGTCAGCGCGGGCGAATCCCAGTCACACGTTGGGTGTAGAACATTGTAATCCGCTATACTCTTCCAAACCAGCGTAGTCTTTTGGGCTGTGTGTCCGACCTACTTCTGACACCATGTAAAGAGATGTCTTAACTCTATGGTTAATATAGGTTTATTAACAACATCGACATCACGACACATACATTGAGCTCCCGCTCTGACGTCTGCACAGACAGTGATGACGACCACTAAAACGCATAGTGTTTGGGGCGCCGCTTGAACATTCAACTTATGATGTGCAATCATAACTTCCCCCTTATTCAATTAAAGTAATTTTTGGACCGTTGAATGGGACACATTTGATCATTTGTTATCCTTATGTGTTGATGTTGAGCGAATTATAATATTAAAAAACCCGATGCAATAATTTAAGCTTACCAGAAACATTGCTGCCCGGTCAGAGTAACATATTGTAGACTCGTTTAATATATTCTGTGTTAACGGATATCTTCGATCATCTAATACTAATCTACTTTTTTCCCAGTGTTAAGACAAATATCGGAACTAGAGCTGTTTTAGTTGCTGCACCGACTCTGTGGAACTCACTCCCTATTAGTGTAAAGTCTGTAGGAAATATAGCAACATTTCGCCGTAAACTGGAAACCCACCTGTTTGAACTTGCTTTTTCTCCATAGCTCCCCAGCGTACCAATCCAACTGTTTACAACTGGAACTACTTATCGATTATGAACTGCTGCCGAGCTTGGGTCTCCCTGGGATTTTGGCTCAATAGAAGTAGTTTATATATTATATTTATCTTACATGGAATGTAACATGGAATTCACGTGGAACCTTTCAAACCAATTTCGCAAATCGTGTTGATACCGTACGCAGAAATATATAATTATTTTATATTTATATATATATATTTTCCATTTAATTCCTGCCCGTAGTCCGTTGCAAAATGAATATCTTAATTATAACTTAATATAACTGTGTTGCCTAACGTAATAACTAAATAACTAACGGCCTACAATCTGAAAACGTCTGGTACAAGTTTTGGTGATAACGAAGCATATATTCATGCTTGGATTCTTAATAGTTTGAACATTCTTGAAATTAGACAAGCGTAGATAAAATTATGTTAAATTGTTTATTTATAATGTCATTAATGCAGAGTGGAAAGAATGTATGTAGATACATACCACCTACACTACCGGGTCCTGTTTTCCTATGTTGTAATTATAGATCTTTTGATAGCAGGATTGTGCTGCCTTAATTTTGATGTTTATACACATTGTATAATGGTGCTACGTTGTTTGCGTTTTATTCTCATACTTCCTACAAATGCTGCAACGATGACTTATGTATTGACACGACCATTCATGGCATCCCTCTACCCGGAAGTGAAGCATCGACGTTGTCTAGATGGGGGGCGTTGGGGACGTTTCTTGTTCTCTCAACGGTCGCAGTGACCAGCCCCTAGGGGCTCAGTCTCAGTATTTATTTGACCTATCATAATAAATATGAACACAAACTCATGATAACGTCAGGGTACTGCCATTAAGACATTAAATACCACTGTCGTGGGAACCAACCTTCTAATCAGAGAGGCGCGGTAGTATGGTAGTTAGTACTTGCGCTTTACCACACACATTAATCAACATTGATATTAATTTGGAATAACGTTTGAGTTGTTAGAGTTTATATATGTCACACAACTTGTGTGCGGCGTGACACAGTATAATAAGTTTATATATGTCACACAACTTGTGTGCGGCGTGACACAGTATAATAAGTTTATATATGTCACACAACTTGTGTGCGGCGTGACACAGTATAATAAGTTTATATATGTCACACAACTTGTGTGCGGCGTGACACAGAGATAAGTTTATATATGTCACACAACTTGTGTGCGGCGTGACACAGAGATAAGACTCATCAGCGCGCTGTCGATGCTGGTGTTACAAAATACGCTTGGTGTTAACGAGCAACGTGCACACTGTATCGGCAAGCATTTGATTGAATGCAAAATATAGCTAATTAAATTCAGACTGAAATGAAGAGCCGCATAGCTACAATATTATTTAATATAACAAAAACATGATTTATATTTTATGATATAGGCATATCCTTTCCAAACATAACACAGCATAGCTAATAGGTTTTGTATAAGGCATAATGCTCTCTCGCAATTTCTGATATTTCTCGTTACTCATATTTAAAAAAATCTATAGAATGTCCTCCTTACGTGCTGAACGTGTGGAAACAAAGGCCTACCAACATTTGGCCTCGATTATCCAGGGTCCGCGATGTGGCGCCACCGTTTGTCGCACACATGGATGCAATGTGTACTTTTCATTGTGACGGATAATAACTTTTCATTGTGACGGATAATATGTATGCACCCATAATATGGGTGCATACGTAATTAACTAATTACGCTGTTATCCGGGCATTTGGCTAATTCATAATAACAACGAGACCACGCCTCTGTGGCCAGACTCTATTCCCGGCGAATTCACGAAAGCGAGCAAGAATCGGATAAGCGAGACTAACCAGCATTGTGGTTCGAACCCACGTTGGAACGTAGGCCAAAGTACAACGTAAAAAGTTAACTCTTACTTTATGAATTAGCCAAATGCCCGGATGACATCGTAATTAGCTAATTATGTATGCGCCCATATTCTGGGCGCATACATAATTGCTGTCACAATGAAAAGAACACACTGATTCCAGGCGATGATGTGTGGAACAAACGGTGGCGCCACAGCACGGAGCCTGGAAAATCAAGGCTAAATGCAACGGTAATTCTAGTGTACCGTGTAGTAACGTGTACATGACTGTAGCAATCAAGTTCCCTTTCTATTATTTCTTTGCGTCGTCATTGCAAGAACTTGGTGTGACGTTACTCGGTCATTATATGCGTAGACTAGACAGAGACTTCAGCGTAGACAAGACAAATACCTTTACTGCTTATCCCGGGGGAACTGCCCTTCCGGTAGCGAGGGTGTCGCTCCCACTACGGGTGTCACTCCAACATAATAACTGCTATAATATTACATCCCTCTTTCCAAAAAAAGGTTCTTAAGAAATCGTCACATGATGGAACTCACAGCTATGTTAAATACTAATCAAAGTGTTAGCAAGTTCTACTAAGTGAAGTAATACAATTTGTAATACATATAATAGTGCGATCTAGTAATCAATAAACCACTGTAATTAGTGGGCATCTGCCCATTCAAGCTACGTTCCAGGTGCAATAGCACAGTCCTCGGGTCCTACACATAGTAGTGACACAATCTATATTACCCTAAGGCTTAGTGTCACTGTTAAGTGTCACAGGTCGAGTCGTTGTGGAGCAAGGATGATTCGACCATTATCGCTGACTGCACGCTGCGGCACTCCTTGTTCTGCGAAGAGCGATTTCATCTTTGAGATGACAGCGGCGCTCGTCACAGGGCTTGTAATTGCGTAGACGAACGGGAACTTGGAGTAGTAGTCCGACACGATTAAGTACAACTCTTTGTTTATCATGAACTGGTCCGTGTCTACTATCTGCCAAGTGCATGTGAGGGTCTCGTATGGCGTGAGGAGCTCATGCGGTTGAGCACGTTGCATATCTTGGCATGTTGCGTACTTGCGTACCACCTCCTCAATGTAGCGGTTTATCCCTGTCCAGTA
The DNA here is from genome assembly GCA_963662155.1 of Lamellibrachia columna. NCBI lineage: Eukaryota > Metazoa > Annelida > Polychaeta > Sabellida > Siboglinidae > Lamellibrachia > Lamellibrachia columna. Next base: position 25,122,898 of record OY759267.1, read on the forward strand.
TACACACGTACGTACCACCTCCTCGTTGTCGCGGTTTATCCCTGTCCAATATACACACGTACGTACCACCTCCTCGATGTCGCGGTTTATCCCTGTCCAGTATACACACGTACGTACCACCTCCTCGATGTCGCGGTTTATCCCGGTCCAGTATACACACGTACGTACCACCTCCTCGATGTCGCGGTATATCCCGGTTCAGTATACACACGTACGTACCACCTCCTCAATGTCGCGGTATATCCCGGTTCAGTATACACACGTACGTACCACCTCCTCGATGTCGCGGTTTATCCCTGTCTAATATACACACGTACGTACCACCTCCTCGATGTCGCGGTTTATCCCGGTCCACTATACACACGTACGTACCACTTCCTCAATGTCGCGGTATATCCCGGTTCAGTATACACACGTACGTACCACCTCCTCGATGTCGCGGTTTATCCCGGTCCACTATACACACGTACGTACCACTTCCTCAATGTCGCGGTTTATCCCGGTCCAGTATACACACGTTCGCGCACGCAAGCGGGTGTTCTCTATCCCCTGATGTGATTCGTGTAATGTCATCAATGTCTCGGCTTAGAGACTCAATAGAATGACTATGCGGTCTCCTTTCAGAACAAGACCGTATTCTACCGCTAGCTCATCTCTGTATGACCAGAAAGGTCGCAGCGCAGTTGGCAACAGGCGTTGTCGTTCAGGCCAACCGTTGGTGATCACTGTGATCAGGCTCTGCAGACCAGCGTCAACTCGCTTCTCAAGGCGTTGCGACTGCAGTTTGTGGATTGAGAACTGTACGAATGTTATATGAACGTCCAACTCGATCTTCCTTCCGTATGCGCATGGTTGGCGTGACATTGGGTCAACCAAAGCTAGTTCTTTGCGATGCGCTGCAGTCTCTGCGGGGCTGCGGCAAGGTTCTTGAGATGGATCATCTGAAGTGGTTTGTTGTCTGATTCCACAGTGAATCTGGTGTTGTACACATATGTGTGGAAACGTCTGCGAGCATTTCTCTTTCAATGTTCACATAACGTTTTTCGCATTCGCTCAGCGACTTCGATGCGAAGGCTATTAGCTTGCCTCCTTGGCTAAGATTCAGGCAGGAGGGCAATCACTTAAAACAGTAGCGACCAAGTGGGCTGTTGAAGGTGGTCAAGATGTTTGATTCATCGACCCGCTTCACTGAGAAGTAACCAGGTCGCGCATCTAGCTTCGAGAACATCGACGCGCCCGCGAGTTTGTGGGTTATCTCGTCCAGGGTTGGTGTTCTGTAACGCGGCCTCTTGATGGCCTTCGGGTCGAGGCACACACGAAGTCGACCATTTGACTTCCTGCTGTACACCAAGCTGGATGCACAGTCTGTTGGTTCGATGACCTAAGTCCACCATGCTGTCGAGTTCCTTTCTTATTTCATAACGTAGATGTATCGAACAACGTTTCAGGGCATGCACAACAGGTGTCACAGTTGGATCGGTTATGATATGGAAAGTTCCTTCAATGGTACCAATCCTTTATATCTCAGGGTGTGCCCTGCACAGGTCTTCCTTGCATTTAATCAGATCGTTCTGGGAGGTACTGGTGTTTACCTCACAGTTCATGACGACCAAGCATGGCTCTGCAAGACGGCAGGCCTGGTGTGTCTGGGCCTGGTGTGTCGGCGACAGAAAATTCAACGTCGCATCCGTGTTCTCGGTGCGCACACAGAATCTTCAGCGTTCCGTATTGGCGGATGGACTCGCCGTTATACGCTATCAAAATTTCGCTGGGAATCCCTTGGCATCTAACTCAGGGAACATCCGTCTAAATGTGTGCAGCGTAAGTATATTGCCCTGCGCGCCTGTGTCGACCTTGACTTTAAAAGAGGCCTGTCTCTCCCGAGTTCCATTCCGCAGCTTGATTTTCAGGGAAGCAAATGCCTCGTCGCGTGCATCGTCTTTGACGCTGACGTTATCAAAGTGTAGGTGTTCGAAGTGGTCGTCCACGTGTGAGGTTTGCACTTGATGCACAACTGATGCCTGTCTCGGTCTCCGTAGTCGTTGGTTCCTGGTTTGTGGCGCCTTTGCCGCTTTGCACACTGCTATCCAGTGGTCAGGTCGACCACACGCTTGGCATTTGGTGCCGTAGGCAGGACAGTTGTCTCTCCCTGGCCGGTGGTGGCCACCGCAGAACTTGCAAGTCTCGCGGGTCACGTGACACTGGTTCGTCGGTCGGTGTCGAACGTGGTGGACTGCGGAATTGTTGCTGAAGGTGTGCATATCAGCCAACGTTGCTTTATATGTCCGGGCTATATCCATGGCACTGTCTAACGTCAGTGTATCCCCACGTCCTAGCAGCTACTCCTGTATCTTTGCGTGCTTTATTCCGACGATCAGTTGATCTATGAGATGTTCGACGGTCTCCCGAACATTCCGGAATTGGCACTTCTTCGCCTGCAGTTTGCAGCGAGTCATGAAGTCATCTACAGACTCTGATGTTTCCTGCAGGTTAAATCTGTTTAGCCTGTTGTTAGATTTCGGCTGGAGAATATCAGTATATCGCTCTCACAACGTTTCAACTGTGCGCTGCGCCTCCACCAATTCCCCCGTATTATAAACACGTAGCCCTTCCTTCCCGACCCAAAGCAGGACGTATATCAACTTCTTAGGTTCTGCACTGTCAGCGCGGGGTCTTCCAAAGATTAGATCACAATACTGCCGAAAGTTTGCGAATTCGACTGGCAGCTCTGCCGCTGACCAGTCTATGCGCGGCGGCTCGAAGCCAGCCAGGGCACGCCATGTTTGTGTTCACACACAAGTCGAAGGGGCCGCGAATGCAAATTGACTACTACTCACGCTGCCGGACGAATCAGCGTAACAAAAGCTCTCTATACGAGTCCAGAGACGTGTAGGTGCGCATCGGCTGCCACCATGTAATGTTTCTCGGTCATTATATGCGTAGACTAGACAGAGATTTCAGCGTAGACAAGACAAATACCATTATTGCTTATCCCGGGGACCCACACTTCCGGTAGCGAGGGTGTCACTCCCACTATGGTGTCACTCCAATATAATAATTGCTATAATATTACACTTGGTCCTTGTAATAAAAGCACCGCCTGCAAAAAAAAACAGGTTCGACAAACAGACTGCGACACGACAGAGGGCGCTCTGTTCGACGGGGCGCTCAAATAAATTGGGCGCTCTTTTCGATAGGGGGCACTCTGGTCGCCGGAAATATTTTTTTTTTATTTATATATAATGTATATTTTTGGTAAACCTTTCTAAAAGTTAAAACATTTTAAACACTGTTTGTTATTTGTGGATGTTTAATATTTTATTTATTCAAGCTTTTATTATTATTATTATTGTTGTTGTTGTTGTTATTATTATTATTATTTAGGTATAATTAACGCATTTACGTGAGGGTTTGTAGGAGACGGTTATGAAAATATTGTGTATGTATGTACAAGCAAATCGTTTCGGCCTGTCCGATTTCTGTTAACTCATAATCTATCTTTTCGTTCTAAAAGTTAACCATTTCTTGGAAAGAATCGCATATAAATCCATGATCTCCTAATGGCTTATTCGTTACGACTCGTAGAAAATAGTCGTCAGGAGGCGTCGCACACCGCACGACTGTTCAGTATTGTTGAAGACTGCCGGTCGGCTTCTGTCAGCCAGATCCGACATATAGGATCGGCACAACTGATATCACGCTTTAACAATAATGACCATTCTTCAAACATAATTACGAATTCAGAGCTTTCATACCGTACTGGGTGACGTTGGTAATCTATGCTGTGAGCCTATTGACAACACAACACAACACAGATGGTAGATACCGTGTTCAATACAACAAATAGCAACGCAGCTGCGTTAATTACGCATATATAGTGGCTTCGCTACAAAGCAGTGCAACAAATCGCGAAGTGTTGACTTCGTGTCTACTGTTGTTGCACTGAAATATTTCGCTTCGTCGACCGATGTACGTGGCCACCAGTTTACTATTTAGTGTTTGTGACGTATAGTAAGTAACACACTGTCAGTTGGTGCGCAAATGTTGCTGAACTGCCAACATATGTTTGACATAGTGTGATTTAGGTGCAACATTTGGATCAACTGTACACAAAGAAACCATGCACACGTCAAGTATATCTGCCTAAAATTCAGGTAATTCATAGCGTGCAGCGCCGATATTGAGTCATACGACCTCGTCTGCATGTAAGGTAAGTACAATTCTTCACAACAATTGGTCCGACCCAATGGGATTGTTGATTTGTTTGGTTTATTACTGGCCTACTGGTCCCCAAATGGCCGAATTTTATTGCAAGCCAATGTGCAATGACTCGATGTGTAACAACGGAGACGCAAAGAGACGTACACGAAATCAGCAGACCGAGTATCGAAAGACCGTCGAGAGGACTTCTGTTCTATTGCAGACTACATAGACGACTAACAAGTGACCCACATAGGAGAGACAAGAAGACGAAGGAGATATTATGACAAGAAACAAAAGTCCAGGAGTCGAAGGAGAGACATGTATTCCAAGTAGAGACCAGGTGAACAAAGATACGCCAACATGCCAACGGACCAATGGATATCAGCAAAGACAGGGGCCATCGGGCCAGTGATAGTCAGGCTTTGGAACAGCAGGCAGACAGTCAGACAGACAGACATACATATATATTTGTTTTGACCATTTGTACAACTTGAACTATTTAATACAAATCACAAATATAACGGTCAGCTTAAAGTATTTCAAAATGTACAGATGTAACAATTAGGAATAAGGCACTGGAGTTCATAATTCATAATTAGATGGATTTTAACATAAGTTATGAAACCATATAGACTATGTGTATACATTTTATCAACGATAATGCTTAGAGTATTGTTAACTGTGGCTAACTCTTGGAATAAACATATTATTTTTTTCTTCGTGTGTAGTGTTGATGAATTTCAAAATTGTGTATGTAAGGGATGTGGTTAACGTATTCCAGTAGATCATTATTAATTAAATTATAGTAAACCTTAAGTTGCTGGAGGGCATAGATATCATCTAGCTTTAGAAATTGAAGTTTCTTAAGAATAGGATCTGTGTGTGCATTATATTTACTCAGATGAATTATTCTTATTGCATTCTTCTATACTTTGAACATTCGATGTGCTTGATGACCCCATGACAGTATACCGTAATTAACATGAGTAAGAATGAGGGAATCATTTATACAATCAAAGTTTGTCCCGTCTATTTGCAATACGGCGATTTCTTTGGAGGCATATGAAATTTCATGAATTTAGTTTTCTTGACATTTAATTAAAGTGTGTTGGCTTTTAGCCAGTTGCTAATCTTATCGAGTTCTATGTTTATATTATTACTTTTGATTTGGACTATCAAAATTATTTAGTATACCTGTTAGGGTGGTGTCACCAGCATAAGCTATCAATTAAAAGAGGTCACTATAAAGAACTATGTAATTTATATAAGTTATAAATAAGAGTGGTCCCAAAATTTACTTTTGTGGAACACCAGTAGTGATAACATTGTCTTCAGATTTGATAATTCCAATTTCCACATATCGTTTTCGATTGAGTAGATAGCTTCTACAAAGATCAAGAGCTGCACCATTTAGTCCATAGTATTTTAATTTGTGCAACAGTATATTGTAATCAATGGTGTCAAAAGCTTTTGATATATATATATATATATATATATATATATATATATATATATATATATATATATATATATATATATTTATAGGCGTAGTAAATGTATCAATGTCTGTATATGTGTATAATTCTATCTATTATTTTCCAAAGTTCTGTGGAATATGTTTTCAAAACTCATATTGGCTATTGTAATTATAGTGTTTTGGACTGGAAATATTCGTATATTTCATCAAACATAAACCTTTAATTTTTTTTTAATATCTGGTCAGAGAGAAATTGGGCGATAATAAGATAAATACAGATCTAATACCCTTTTTAAAAAGTTAACTTACACATTTATAACTTTAGCATTTTTTTAATTGTTTGGAACAATACCGGTCATTGTTGATTCATTAATAATTGGAGTGACCGCTTTACAAATTTCATTAATCGATTTTAATAAAGTTATTGATATACCATCTTTTTCGTAACTATACTTTGTATTTAGGAGATCAATTATGCTTCTGGTAGAATATATTAGCATTAGTAATAGTTTCTTCCAGGAGGTTGTAGTTGCCATTGGGATCAGCATAAACGTCTTTTTTAAGCTTATCATAAATATATGAGTTGTTTAGTTCTGTTTTAAATGTCTTAATTGATTCAGGATTAAGACACGACATACCTACGTATCAAGGAAAGACCAGCGTGCGGTCTCTAAAACCCATTAGTTGTCGTTTATTATGTAAAGTAATTCAACATCGACTGTGTCACTTAACATGTTTTCTGAATTAGTGCATCCAATGAACGGGTGAACCAATTCTTGGGCGAAGCTTAGCAGGCTCTTAATATATTACTAATGACCAGATTTAGGAAAGAAGGCGGTTAAGGTGCATTGTCCGTGCAAACAACAGAATCCGTGAGAGCATGAAGTGCGTCTCTGCAGAAATAATACCATACATTGTGAGTAAGCATAACTAGTCCCATTGTGCTTTGTAGTAGCTTTAGCCACAGTAGAAAGACGATACGTCTTCTGCTACATAATTAACGTCCGGGTTGTTTCCTGCACGTGCCTGAGGCTAATCACATCATCTCTGAGCGGTATCCGTGATTTCAATAACTGGTCTCAGTTGTGCCGCTTACAGGCAATACCAATATGAGAGACACTCGTGCGAAAACACAATACAACGTATTAGCATAGCTTTGGACCTTTACTGAATGTTCATAATGGATCACACGAGTGTCTATGCAGTTTAAATAATTGCGTAATACAACTAGTGTGTAATAGAATCCCTTCGGACCAGAGAAATTTCATTCTGTTAAGCGGCTGATTCATTTAAGCGGCTCATCTTAATACAGTGGGAACAGGGAATTAATCCACCCCATTTAATACGTTTGATTCTGTTAAGCGGCTGATTCTGTCATCCAGCGATGCTATTTAGTTGAGTGCACTGTACTCTCACAACATTGTTTTTTGTTCAACTACAACTGCAGGGAACGATTGTCCAAGCTTTGTGACAGGTGCATGATACGTTGCAACTGTGTGGGAAAGAATATATTATAATGTAACCAGATCGTACAGATGGCCACGTCTATAAAATCGATACAATTATTCACTTTGTATAGGAACAGATCATGGCACTGATCACGTGATTAATTGCAGTAGGTACGTATACACGCATGAACATTCGCTAACACACAGGCATACGAAAAATGATTGACATTAGATTTAAAAAAAACACCGGGGCAAATTGTTTTGTTTTGAACCTTGAGCAGGCACTCTCTTCGTGACGGCCAGCGGCAGCGTTCTGGGGCTGTGCATCTATTGAGACCGACTAGGACAGCTACCGTCTGTGTGCCTGCTCTGCGGCGTCTTCACTTCTCGAAGATGTGTCGCCGACTGTGGATGACTCCGGTTCTGGCGATCATTTCTGCCGTTCTTGTTGTCAACGTATATGGACGTAAGCACACAACATATCAGTAACATCCTGGCATAATACATACGCAAAGTACTCGTGTTATACAACGGCCGATCATTGTTATCGTAGACTTGTGTTATATAGTAAACATGGTGTCTATTCTGACACACTGATCGCCCAGACGTGTTTTACTGCACTAGAATTGATAAATATAATTTGACTCTTATCTATATGTATCTGTTATCTGTAAATAACATTCGGAGGAACCATGTAGCTACATTCATTGCAAAAATAAAAACAAATAATAACAAATATATTTCCATGCCGTAAACAAAATTGGGAGTAATAAAAAAAAATAAGAACATGTCCGCCCTGATCCGCTTATTACGCAGCCCCCATTCTATGTGCAATACGTAAACATGCGATTCGACTCGAATCATTCACATTTCATAAAACAATATTATTGTGATTTGTTAAACATGGTTGGGCGGTCAATATGTCAGCATAGATACAGTTCATGCTATATAAGATGATGCTAAGAACGATAAAAGGATGTTATGTTAGTCCAATAGTTTTAGGCAAACTACCATGGAACCTAAGGTTCAATGCAAAAAGCTGATTTTTGCGCTACATACCCCTGAAAGGGCTTAGAGTGACATACTACAAATCCCCACGAATCCACATTAAGCTTAACGCAAAATTCAAAATGGCGTCCAAGATGGTGGCAACTCGTTGAGTAACTATACTTCAGAACCATTTATGCTAGAGGGCAAATTTGGGCGTCTAAGAGTTTTCCACCATACTCTATCCAACTAACACCACTGAAACATTGTCATCAAACATGGATTAAATTTAATTTCGATTTTAATCAGGTGCTAACATGCTCGAAAAGGTTACAATAGAGTAAAACAGTCATCCACGTTGCTGTCGCGCTTGATTGAAACATAAGCTTGAAGCCAGATATGAATTTTACATTGTTGTGATATGTCTTAGTGATCTATCGCGTGTGGTCTGCTTTCGAGATAAAGCTTACCGCATTCTGAACAAGAAGGACGATATTATTGATATGGCAGCTATGTTTGTAAGGAAAGAAATTAAGATTACTGCATATGAAACTATAAGCAGCAGCGAATCTCTTGTTACACCTGCTCCCCCAGTTCCCCTTCAGAGATTCATCTAAGGTGTCAATACCTCGCAGAACTCAGACAGCAAGCCTATGAGGAGGCAGTGTGCAGCTATTGGTCAGGCCATCATAGCGGCGTGCCGCCCAAGTTCGTACATTTCTCCCCCTTAACTTGCTTTGGCAATGTTTATCCACAAGAAGTACGGGTGGATGGGAGCTGATTGACATACTCAGTAGTTTTGTGTTGGCTGAGAGCTACAATGAGGTGGTGAAGCTGGTAAATGCGCAGATGAAAGAACACTTCTCCCCTGCCGGACTCTGTGGAGGGCCTTGTGCAATTTGTCTTCGACAATGCTGACGCCAACATTGCCACTGCAACAGGGCATGGAACATTTCATGCGATTGGTGGTCATAACGGCGACGATACCTCATTTCCAAGCTGACAGTTTTCCATTTCAGCATCCGGCAACGATCGAGGTAGTCTTAGTCATTGGCAGTTACAACAATATTCCGTTAAAGTACTACAAAACAAAGCGAGCCACACTGCACTGCTCGAGCTCCCGCTTCTTCCTTGACCTCTTTGCAAGCTGAAGATGAGCAGCGTCAACCTGGACTACTTGTGGATAGCTGGCTTCTACATCAATTTCCGTTCTCGTCCGTCCTGAGCTGGCCTCATGCAGACAGCCAACAAAACTGGAAAGTATGAAAAGGCTAGCTTTGTGTCGGCTTCTTTTATAAATCGCGATCCAACCTAGCCGAACACACGATATTCTCAGCACGGTGGTGTGTGTAAATTCGTCACGTTTAACCAGCCACTGGTCTCGTCTCCACAACTTGAAGGGGTCATCCTGATGCTTTCATTTTATGATGACCTACACGGGTTCAATAGGTTATATGATATCAGTTGCTGGCACTGACTCCTACTGACAGGCCGCGCTCTGAAATGAGTCGACACCAATCACCTCATGATGATCTCACGACCATGCTCTGGTGGCAGTTGATTTCCTTCGGTACATATATCCAACTGTTGCCGGATGAGGCTGCTGGGAGGAGCAGGACCCTCAATATGTGGGTGAATGGACTCTACGTCTGATCAGCACCGGGACTTGAGACCTTTCTAAAAAGACTTGCTCATGCACTATTCCCATCTGACCCTAACGTTATCATCGACACCATAACAATCTCATCGTCACAGTCACGGCTTCTAATATCAACTGGGATGACACTTTCGAAGTTGGAAGAGCTGCAGCAACAAAACTGGTATGGGTGACAACAAGATGAAGAGGGGTGACTGAGTTATCAATATGGCTAAGCAATTACTGTTCGACGCCAGCATGAAGCCACCAAACAGGTCTGACAATATATCAGAGTTCTTTGGGGAACATCAGCTACCTGGAAGATTTAATCAACACAACACAACACAACACAACACAACACAACACAACACAACACAACAACAACAAGAAGGAATATGTCGCGCAGCTGGAGAAAGGTTCTTGATCACACTGTATGGAGGTCACCATAGAACCGCACTGAATGTCCTGGGATATAAGCTCTACGGGAGAGTCATCAGGAAGTGTAAACTGTCTTCGACTACTACGGCTGCCCACCTGCAATCTTTCAGCAAACACGACACTCGCTCGTAGTAATGGAGTGGATATAACCAGCTTCCCACTGACTGGGGCTGATCATGTCAAGGGAATGGACAACCCCCTCCAACACTAGACAAGGGTCTGTGTGGGAAGGCCTGTCGTTGCATAAATATGAGGCTGTATTTGCATTGCACTCTGCTCATCCTGTAGTTGACAATCGTGTTCCAACATATACTCACAGGTTGAATCTGCTGAAGACTAGACAGAGTGGGTTTGATGATAAAGCTTTAGGCAACTAGTGTTGAGTACGCAGTACGGTGATCCAGTTGTCTTCATTTCAGAACCACCTTACGGTACTTGCGAGAGCCAATATGTGTTTGTCGAAATCAATGGAACATGCGAAGGTATGACATTATTAATACTAGTAGTACTAGCAGGAATACGTTTCCTCTGGACGGGATAATTTGGAGTTCCTAAGTGATTATTATGTCATATTTGATTTTATAAAATTGTGATTCTGTTATCCGTGATTTCTCTCTGTTTTTGTTTTCTTTCTCTATCTATCTATACACACACACATATATATATGTGTGTGTATATATATATATATATATATATATATATATATATATATATATATACTTCCTCTATATATATATATATATTAAGTATATATATATATATATATATATATATATATATATATATATATATATATATATATATATATATATATATATTTATGTATATATATATATATATATATATATATATATATATATATATATATATATATATATATATATATATATATATGTGTGTGTGTGTGTGTGTGTGTGTGTGTGTGTGTGTGTGTGTGTGTGTGTGTGTGTGTGTGTGTGTGTGTGTGTGTGTGTGTGTGTGTGTGTGTGTGTGTGTGTGTGTGTGTGTGTGTGTGTGTGTGTGTGTGTGTGTGTGTGTGTGTGTGTGTGTGTGTGTGTGTGTGTGTGTGTGTGTGTGTGTGTGTGTGTGTGTGTGTGTGTGTGTGTGTGTGTGTGTGTGTGTGTGTGTGTGTGTGTGTGTGTGTGTGTGTGTGTTTTCTCTCTGTGTACCTCTCGCTCTCTCTCTCTCTCTCTCTCTCTCTCTCTCTCACTATCTTTCTCTCTCATCTCTGTCTCCCTCTGCTTTCTTTCTCTCTCGGTTTCTCTTTCTCATTGTGTCTCTCTATGTCTCTCTCTCTCCCTCCCTCCTGCTCTCTCTCTCTCTCTCTCTCTCTCTCTCTCTGTCTCTAACTCTCTCTTTCTCACTCTGTCTCTGTTCGTTTGTCTCTCTCTCTCCCTCTCTCTCATACAAACACACACACACCCTCTCTCCTTCATTCCAATTCACAGTTTCCAATTCCCTCTCGTTCTCCCTGCCCCGTGACGACGGCAGTTTCGACAGCCGTCACGTGTTTGTCAGTAACACTCAAAAGTGCGAAGGTATGATATTATCAGTACTAGTAGTACTGGAAGGAATACGCATCCTCTGGACGGGATAACTTCGTAGCTCGTAAGTGATTATTATGTCATAACAGTATTTACAACATTTCAGGTTACATAGCATCATCACATCAGTAGCAATATATGCTTAGTTACTTGGTGCTGCCAAGTACGTACATACGCACATTCAAATATACATATATACATACATATGTACATATATATACACATACATAGGTACATACATACATACATACATACATACATATATACATATGTACGTACGTACGTACGTATATACATACATACATATATACATACATACATATATACATTGCAAAGAGAGATAAGGCCTCAATGCAAACAATACTTGCGGTGGTGAGGATCACGCCTTCAATACAACACGTGGTGCATAAATAAATAAAAGGGTTATGGGTTAAAAAAAATAGAACGGCAGACCCTGTAGTACAAAGAAACGTAAATAAAAAAAACATTCCAAGACGTATGCAGATGTATATCAATTGACAAACGTGTTGGTTTCACTGCTATTGATAATTATATTATAATTGTATTGGTTAATTATTTTGTTCCGGCGTGTGACGTCCATTGCTATTACTTCACACTACATCAAATATGAACATGTGACGGCGGCCAGTGCATAAAATTGGTTCCTTCATTAAACGCATTGGTTCCAGCATGTGCCGACAGCTGTTATAACTGCACGAACAGTGGCCCCGATAAATGTGACAACGGACAATGTTTCCCCAGATATGCTCTCGTGATCAACAATCAAACCTGTGGAGGTAAGGATCGTTGTTACTGTATTAAAGTTCGCAGCTTAGGATGTATCATACAGGCATATTTGATGTTGCGTTACATTTGTAAAATTACGGTAATTTACTCACATATAAAAAGGAACAACGCGGCATTTTTAACCCTGGCCTGAGTGTAGAAGATTGTCCTATCACTCATACAACTAGTTTTTTGTGACATGTGAACATGCATTTATACTAAGAAATCGTAAGTTTTTGGTGACATGTAAACATGCATTTATACTAAGAAATCGTAAGGCTAAGATATGAATTAGACACATTAGATCATCGGTAATCTGGAATCTTCGACATCCAGATATATTTTCAAGAGAACTTTGCAAATGTTTATATGCACCATTAGTTACGTGATTGCATGTCTCAAGTGGGATCCCTTCCCATAATATCGAAATATTAATTTTTTTTAAAGGCGTAAGGTATCATATGTGCTGTACAATACATAATCTAGCCACTTATATAAAATGTGGAAATATTTCAAAAAAGGAGACTATTTAACAAAGAAGGAGAAGCAGCAGATTAAAAAAAAATTAAACAAGGAGATGCCCCTCCCAAAGAGGGAAAGTTCGCACCCCTCCATTAGTTTGTCGTTGGAAACTACTTCTAAGTGATGTTGTTTCCAGCATGCGATCCCCACTGTGACGAGTGCACGACACAAGCACCAGGCAAATGTGACACCGGAAAGTGTTTCTCAAATTATTTCATCGTTCACAGCAAACACACTTGTGCCCGTAAGGAACAACGCTTAAATTGATAGAAAAGTCATGGTTTTGGGTCTATGCACGTGTAGGAGTTACCATAACATAACTATTTACAGCTACAATCATGCATATCACGCTAGTTCTTTACTTGGAAAACGTGTTGAGCGCCATACAGTTAGATAACCCCAAAACAATAAAAATGGCAGTCGTCAGGAAAACAATCATTTGACTAGAAATTCCCATTTTTAGGACAAATTCTGAGAAAACCACTAGAGTGATAGTTTTGATTGTAATTGCAAATGGCTACATTTTATTAACTCTTCTAGGTGGATTGCTCCCAAACCATGACTTTTGTTTCGCCTAAACTCCAATGATCGCATTTACTGTTGATTGATCTCACAAGGTTTTAGTATGATAAGATATAATTATGACATAATAATACATGACGTAGCCAGAGTAAATGTGTTCAATATTGGCTAATATATAAAGAACGCTATACATGCAGATTTATAACGACGCAGTCTCGTTTTGCAATACAAAATAGCAATACAAAAGTTTGTCAGCATGGTAAATGGTAATCACATGTTGTCATGAACAGTGATTGCATTATTTGTTTTCCAATTTGATAAAAGAAACAGTTTGCTCAATAGTTGATAGTTCGAGCTATATTGATTGTTATAACTAAATATTCAAATGTTTCCTTCTTCAGCGTGCGCCGACCACTGTTACGCTTGCACAGTGAAAGGAGGAGAAACGTGTGACGACGGCATGTGCGAACCCAATTACGCCATTAACAATAACACTCAAACTTGCGTCGGTAAATATTAACTCTGCATGTCCCATTTGTAGTCAGGTTTCTACGAAATTTCGCTTTAAAACGTAAACAACCAGGAATGACGTGGGTAAATTTTAGTGAACATTTATTTTAAACCACGAAAAATAAAAGATAGGAAATAACTACACTTTGGGTTTGTAAATGCTACCAGCACACTTGCGTTATAACATGGCATAGAAATGTGAATTTAATATAAAGCTTAATACTGTTTCAAACTACTAATCGTTTCTCCAAATACGAGGCTTAGAACGAAAACATATATGTATAATAATACCTATGGGCATTTACTCGACATTGACCACCAAGAAAAAAATGAATTGGAACAAAAATTAGTAACTTGATATGCAATGATTGATTATAATGTTTGCAATAATCAAGTAATGCACCCGTATGTTTGTCTTTATCAGAATTGACTTATCTCGTAGTGCCACTGATTAGAAACATGTTTTAATTGCACAGTAAATACTTTGTCAACTATGTTTGATTTCAGGGTGTGACCCTAACTGCTACGAGTGTAATCACGAGTGTAAACACGAGTGTAAAGAGACGTCAATTATAAAACATTTGAAGACGTATACTAATGTATATCAATTGACAAACGTGTTGGTTTCGCTGCTATTGATAATTATATTATAATTGTATTGGTTAATTGTTTTGTTCCGGCGTGTGACGTCCATTGCTGTTACTTCACATTATATCAAACATGAACATGTGGCGACGGCCAGTGCACACAATTTGTTCGTTCATTAAACGCATTGGTTCCAGCATGTGCCGACAACTGTTATAACTGCACGAACAGTGGCACCGATAAATGTGACAACGGACAATGCTTCCCCAGATATGCTCTCGTGACCAACAATCAAACGTGTGGAGGTAGGGATCGTTGTTACTGTATTAAAGTTCGCAGCTTAGGATGGACCATACAGGCATGTTTGATGTTACCTGACATTTGTAAAATTGCGGTAATTTACTCACATATAAAAAGGAACACCGCTGTATTTTGTTTAACCCTGGCCTGCAGTAGAAGGTTTTCCTTTCACTCGAACAACTAGTTTTTGGTGACATGTGAACATGCATTTATACTAAGAAATCGTAAGGCTAAGATATGAATTAGACACATTAGATCATTGGTAATCTGGAATCCTCGACATCCAGCTATATTTTCAAGAGAACTTTGCAAATGTTTATATGCACCATTAGTTACGTGATTGCATGTCTCAAGTGTGATCCCTTCCCATAATATCGAAATATTAATTTTTTTTAAAGGCGTAAGGTATCATATGTGCTGTACAATACATAATCTAGCCACTTATTATATAAAATGTGGAAATATTCCAAAAAAGGAGACTATTTAACAAAGAAGGAGAAGCAGCAGATTTAAAAAAAATTAAACAAGGAGATGCCCCTCCCAAAGAGGGAAAGTTCGCACCCCTCCATTAGTTTGTCGTTGGAAACTACTTGTAAGTGATGTTGTTTCCAGCATGCGATCCCCACTGTGACGAGTGCACGACACAAGGACCAGGCAAATGTGACACCGGACAGTGTTTCTCAAATTATTTCATCGTTCACAGCAAACACACTTGCGCACGTAAGGAACAACGCTTAAATTGATACAAAATTCATGGTTTTGGGTCTACGCACGTATAGGAATTACCATAAAATAATTATTTACAACTACAATCATGAATATCAAGCTAGTGGTTTCTGGGGAAAACTTGTTAACTTTATTGGCCGCGCCATACTCAAAAACAATAAATAATGTCAGTCGCCAGGAAAACAAACATTTGAACAGAATCTTCCAATTCTAGGACACATTCTGTGAAAACTACTAGTATGATAGTTTTGATTGTCATTGCAAATGGCTTTGTTAACTTTGTTAACATTTTAGGTGGATTGCCCCCAAACCATGATGTTGTTTCGCCTTATCTCACAATGATTGCATTTATTGTTGATGGGTCTCACAAGAGAAGGTGTTAATATGATAAGATATAATTATGCCATACCAATACATGACGTAGCCAAAGTAAATGTATTCAATATTGGTTAATATATAAAGAACGTCATACATGAAGATTTAGAACGAAGCATTCTCGTTTTACAATACAAAAGTTTGTCAGCATGGTAAATGGTAATCACATGTTGTCATGAACAGTGATTGCATTATTTGTTTTTCAAGCTGATAAAAGACATAGTTTGCTCAACACTTGTTAGTTCGAGCTATATTGATTGGTATAACTAAATATTGAAATGTTTCCTTTTTCAGCGTGCGCCGACCACTGTTACGCTTGCACAGTGAAAGGAGGAGAAACGTGTGACGACGGCATGTGCGAACCCAATTACGCCATTGACAATAGCACTCAAACTTGCGTCGGTAAATATTAACTCTGCATGTCCCATTTGTAGTCAGGTTTCTACGAAATTTCGCTTTAAAACTTAAACAACCAGGAATGACGTGGGTAAATTTTAGTGAACATTTTTTTTTAAACCACGAAAAATAAAAGATAGGAAATAACTACACTTTGGGTTTGTAAATGCTACCAGCACACTTGCGTTATAACATGGCATAGAAATGTGAATTTAATATAAAGCTTAATACTGTTTCAAACTACTAATCGTTTCTCCAAATACGAGGCTTAGAACGAAAACATATATGTATAATAATACCTATGGGCATTTACTCGACATTGACCACCAAGAAAAAAATGAATTGGAACAAAAATTAGTAACTTGATATGCAATGATTGATTATAATGTTTGCAATAATCAAGTAATGCACCCGTATGTTTGTCTTTATCAGAATTGACTTATCTCGTAGTGCCACTGATTAGAAACATGTTTTAATTGCACAGTAAATACTTTGTCAACTATGTTTGATTTCAGGGTGTGACCCTAACTGCTACGAGTGTAATCACGAGTGTAAACACGAGTGTAAAGAGACGTCAATTATAAAACATTTGAAGACGTATACAAATGTATATCAATTGACAAACGTGTTGGTTTCGCTGCTATTGATAATTATATTATAATTGTATTGGTTAATTGTTTTGTTCCGGCGTGTGACGTCCATTGCTATTACTTCACATTATATCAAACATGAACATGTGGCGACGGCCAGTGCACACAATTTGTTCGTTCATTAAACGCATTGGTTCTAGCATGTGCCGACAACTGTTATAACTGCACGAACAGTGGCACCGATAAATGTGACAACGGACAATGCTTCCCCAGATATGCTCTCGTGACCAACAATCAAACGTGTGGAGGTAGGAATCGTTGTTACTGTATTAAAGTTCGCAGCTTAGGATGGATCATACAGGCATGTTTGATGTTGCCTGACATTTGTAAAATTGCGGTAATTTACTCACATATAAAAAGGAACACCGCTGTATTTTTTTTAACCCTGGCCTGCAGTAGAAGGTTTTCCTTTCACTCGAACAACTAGTTTTTGGTGACATGTGAACATGCATTTATACTAAGAAATCGTAAGGCTAAGATATGAATTAGACACATTAGATCATTGGTAATCTGGAATCCTCGACATCCAGCTATATTTTCAAGAGAACTTTGCAAATGTTTATATGCACCATTAGTTACGTGATTGCATGTCTCAAGTGGGATCCCTTCCCATAATATCGAAATTTTTTTTTTTTTAAAGGCGTAAGGTATCATATGTGCTGTACAATACATAATCTAACCACTTATTATATAAAATGTGGAAATATTCCAAAAAAGGAGACTATTTAACAAAGAAGGAGAAGCAGCAGATTTAAAAAAAATTAAACAAGGAGATGCCCCTCCCAAAGAGGGAAAGTTCGCACCCCTCCATTAGTTTGTCGTTGGAAACTACTTCTAAGTGATGTTGTTTCCAGCATGCGATCCCCACTGTGACGAGTGCACGACACAAGGACCAGGCAAATGTGACACCGGACAGTGTTTCTCAAATTATTTCATCGTTCACAGCAAACACACTTGCGCACGTAAGGAACAACGCTTAAATTGATACAAAATTCATGGTTTTGGGGCTACGCACGTATAGGAGTTACCATAAAATAACTATTTACAACTACAATCATGAATATCAAGCTAGTGGTTTCTGGGGAAAACTTGTTAACTTTATTGGCCGCGCCATACTCAAAAACAATAAATAATGTCAGTCGCCAGGAAAACAAACATTTGAACAGAATCTTCCAATTCTAGGACACATTCTGTGAAAACTACTAGTATGATAGTTTTGATTGTCATTGCAAATGGTTTTGTTAACTTTGTTAACTTTTCTAGGTGGATTGCCCCCAAACCATGATGTTGTTTCGCCTTATCTCACAATGATTGCATTTATTGTTGATGGGTCTCACAAGAGAAGGTGTTAATATGATAAGATATAATTATGCCATACCAATACATGACGTAGCCAAAGTAAATGTATTCAATATTGGTTAATATATAAAGAACGTCATACATGAAGATTTAGAACGAAGCAGTCTCGTTTTGCAATACAAAAGTTTGTCAGCATGGTAAATGGTAATCACATGTTGTCATGAACAGTGATTGCATTATTTGTTTTTCAAGCTGATAAAAGACATAGTTTGCTCAACACTTGTTAGTTCGAGCTATGTTGATTGGTATAACTAAATATTGAAATGTTTCCTTTTTCAGCGTGCGCCGACCACTGTTACGCTTGCACAGTGAAAGGAGGAGAAACGTGTGACGACGGCATGTGCGAACCCAATTACGCCATTGACAATAGTACTCAAACTTGCGTCGGTAAATATTAACTCTGCATGTCCCATTTGTAGTCAGGTTTCTACGAAATTTCGCTTTAAAACGTAAACAACCAGGAATGACGTGGGTAAATTTTAGTGAAAAATTTTTTTAAACCAGGAAAAATAAAAGATAGGAAATAACTACACTTTGGGTTTGTAAATGCTACCAGCACACTTGCGTTATAACATGGCATAGAAATGTGAATTTAATATAAAGCTTAATACTGTTTCAAACTACTAATCGTTTCTCCAAATACGAGGCTTAGAACGAAAACATATATATATAATAATACCTATGGGCATTTACTCGACATTGACCACCAAGAAAAAAAATGAATTGGAACAAAAATTAGTAACTTGATATGCAATGATTGATTATAATGTTTGCAATAATCAAGTAAAGCACCCGTATATTTGTCTTTATTAGAATTGACTTATCTCGTAGTGCCACTGATTAGAAACATGTTTTAATTGCACAGTAAATACTTTGTCAACTATGTTTGATTTCAGGGTGTGACCCTAACTGCTACGAGTGTAATCACGAGTGTAAACACGAGTATAAAGAGACGTCAATTATAAAACATTTGAAGACGTATACAGATGTATATCAATTGACAAACGTGTTGGTTTCGCTGCTATTGATAATTATATTATAATTGTATTGGTTAATTGTTTTGTTCCGGCGTGTGAGGTCCATTGCTATTACTTCACATTATATCAAACATGAACATGTGGCGACGGCCAGTGCATACCATTTGTTCGTTCATTAAACGCATTGGTTCCAGCATGTGCCGACAACTGTTATAACTGCACGAACAGTGGCACCGATAAATGTGACAACGGACAATGCTTCCCCAGATATGCTCTCGTGACCAACAATCAAACGTGTGGAGGTAGGGATCGTTGTTACTGTATTAAAGTTCGCAGCTTAGGATGGATCATACAGGCATGTTTGATGTTGCCTGACATTTGTAAAATTGCGGTAATTTACTTACATATAAAAAGGAACACCGCTGTATTTGTTTTAACCCTGGCCTGCAGTAGAAGGTTTTCCTTTCACTCGAACAACTAGTTTTTGGTGACATGTGAACATGCATTTATACTAAGAAATCGTAAGGCTAAGATATGAATTAGACACGTTAGATCATTGGTAATCTGGAATCCTCGACATTCAGCTATATTTTCAAGAGAACTTTGCAAATGTTTATATGCACCATTAGTTACGTGATTGCATGTCTCAAGTGGGATACCTTCCCATAATATCGAAATATTAATTTTTTTTAAAGGCGTAAGGTATCATATGTGCTGTACAATACATAATCTAGCCACTTATTATATAAAATGTGGAAATATTCCAAAAAAGGAGACTATTTAACAAAGAAGGAGAAGCAGCAGATTTAAAAAAAATTAAACAAGGAGATGCCCCTCCCAAAGAGGGAAAGTTCGCACCCCTCCATTAGTTTGTCTTTGGAAACTACTTCTAAGTGATGTTGTTTCCAGCATGCGATCCCCACTGTGACGAGTGCACGACACAAGGACCAGGCAAATGTGACACCGGACAGTGTTTCTCAAATTATTTCATCGTTCACAGCAAACACACTTGCGCACGTAAGGAACAACGCTTAAATTGATACAAAATTCATGGTTTTTGGTCTACGCACGTATAGGAGTTACCATAAAATAACTATTTACAACTACAATCATGAATATCAAGCTAGTGGTTTCTGGGGAAAACTTGTTAACTTTATTGGCCGCGCCATACTCAAAAACAATAAATAATGTCAGTCGCCAGGAAAACAAACATTTGAACAGAATCTTCCAATTCTAGGACACATTCTGTGAAAACTACTAGTATGATAGTTTTGATTGTAATTGCAAATGGCTTTGTTAACTTTGTTAACTTTTCTAGGTGGATTGCCCCCAAACCATGATGTTGTTTCGCCTTATCTCACAATGATTGCATTTATAGTTGATGGGTCTCACAAGAGAAGGTGTTAATATGATAAGATATAATTATGCCATACCGATACATGACGTAGCCAAAGTAAATGTATTCAATATTGGTTAATATATAATGAAAGTTATACATGAAGATTTAGAACGAAGCAGTCTCGTTTTGCAATACAAAAGTTTGTCAGCATGGTAAATGGTAATCACATGTTGTCATTAACAGTGATTGCATTATTTGTTTTTCAAGCTGATAAAAGACATAGTTTGCTCAACACTTGTTAGTTCGAGCTATGTTGATTGGTATAACTAAATATTGAAATGTTTCCTTTTTCAGCGTGCGCCGACCACTGTTACGCTTGCTCAGTGAAAGGAGGAGAAACGTGTGACGACGGCATGTGCGAACCCAATTACGCCATTGACAATAGTACTCAAACTTGCGTCGGTAAATATTAACTCTGCATGTCCCATTTGTAGTCAGGTTTCTACGAAATTTCGCTTCAAAACGTAAACAACCAGGAATGACGTGGGTAAATTTTAGTGAAATATTTTTTTTTAAACCACGAAAAATAAAAGATAGGAAATAACTACACTTTGGGTTTGTAAATGCTACCAGCACACTTGCGATACAACATGGCATAGAAATGTGAATTTAATATAAATCTTAATACTGTTTCAAACTACTAATCGTTTCTCCAAATACGAGGCTTAGAACGAAAACATATATGTATAATAATACCTATGGGCATTTACTCGACATTGACCACCAATAAAAAAAATGAATTGGAAAAAAAATTAGTAACTTGATATGCAATGATTGATTATAATGTTTGCAATAATCAAGTAATGCACCCGTATGTTTGTCTTTATTACAATTGACTTATCTCGTAGTGCCACTGATTAGAAACATGTTTTAATTGCACAGTAAATACTTTGTCAACTATGTTTGATTTCAGGGTGTGACCCTAACTGCTACGAGTGTAATCACGAGTGTAAACACGAGTGTAAAGAGACGTCAATTATAAAACATTTAAGACGTATACAGATGTATATCAATTGACAAACGTGTTGGTTTCGCTGCTATTGATAATTATATTATAATTGTATTGGTTAATTGTTTTGTTCCGGCGTGTGACGTCCATTGCTATTACTTCACATTATATCAAACATGAACATGTGGCGACGGCCAGTGCATACAATTTGTTCATTCATTAAAAGCATTGGTTCCAGCATGTGCCGACAACTGTTATAATTGCACGAACAGTGGCACCGATAAATGTGACAACGGACAATGCTTCCCCAGATATGCTCTCGTGACCAACAATCAAACGTGTGGAGGTAGGGATCGTTGTTACTGTATTAAAGTTCGCAGCTTAGGATGGATCATACAGGCATGTTTGAAGTTGCCTGACATTTGTAAAATTGCGGTAATTTACTCACATATAAAAATGAACACCGCGGTATTTTTTTAACCCTAGGTTGTCCTTTCACTCGAACAACTAGTTTTTGGTGACATGTGAACATGCATTTATACTAAGAAATCGTAAGGCTAAGATATGAATTAGACACATTAGATCATTGGTAATCTGGAATCCTCGACATCCAGCTATATTTTCAAGAGAACTTTGCAAGTATTTATATACACCATTAGTTACGTGATTGCATGTCTCAAGTGGGATCCCTTCCCATAATATCGAAATATTTTTTTTTAAAGGCGTAAGGTATCATATGTGCTGTACAATACATAATCTAACCACTTATTATATAAAATGTGGAAATATTCCAAAAAAGGAGACTATTTAACAAAGAAGGAGAAGCAGCAGATTTAAAAAAAATTAAACAAGGAGATGCCCCTCCCAAAGAGGGAAAGTTCGCACCCCTCCATTAGTTTGTCGTTGGAAACTACTTCTAAATGATGTTGTTTCCAGCATGCGATCCCCACTGTGACGAGTGCACGACACAAGGACCAGGCAAATGTGACACCGGACAGTGTTTCTCAAATTATTTCATCGTTCACAGCAAACACACTTGCGGCCGTAAGGAATAACGCTTAAATTCATAAAAAAATTCATGGTTTTGGGTCTACGCACGTATAGGAGTTACCATAAAATAACCATTTACAACTACAATCATGAATATCAAGCTAGTGGTTTCTGGGAAACTTGTTAACTTTATTGGCCGCGCCATACTCAAAAACAATAAATAATGTCAGTCGCCAGAAAACAAACATTTGACCAGAATCTCCCAATTCTTGGACAAATTCTGAGAAAACTACTAGTATGATAGTTTTGATTGTCATTGCAAATGGCTTTGTTAACTTTTCTAGGTGGATTGCCCCCAAACCATGAATTTGTTTCGCCTTATCTCACAATGATTGTATTTACTGTTGATGGGTCTCACAAGAGAAGGTGTTAATATGATCAGATATAATTATGCCATACCAATACATGACGTAGCCAAAGTAAATGTATTCAATATTGGTTAATATATAAAGAACGTCATACATGAAGATTTAGAACGAAGCAGTCTCGTTTTGCAATACAAAAGTTTGTCAGCATGGTAAATGGTAATCACATGTTGTCATGAACAGTGATTGCATTATTTGTTTTTCAAGCTGATAAAATACATAGTTTGCTCAATACTTGTTAGTTCGAGCTATGTTGATTGTTATAACTAAATATTGAAATGTTTCCGTCTTCAGCGTGCGCCGACCACTGTTACGCTTGCACAGTGAACGGAGGAGAAAGGTGTGACGACGGCATGTGCGAACCCAATTACGCCATTGACAATAGCACTCAAACTTGCGTCGGTAAATATTAACTCTGCATGTCCCATTTGTAGTCAGGTTTCTACGAAATTTCGCTTTAAAACGTAAACAACCAGGAATGACGTGGGTAAATTTTAGTGAATTTTTTTTTAAACTACGAAAAATAAAAGATAGGAAATAACTACACTTTGGGTTTGTAAATGCTACCAGCACACTTGCGTTATAACATGGCATAGAAATGTGAATTTAATCTAAAGCTTAATACTGTTTCAAACTACTAATCGTTTCTCCAAATACGAGGCTTAGAACGAAAACATATATGTATAATAATACCTATGGGCATTTACTCGACATTGACCACCAAGAAAAAAAATGAATTGGAACAAAAATTAGTAACTTGATATGCAATGATTGATTATAATGTTTGCAATAATCAAGTAATGCACCCGTATGTTTGTCTTTATTAGAATTGACTTATCTCGTAGTGCCACTGATTAGAAACATGTTTTAATTGCACAGTAAATACTTTGTCAACTATGTTTGATTTCAGGTTGTGACCCTAACTGCTACGAGTGTAATCACGCAGGCCCAGACAAATGTAACAACGGTCGCTGCAAAGAGAGATACGGCCTCAATGCAAACAATACTTGCGGTGGTGAGGATCACGCCTTCAATACAACACGTGGTGCATATATAAATAAAAGGGTTATGGGTAAACAAAATAGAACGGCTGACCCTGTAGTACAAAGAAACGTAAATTAAAAAACATTTCAAGACATATGCAGTTGTATAGCAATTGACAAACGTGTTGGTTTCACTGCTATTTATAATTATATTATAATTTTATTGGTTAGTTATTTTGTTCCGGCGTGTGACGTCCATTGCTATTACTTCTCACTACATCAAATATGAACATGTGACGACGTCCAGTGCATACAATTGGTTCGTTAATAAAACGCAATGGTTCCAGCATGTGACGACAACTGTTATAACTGCACGAACAGTGGCCCCGATAAATGTGACAACGGACAATGCTTCCCCAGATATGCTCTCGTGACCAACAATCAAACATGTGTAGGTAAGGATCGTTGTTATTGTATTAAAGTTCGCAGCTTAGGATGGATCATACAGGCATGTTTGATGTTGCGTGACATTTGTAAAATTATGGGAATTTACTCACATATAAAAAGGAACATCGCGGTATTTTTTAACCCTGTCCTGCAGCAGAAGTCTGTCCTATCACTCACACAACTAGTTTTTTGTGGATATATATGAATATGCATGTATACTAAGAAATCGTATGGCTAAGATAAGAATTAGACACATTAGATCATTGGTAATCTGGAATCCTCGACATCCAGATATATTTTCAAGAGAACTTTCCAAATGTTTATATACACCATTTGATTGCATGTCTCAAGTGTGATCCCTTCCCGTAATATCAAAATATTAATTTTTAAAGGCGTAAGGTATCATATGTTCTGCAAAATGCATTATCTAGCCACTTATAATATAAAATGTGGAAATGTTTCAAAAAGAAGGAGACTATTTAAAAAAGAAGAGAAGCAAATTAAACAAGGAGATGACCCACACAAAGCAGGAAAGTTCGCACCCCTCCATTAGTTTGTCTTTGGAAACTACTTGTAAGTGATGTTGTTTCCAGCTTGCGATCCCCACTGTGACGAGTGCACGACTCAAGGACCAGGCAAATGTGACACCGGACAGTGTTTCTCAAATTATTTCATCGTTCACAGCAAACACACTTGCGCACGTAAGGAACAACGCTTAAATTGATACAAAAGTCATGGTTTTGGGTCTATGCACGTATAGGAGTTACCATAAAATAACTATTTACAACTACAATCATGAAAATCACGCTAGTGGTTTACTGGGGAAATTTGTTTAACAAAAAGCTTCTTCACTTTATTGGCCGCGCCATACAGTTAGACGACTCAAAAACAACAAACACTGTCAGTCGCCAGGAAAACAAACATTTGACCAGAATCTCCCAATTCTAGGACAAATTCTTAGAAAACCACTAGAGTGAGAGTTTTGATTGTAGTTGCAAACGGCTAGATTTTGTTAACTCTTCTAGGTGGATTGACCCAAAACCTTGACTTTTGTTTCGCCTTAACTAACAATGATCGTATTTACTGGTGATGGATCTCACAAGAGCAGGTTTTAGTATGATAAGATATAATTATGACATACTAATATATGACGTAGCCACAGTAAATGTATTCAATATAGGCTAATATATAAAGAACTTTATACACGCAGAATTAGAACGAAGCAGTCTCGTTTTGCAATACAAAATAGCAATACAAAAGTTTGTCAGCATGGCAAATGGTAAACATATTTTATAATGAACAGTGATTGCATTATTTGTTTTCCATTCTGATAAAAGAAACAGTTTGCTCAATACTTGTTAGTTCGAGTTGTGCTGATTGATATAACTAAAGATTGAGATGTTTCTTTCTTCAGCGTGCGCCGACCACTGTTACGCTTGCACAGTGAACGGAGGAGAAAGGTGTGACGACGGCATGTGCGAACCCAAATACGCCATTGACAATAGCACTCAAACTTGCGCCGGTAAATATTAACTCTGCATGTCCCATTTGTAGTCAGGTCTCTACGAAATTTCGCTTAAAAATATAAACCACCAGCAATGACGTGGGTAGTTTTAGTAACACCATTTTTTTTTAATCCATGATAAATAAAATGTAGGAAATAACTACACTTTGGGTTTGTAAATGCTACCAGCGCACTTGCGTGATAACATGGCATAGAAATGTGAATTTAATCTGAAGCTTAATTCTGGTTCACTCCAGTAATAATTTCTCCAAATAAGAGGCCTAGAACGAAAACATATATGTTTAATAATACATATTGGCATTTACTCGAAATTGACCAGCAAGAAAAAAATGAATGGGAACAAAAAATAAGTAAATTGATATGCAATGATTGATTATAATGTTTGCAATGATCAAGTAATGCACTCGTATGTTTGTCTTTATTTTAATTTGCTTATCTGACTGTGGCACTGGTTAAAACATGTGTTATTTACACAGTAAATAGTTCGTCAACTATGTCTGATATCACGGTGTGACCCTAACTGCTACGAATGTAAATACGCAGGCCAGGCAATTGTGACAACGGTCGAGAGATGATATTATATATATATATATATATATATATATATATATATATATATATATATATATATATATATATATATATATATATATTTATATATATATATATATATATATATATATATATATATATATATATATATATATATATTTATATATATATATATCAATGACGTGGACGATGCCGCAAGGTACTGAATTTTGCTTAGAAAAAGTGCTTAGAAAAGTTAACAGTGGTGGTGATCAACAACATTTACAAAACGATCTAAACAGGTTACGGGAACTTGGATGTAAACTGTAAAATGGGAGATACTGTTCTAGATATTACCGTTAAAAATCGAATGAGGGGTAACAATACGTGCTGATATGATAGCTTCATAGCAGTGTGGTATTGCCGCGTCAAAAGGTAATCGAATTCTTTGGTTGATTAGGAGAAATATAACATAAAAGAAAAATGAGGTAATTATTCCTTCTTACCATATGGTCCCCAATCTTGTATATAGCATCCTAAATGAGGCCTGCCTATAAAGAACGCCCAAATATGTGGATCAACATCCCTAGAGACAAGTAGGCTAAAAGGCGATCATATATTGACGGTTTTGAGATATGGGTATGAGAATATTTCTTAAAATATTGCTAAAATATTTTTTCTGACTCAAGAAAGATAGTAGAACCTCAGAACATGAGGTACCATTAAAACATGATCAGTGTATATTGGGTATCAGGAAGTATTTGGTCTCACAGAGGACAATAAATGAATCGAAGAAATTATCTACATATTGTATAGGAGGCGGATTACACACACACACACACACACACACACACACACACACACACACACACACACACACACACACACACACACACACACACACACACACACACACACACACACACACACACACACACACACACACACACACACACACACACACACACACACACACACACACACACACACACACACACACACACACACACACACACACACACACACACACAATAGATAATAATTATAGTGTTTCCAAATAACATTATTTGGATGTGCGATTGTAACGTTAATTGGACATAAATTAGGTTCACATTTATTGCGAAAGAAGTTCGTTCAATACAGATTGTTGTTTTCAGCTTGCTCCCCCAACTGTTACAATTGCACGAACACAGGCCCCGGCAAATGTGATGAAGGTTAGTGCTTCCCCAGATACGACATCTACTCAAACAGTAACATTTACGTACGTGAGCCTCGTTCACTTCTTGGCAAATGTGATGAAGGTTAGTGCTTCCCCAGATACGACATCTACTCAAACAGTAACATTTACGTACGTGGGCCTCGTTCACTTCTTGGCAAATGCAAAATAGTCGTCTTCTGCGACTGACTTCCTCCAAATATTCTTTTTATCTTCCTGGTTTTCTCTTTTTCCTTTTGGATTCCACTCCAAGGCCTGTCTTGTAACTTTGGTATTTTTTTCGGAGGGTGTGCCCTATCCAGGTTCATTTCCTTCGTTCAATATTTTTCCTGATGTTATATGTTGGTCTGTTCTCCTCAATATCCCTGTGTGTGTTATCTTGTCCTGCTATTTAATCTGAGGATTAGATTACACATTTCTTTATGAAGACGGGGATTTTAATGGTAGTTGTGTCGGGTAATCTTAGTGTCTCAGACCCATAGGACAGTATACGTTTCACACTGGGTTTGTCTATTGAAATGTTATTTCTTGTTGAGAGTGATGTTGTAGTCCACACTGTTTTCAAGCTTATGGATGCGTGATTGGTTTTTCATGTTTCTTTTTCATTGAGTTTTACTTAATCGTGTTTTCTGTTATTCACTTTCAGGAGTTTTGTCTTCTGTATATTTATGTTGAAGCCCGCGTCTCTGTTTCGTTTGTCATATATATGTGTGTATATGATAATAGGCAAATGTCATCTGCAAAATCAAGGTATTCCAACTGTCTAGTGAATGTCCCTCTCATGCCATTCTGACCATGTTTTCCAGTGCCCTACATTATCCAATATCTCACATTGATAAAGATTAGTGGGGATAAAATGCACCATTGTCTTACGCCAGTTTTTACTTCAAAAGTCTCAGACAGTTTTCCACTGCATTTAACTTGGCAGGTTGAGTCTTCGCATAGCTGCTGCTACACACGTTGTAATAGCAGCCCACAATGAACATCCATATAACTTTCTCGTATGCAATATCAATAACGTTCTCAAAATGTATGTTACAAAGGAGAGACTGCCCCCCCCAACGGGCTATTCCAGTACTATTGTCAACGTGGCAATGCCGTCAGTGCATGATGTGTCTGTTCAAAAACTAGCTTGTTCTTCGCGTGGCGTTTCTTCCAAGGCTCCCTGTAATTTATCCATAAGTGTAACATGAAGAATTTACTTGTAATTGAGAGGAGAGATATTGCTCTCCAGTTCATTCACGTTCCCAATTCTACTTTCTTTTGTAACTTAGCTTCCTCTTGTTCCCAGATCTTCAGAAATAGTTGCATCTCAGTTCAACCTTGAGCTCCCATTAGAAGATGGTGTGTCCATACGACTCCTACTACATTTCCTGTCAAAGGATGTGTAGTCGGTATGTTTCCAGGAAGCACATGTTTTGTGTGTACTGTTTTGCCAGCAATGACCGCACATAAATCGGTTCTCCATTTCATTCATAACTCCGATTCCATGTTTCCCCATGATTTCGTCTTTCCCTGCGTTGTTTGTTTTAATGTATTTCTATGTGTTGTCTTTTCCTTATCATTATAGTAATTAATATATGGTAATAACATAGACCAGAACAGTGCATAGACTGTGAGTCTGCTAGCTGATTGCATTCATGCAATATAGCAGTGCTCTTTGAGAGCTTCTATTTAACGTTTTAATAAAATGAAAAAGAAATGTAATGTTTGGCTGTTTATCTGTTGATTTGCAATACTATTCTCATCCAAATTCTTACAATAAAGATATTAGCTTCCGCTAAAGCCTTTTTGAAATTGTGACCCCCACCCCATCCGGGGGCACCGTGGGAATGGATCTACGTAGTGATGAGATGTGCTAAAAATGTCAGATGCGCGGAATAGTACATTGTTATTTGATGTTTGCATTGCATGTCAGATTAGATGTGTCTTTGAACATCTGTACGTACTGTCAATGTCGGCCAACACTGATGGGAAACAGTCATGAATTGACTATCAGATCACACTAGTCTTTTTCGTAGATAAAAAACAACACACAAAAACGTTTAATGTGATCTCTGAAACATTGCATGTAAAATCTGCCGTGACAATTACAGGGCTTAATTATATTTTTCAGCATGTGACGCCCATTGTACCAAGTGTGAGAACAACGGCACGGGAAAGTGTGACAGCGGTTATTGCATCGAGAGTTTCGGCTATGATTCGGAAAACGAAATCTGCGTGGGTAAGTTGAGTTCACTTAAACTTGTGTACGACATTAAGATAACTGAACAGCTTAATGTCTTACACAAACATACAGCTAGATCACAATAATATCTACCCTAAATACTAATGTATATAATGGTCTTTATAAGGTTACCCATAACACGCACATTATGATGTGCAATTCTTTTGAATTGTCATAGCTGCTGTTTCCATTGCCGTTTTACGTAACTTCTTAAATGTTAATGCAAACCTGGTTAAGTTGGTTTGTGCCGCGTTGTTCTTGTCATGTTAAAGCGTTGAAGCAGTCGACAACAACGAATTACGTTGTCGTTACATATCAATAAAAAAAGTAATTTAAATTAATTTCAGCGTGTCTTGAATATTGCCGCCATTGCAACAAGAATGGGTCTCGTACAGTGTGTGATGAATGTTACGAGCAACACGGACTTACTGTAGATGGAAGATGCAGCGGTAAGACTTTTGCGTAGTACTTTGGGCACTACCGTTGATTATTGAACTATGCACCACCTGTAGAGCAACTGGTGTAATTTATTTGTGAAACAATGGTACCTTTTCGGACATTGGTTATTGCATTGGATCATAATTCCATAATCATAAATGTACATATAGAAATATTGGAATTATGGATAAATTGGTGCGTGTGCGTGCATGCGTGGGTGCACGTCTGCGTGTGCGTGCGTGTGCTTGTGTGTGCGTCCGAATGTTTCTGTGTGATGCTATTGCAAGTTTTCTGAATACAGTCGTATGTGTCTACCGTACTTTGAAAAATGATAAGCTTGAAACTGACCCGTAAATGCACTTTCACACGATGAAATATGCTAAATATATCAGTTGCGCTGAACCGTACGTGTTGTTATTTGATGTTTGTATTGTATATCAGAGTAGTTGTGTCTTAAAAAAACTGTACTTACCCGCAATGTCGGCCAACACTGATATATGGAACAGTCATAAATTGGCTGTCAGACAACACAACTCTATTTCGTAAAAAAACCCACACAAACGCTTACTATGATCTCTGAAACATTTCACAGTTGTGCTTGCATGTAAAATCTGCCGTAACAATTAGAGGGTTGAACTGTTTTTTCAGCGTGTGACGCCCGTTGTACCAGGTGTGAGAACAACGGCGCGGGAAAGTGTGACAGCGGTTATTGCATCGAGAGATACGGCTATGATTCGGAAAACGAAATCTGCGTGGGTAAGTTGAGTTCGCTTAAATCCACGAGATCGAATTGGCCAGTTTATTTTTGTACATAAACTTACAGCTAGATCATATCAATATCTACCCTAAGCACCAAAGTATATTAACGTCTTGATACGTTTGCCCATACTATAACAATTATGATGTGCAGTTTTTTATAGCTGCCCTTATACGTTATTTCAATTCAAATACACACCTAACTAAGTTGGTTTGTGCCTCGTTGTTCTTGTCATATTAAGATTTTAATCAGTCGACAACAACGAATTCAGTTGTCGTTATATGATCTCGTACATTTCAGTGGCATTTGTGAATTTCAGCGTGTCCTGAATACTGTCGCCATTGTCACAAGAATGGGTCTGGCACAGTGTGTGATGAATGTTACGAACAACACGGAATTACTGTAGATGGAAGATGCGGCGGTAAGTCATTCACGTAATAATCCGAACACTATCATTGATCATTGAATTATGCACCACCAGTAAAACAACTGGTGTTGTTTGTTTGTGAAACAATAGTACCTTATCGGACATTCGTTATTGCATTGGGTTACAATTCCCTTTTCATTAACGTACATAATTTTTTTTCTAGAAATCTCTCGGAATTATGAATACAATGGTTCAGTCCCGTACGACAGAAAGAGGCTGTTAAATGTCACAAAACATGGAATAGCGCATCAATGGTCATGTACGCGTGTGTACACGTATACGTGTGTGTGTGTGTGTGTGTGTGTGTGTGTGTGTGTGTGTGTGTGTGTGTGTGTGTGTGTGTGTGTGTGTGTGTGTGTGTGTGTGTGTGTGTGTGTGTGTGTGTGTGTGTGTGTGTGTGTGTACACGTATGCGTGTTTGTGCGCGCGTGTGTTTCTGTGTGGTTATATAGCAAGTCGGAATACAACCTTGTGTGTGTCTACCGTTCTTTGAAAAGTGATGAGCTTGAGACTGACCCATAAATGCATTTCCGGTGAGACACAGTGCGCAGCGCGACATTTCTGTATTGTCCTACTATTATTCGATTTGTTCTCTCTCAAGACAGTTGTTCATTTGAACAGAGTACCAATGCAAGATGTGCGGAGGAACGTCTGCATTCGGCCTCGCCTTGCAAAGACTGGGGCTTGTCGCGTTCGGCCACGACAACAACACCAGTTGCTTGGACCACGGCGATACGAACGGTACCGTCGAATGCATCGGTTCTTGTTGGGTGCGTACCAGTGGGTTCGACAATAGGAACGACGTAACACAGACAACATATGGCGCGCAAAATCTTTCCATTTAGTGAACATTCAGGTTTTAATTATTAAAATCAATGCTATGGTACTTCTGTGTAACACACTGTTTTTGAAATATACGTGATATATCACGTTTATGAATAATAAAGACTATCATAGCGAATGTTTAAATACGTATAGTACTGCTACGTTGCTTGTAGTGTCAGTATGTGAAAAAGACAATATTTCTAATATTAAAGAGTCAACATAATGGAAGTCCACTTTGATTTGCACCGTGTGGTTAGTTGAAAAAGTGTCCATTACGGTAACTCCTAACACACGAAAATGGACTTTTATGCTTTTGTTTCTTCAACAACATATCAGTCGAGGAGTCAAAACAATGGAAGTTAGTGTAATAGAAACATATTTAACCAACAATATCGTGCAGATCAAAATGCACTTCCATTGTTTTGACTCTTCAACAACGATATGATAAAATTGGGCTAAAAATTAAACATTGTTGGATTCTCGATAAACCAATGCCTTCCTTGTCAACTTAAATTTTGTTAAATAAATAACATTTCCTGTGGTAGTACAGAGTATTATTTTGACGGAAACGACATTGATGAATGTGGCGGTGTTGAAAATACCGACTGCAACAACACCGACTATGGTAGTAAATATGGTAACTAGTGCATCGGAACTGACATCACAGAATATTACTGTGTTTAGGAGATTAATAACAAAACTATCTTATTTCATCGCCAGGTGTTTCGACAAGAGAAAAAGGGTCGAGTACTGTTCCTACGTGGTTGCTTCACGTCGAAATTCTGCGAAAAATATCAGTATCAGACGTGCATGTACAGCAAATCTAGGATGACCATGGTAGGTGGTTTAGTAAGGTTGACGTGAAACAGAAACTATCGTGACACCATTATTCAATTAAAGGAATCTCAGGACCGTTGAATGGGACACATTTTATAAATATTTCTTGTCGTTTGGCGGATTCTAATATTAAAAACCAGAGGCAATGTGTATTAAAATCCCAGTCTAAGCTTACTAGCAACATTGCTGCCCGGCAAGAATAACATATTATAGACTCGTTTAATATATTATATGTTAACGAATACCTTACGTGTATATAGGTTTATCTTACATGGAATGTAACGTGGACATTTCAAAAGTATTTTGCAAATCGTGGTGATACCGAACGCAGATATGTATAATTATTTTTTTTTATCTATTTAATTCTTGCCCGTATTTCGTTGCAAAACTAATATCCTAATTATAACTCAATATAATTGTTTTGCCTTATGTTGAACATGATACTAACGGCCTACAATCTGAAATCATCTGGTACAAGTATTGGCGATATCGAAGCATATAGCCATGCTTGAATTCTTAATATGTTGAACATCCTTGCAATTAGATAAGCATATACCGAGTGGAAAGAATGCATGTAGATATATGGACATGCCACCTACAATACTGGGGGTTGTTTGCCTATGTTACAGTTATATACCTATAGCAGGATTGTGCTGCCTTAATTCTGATGCTTACACACATTGTATAGTGGTGCAACGTTATTTGCGTTTTATTATCAGACTTGCTACAAATGCTGCAACGACGACCTATGTATTGACACGACCATTCGTGGCATCGCTCTACCCGGAAGTGAAGCATCGACGTTGTCTAGATGGGGCAGCTTCGCGACGTTTCTTGTTCTCGCAACGATCGCAGTGACCAGCCCCTAGTGGCTCAGTCTCAGTATTTATTTGACCTATCATCTTAGATACGAAAACAAAATGTAAAGATCATGATAAGGTCAGGGAGACTGCCACTAAGACATTAAATGCCACCTTCATGGGAACCACCCTATTAACCAGACAGGCGCGGTAGTCTAGCAGTTAGCACATACGATTTGCATGACAGAGTTCTGAGTTGAAGATCCGGACCGGGTATGGGTATGTTTGATGTAAAAAACCTGTATCTTAACATTGTCAACTTGTCATTAAAAGAGGGAGTTGTTCCTTTTGAATGGAAAGAAGCAAACATTATACCATTATTTAAAAAGGGTTCGAGAAATAAGTCAGGGAATTACAGACCAGTGAGTTTAACGTCAGTGATTTGTAAATTATTAGAAAGGTTAGTTAAAGACCATGTGATGGACTTCCTTGTTAGGCATAAATTATTAAATACATCTCAACATGGATTCTTAAAAGTGAGGTCACGCTTAACAAGGACAAAGATAAGGATAAATTGTATTTGTCAAAACAGCAGAACAACATAGATAAATTACATTGAGTAGCAATATAAATTGTATAGATACATATGATACATACACATATAGAACTGTACAATATACAATAGCAACTAATCAATCATCAATAAAAGTAATACATTATGCAACAACAACCAAAAAAAGAAAAGAAAAACATGTTTGCTGTGGGACGGGAGACTCCTACTAAGACCAACACTGGTCGCTATCGTCGGAGCCACCCAAACTAAAAATAACACATAAACATATATTCCCTATACATATATTTCTACATTACAAAAGTAGAAAGTATGTTTTTTTGTCTGTGCCTTACGTATAATCAATTTAAGTGTGTGATGATGTGTTGTACTGGTGTGTTTTATGTGTTGTTTTCGCCTGTACGCGTGTAAGCATGTGTGCAAATATACAAATTGAAAAGTTTAATTGTATTTGCATGAACTATGTTACACTCATTCATAATTTATTTAATTTAGTTGCCATATGTAGCAATTTAGTGCATGTGTCGTTATATTTTTTGTAGTATGTAATTTGTGGCATAACTTGAAAAGCCTTTCAAACTATGAGTCACTATCTTGTCTATTACTAAATCAGGGATATTGTTTATAACATGTGGCAAGTCGTATTTAAGAATTTGTTTGGCAAATTCATGCTTAAGTCCGTAGTTCAGTTGTTCTCCGAGTATCATAGTTGCGAATACAGGTATCTGGGGTTATTTGCCAGTTTAATAAGTAGACAGGTAGATTTTGATGTCTATATTTGTAATAAAATTTAAGTTCTTGTAGTTTTAGTAAATCTTCTACTTTTAGCGTGTTGAGTTTTTAAAAAGAGGTTTTGTGTGTGAATTGTATTAATGTTATACTTCGTACTGCTGTCTTTTGCATTTTCATTAATATGTTTCCTTGATATCCTCATGTTGTAATACAGTAATAAATATAAGGTAATATCAATGCATTGTATAAAATAATTTTAATTTCTAAAGGTAACGCATGTTTTAATCTGTTTAGTATTCCTATAGTTTTGGAACACATATTTGATATTTTTGTGTGTGTTTTTTCCTATTTTTGCCGATGAGTTTTAAAGCTGTGCGTGTATGTGATGTGACTAATTAATTTGTGATTACATTTGAGTTGCTGGAGTTTATATATGTCACACAATTTGTGTGCGGCGCGACTCAGCTTAATATGACTCATCAGTGCACAATCGATGCTGGTGTCACAATAAACGCTTGGTTTTATCAGCCAGTATAGAGTTACATCATTAATCATTCTCCTATAGACCAGAGTGATAAGCCAGCTAGCGGCCGGTCAGCAGGCGTGGACCACCGGCCGGCATCTCGTTGTATGGCAGAAACAGTTCCAGCCACTGCCATAACGTAGGGTAGTATTGTTTAAAATGTGAACGTAACTTGACAAATATAAGTCTAGCATGTGAAAGTATTTAACTTGAACATATGTCGGTGTTCCCTGGCTTAAACCGAGGTGTGTAGCATGCGTGGTGTGTATGCCTATGGATGATAATCTGATAACTAAATTTGACCACTTGCAGTCATTAACTGATACATGTATAGAACACTTTAGAAAGTTCAGTTTCGATCATGTTTAGTGGTTCTACTGTTATAGTTAATATGTTATGAGATTTGATAAAAAGTGCATGGATAGATTATGCAGGTACTAAGGTAACTGTCCCTACAGTTAAAAAAGGATCCCTCTCTCCCTTTGAGCTTAAACTAATTAATTGCTCTAGGAGTTGGCTGGGAGAGGGCTGATCTTGACCATTCCCCAGAGACCTGGGCATTGATCCGTGTCCAAGACATGGGCATGTGAAATGGACAACATTGTTGACTTTTGAGTTTATGCTATTACAGGTTATACATGTAGAGTACTAGTAGTACATTAATACCTACAAGTATATTTATGGATAAACAATAATATTATTATATAGTGGTACTGAATAAGATAACAGGTAGTTTACATACAATATTGTGAACAGCAGCTTTGGAACTATGGTACTTAATACATGTTTATGTTAACCTTAACTTACCATGGACATTATGATCTACAAATAACTTGCTTGTTCTGTTTGTATTTGTACAGGCTAACGCACGTCATGGCTCACTCCTGATTTTGGCCAGTCGTCTGTAATACCGTCTTTATTACTATGTTTACTACCGTCTTTTATACCTTATCTTTCTTTGATCTTTTATTTTTGGTCTTAACTTTTGCCTAAATTGTGCTGTTTCCATTGGTTGTATTTTTAAACTTTTGGTTGACATTTTGTGCTTTGGTTTGATACTGAAGTTTGATCAGGATTGTAAATTATGCAATCGCTGAGAAACTTGGCTTTGTATCATTTTAATAG
The DNA here is from genome assembly GCA_963662155.1 of Lamellibrachia columna. Classification (NCBI taxonomy): domain Eukaryota; kingdom Metazoa; phylum Annelida; class Polychaeta; order Sabellida; family Siboglinidae; genus Lamellibrachia; species Lamellibrachia columna. Next base: position 25,160,065 of record OY759267.1, read on the forward strand.
TTAAGCTGTAATAAACGCAATGCTATCTTACAAACTAGCCTTACATTGGTTTATTCTTTATTCGAGGCATAAGCGTACCACCCGCATTCTACATGTTATTATAGTGATTTAACAGTCACATTAGTGATACATTTCTTTTAACCCATTATACCTTTACTACACCCAATAACTGAGGTTATTTAGTCGATGCTGGTATGATATATGACAAAGACTGGGTGCGGTAATTTGTCAACCCTGTGCCTCCAGTGGGTTCTTGCCGTGCAACAGCATTGATGTCTCTGGCCTGTGCCTGCATCTCTATATCATGTGTCAACTGATAAAGGCTCAGCGGTCTTGTTTTACTAACGGGTGTTCTACCTATGTCTGAACGGGTGTTCTATTTATGTCTGTACAGGCAACGTACACACTGTATCGGCATGCATTTGATTGAATGCAAAATACATTTAATTCAATTCCGACTGAACTGAAGAGTCGCATAGTTACAATATTATTGTATATAACAGAAACATGCCTTGAATGGATAGATGATCCGGTTTTTCGGTTATTAATATTACACATAATTACCTCTCAAGAAACTTGGTATTCGATCTGAATATTTCGATCGCATCCCGCGGTCTTCTTCAGCAGACTTAAGTCACGGATGTGTTATATGACCAATGTCACATGACACAAGCTGGAGCAGGACTTGTACCATTAAGACCTATAGTATCAAGTATAGGCAGTATAACATAAAAGACGGCACAGTTCCAAGCCAGCATTCTGAGCCCAATAGTTGGAAAAACAGAATATTTGTGAAAAACAGCACACAATTTGTAAAGAAGATCGAAGAGTTGGAAGAGCCACCAGGGAGAAATATTGTGTCCTTTGGTGTGACAGCCCTGTTCACTAGTATCCTGGTGACACATATTTCATTTATGCTGGAGTGTTCTACAAACAGAAGAAGGGAGCAGCCATAGGTTCACCGGTGTCTCTGATAGTGACGAACCTAAACATGGAGCATTTTGAAGAAAGAGCCACCAGGAAAAGCACCCCATCCTCTGGTTGAGGTATGTAGATGACACATCCACAGGGTTACAAAGAGCGAAGTAGAATATTTCACACACCATCTGAGCTCAATGGATGATAACATTAAGGTCACGGTAGAACCAGAATAGGGCAATACGTTAACGTTTCTAGACACATGTATATGCCTGAAAGATGATGGATCAACCAAGGTTAAGATATACCTGAAAGCAACCCACACAGACCAGTATTTGAACTGGGATTCTAATCACCACTTAGAACACAAACGATCAGTGGTTAGGACACTCCTCCAAAGGGCAGAGAACCTGGTAACAGAAGAGGAGGACAAGAATATAGAGGTGGATCATATCAAGAAAGTGAAAGCAAACGGTTACAAAACTTGGATGTCACCACAGAAACCAGCAGAAGACAACAGGCCATAGGTCTGCCCTACATTAGTCAACTATCAGAACAATTAGCAAGGATGTTCAAGTCCTATGACATCCCAGTTTACCAGAAACCTAACAACACCCTGAGGTCACTGTTGGTACACCCAAAAGACAGAACAGCAAAGGCAGCAAAGTGTGGGGTGGTATATGACATACAATGCCCAGAATGTGACCAACATTATATAGGAGAAACAGCCAGAACGTTTGGCGTAAGAATTAAAGAACATATATCTTGTTGCCAACCCCTATCAGCTATAAGTGAACACACACTTAACACAGGCCATCAGTGTTCCAAGAAGGACATTAAAATTCTAGACCACGAGAAGAACTGGCACAGGAGGAAAATAAAGGAGGCGATTAACATCCACAGAGAGAAACCTACGTTGAACCGAGATGTTGGCCAAGAGCTCCCACCAATCCTGCTCCAGCTTGTGTCACATGACATTGGCCATGTGACACATCAGTAACTTCAGTCTGCTGAAGAAGACCGCGGGATGCGGTCGAAATATTCAGATCGAATACCAAGTTTCTTGAGAGGTAATTATTTGTAATAAAACAAAAACATGATTAATATTGATTATATTAGCATGCTTTTGTGAAAGCATATCGCATGCTAACATAACACAACATAGCTAATAGTTTTTTCGATTATCCAGGGTCCGCGCTGTGACGCCACCGTTTGTCGCACACATCATCGCGTGGATACAATGTGTACTTTTCATTGTGACAGCAATTACGTCTGCACCCAGAATCTGGACAGATGACCAACTGCCACAAATGGCCACAGATGGCGTTTCTGCCCACAGCGACAGAGATAAATTGTCAAGATGTATACTGAGCCGGGAGAAGGTTGCATGCATAGAACAACATCTGTCGTCTCACCCAGCCCAAGGCGAACTGTTTTGACTACTTGTTAAAACTGTGAGTGCCACTGGGTATAGCACCCTCTCGTGAGTGGCCTAACAAATACATAAAGCAGCTAAATCCACTAGGGCTACATCTTCCCCCACTTTGGAATGTAGGCGCCCGCGTCTAAAATATGTATAATTATTAAGCACTGATCTAGGATCCCGAAAGGGATTACTGTGGTACCCCGCATTACGTCGCGTTGACCGACGTAAAGGTATAGGCGAGATAACTACCTGGTCTTGGTCCGAATCTGAATCGGAGTAGTTAATAGCTGGTTCACGAGAGATGATGATTTCCACTTGGCCAAATTCGGCGCCCCATGACTCTACATCATTATGTAATATGTTTGGTCCAGGCCCAGGTGTTTGATATCGAGAATCGCCCTCCGCTACTGCGCGTCTCATTGTCTCTGGGACACACCCTCGTAAATTTGTATGGTTAATGACTCGACTTGTATGACCGGTCATTGGCGCTACGACATATGTGTCATCCTATCTTTCTTTGACAACTGGGCTCCAACGCGTCCGCTGTCTTGTTGCGCCCTTTCACGCCGTTGCGTAAATGCATGTGTTCGCCAACACGCAGGACGTCCTCCCTTACCCGCTTACCATGGATAGCCTTTCGATTGGCAATATCCAGGTTCAGTTGTTCGGTCGCTTTCGTGTATGCCCTTTTCAGTCTTGTTTGATGCTGTTGTACCCAGTCAATATTGCCTCCATGACCTATTTGCGATTGTAGCATGTCGTCACGGTGCAATCGAATATCAACCGGTAATCGTGGAACCCGGCTAAAATGAGATAAAAGGGATTAAACCCAGTCGCGGCATGAGGGTTGTAGGCATATGTTAGCTCTGGCAAATGATTTGGCCACTTGGGTTTCTGAGTGGGTATCAACGTGTGAAGCAATGCGTGCATTGTTCTGTTATATCTCATCATTTTCCGTTTCCCATCGGATGGTACGGGGTCGTTCGGGATTTCTGAATGGCGTAGTTTTGTACAACTCGGTGATAATCTTCGCGTCAAAACGCAGTCCCTGGTCCGAGTGTATCCGACACGGAACGCCATAACGGAAGAACCACTCCAGTACCAGGGCTTTGGCTACCGTTTGCGCTGTCTGATTCCTAGTCGGCACTGCTATAGTAAATTTGCTGTATACGTCCGTCATGACCAGAACATTTTCGATACTGCTACTGGCAGGCTCGGGTCCGGAAAAAACGATGGCGATTACTTGTAAGGGTTCCCTGGCCGCAATGCTATGCATTGGTGTGCGTACCGTTAGATGTGACATTTTTGCAAGATTCAAATCCAATGTTGAATGTCCGAACGCATATTCGGCCAATAAAACCGCCAACGTACTAGTTTCTACACTCTGCCTGCGCATTGATGTCCCATCCGGTCATGTCCTTCATTGTACTTGGTAACAGCAATTGCGTTACCCTTGGTCCGTCTATTGGGTTCGTCATTGTTCTGCAACCTTTCCAGTACTAATATGTAGTCGGTCTCACTGTTGAGTTTCGCTACTGTTGGTGGTTCCTAACGTTCCCCCTCGTGTGTGTTCGTATCCCCTATCTATATAATACCAGATTCGGCCCAAAACAGGGTCATTCTGCTGAGCCTGCTGGATTTCCTCAATAATAAGACTTGGTATAACGGTTGATTCTACATACTCATGTACACCGCAGACCTTATCTGTGACGACATAAGCCGAGTAACTTCTGGCAAAGTCAGGCGGTAATACCGTTACCTGAAGAATATCAGCTATATCGTCTTCATCGATGACCGAGAAACCGTTGGGTTCAGCCTCAGGTTTCCGACTCAAACCGTCCGCAAAAGCATTGAGTCGCCCGGGACGGTAGTGAATGCTGAAAATTAATCTTGCTAGTTCTGCTTGTCAATGATGTTCAGCCGCTGTTAGTTTGGCGGAAGTTTGAACGTACGACAGCGGGTTATTGTCCGTGTATATCACAAACGGAACTCCCAGCAAATAATCGTGAAACTGTTCAGTAACCGCCCATCTTACTGCTAACAATTCCAACTTTATAGAGCTATATGCGGTTCGATTCTTTTCTCAAGATTCTCAAGTCCCCAGAGACCCAGGCTTGCATATACTATTACTTGAGTTTTCCCATCCTGGAGAAGTAATGCTTCAAGTTCTTGGTGGTTGGCATCTGTCACCAGAATGAAATTATTTGTTTGAAGTCCGCAAATCCCAACACCGGTACGGTTGTGAGAGCGCGTTTTAGTGAATCAAACGCTTCTTGGTATTCCGGTCTCCACACAACAGGTCCTGGTGTGGTGAATTCCACTTCCGTCCTGGTTTTATCTTCTTCCCTTTGTTGGGATCTTGATTCACAAATTTATAAACAGGAGCGATGCCAACTGAGAAAAATGATGAATGTAACGTCGGTGATATCCCGCTGTACCCAGGAAGACGTTCAGTTCCCTCGCATTCTCTGGTACTGGCCATCCGCTTACCGCTTTTACCTTTTCTGGGACAGCCGAAATCCCCTGATCATATATTATTTGTCCTAAGTACGAAACTGATTTCTGAAATAGATAACACATCGTAGGTTCGATATTTAACCCGTGGATGCTAGCCGCTGAAACACTAACGTCAGTCGTTCAAAGTGCTCTTCAATAGTGGACGAGTATATAATTATGTCATCTAAGAAAAAGCACCTTTTAATTCATCTCCTCCTTGAATACGATGTGCATTAACTTCTGAAAGGTGGCAGGTGAATTGCAAAGTCCATAGGGCATTTTCATGTACACATACAAACCCATGGGCGTCGTGAACGCTGTCTTATGCTTATCAGATTCGTCTATTTCCACCTGATTGTATGCCGATTAGAAATCGACAATCGAGAAATACTTGGCTCCTGCCCGATGATCAAACATCTCTTCTACTCGCTCCACGCACATCCTAATGTTTCCGTTCGTTTTCCTGCAAATAACTATTGGGCTGGATAAGATCGTCAATGTGTGCCTTGACTTCCTCAAACTGAGGTGGTGGGATAAAAGTAAAAAAGGTACATTCTTACATAGAGCAGTATCCAGTCCGTAAGACCGCTCAAGGCGCTTTACGCTTGACCCCCTGGCAGAAGTGCTCATTCCAACACCATCTTGACTTCCCTGGGAAGCAGCATTCAGCCACGCTGCAATTATTGCGCGAAGACTATTCGTTCAGATATCCACCTCTGTATGTAGCCAAGTACTCATTTATACAGCTGAGTGAACTTTTGGCAACGTGGGATGAACGAAATTGCCAAAGTTTCGAAACAGCGGCAAGAGGATTCGTATCTGGGTTCTCTCGATTGAGAACCGGACGTTCTAACCGCTAGGTTACTGGATGCGACGCTGTTTCCGTTCTTTTTTTCCTGCAAATAACTATTGGGCTGGCGTATTCCGACTGACTAGGCCTGACTCTTCCCTTCTCAAATATATCGTCAATGTGCGCCTTGACTTCCTCAAAATGGGGCGGTGGGATAAAAGTAAAAAGGTGCGTTCTTTATTGGTGTAGTCTCCCTTAGGTAACGAGACCCGGCAGTGGCTTGTCAGTCGACAATGCGAAACCATCATCGCCGTACTGCGACTCTGTAACGCGCACTCTTGTGTGTTCTTATTCACCACTTCGGTATGTATTAAGACACGCAAAAGACCACGAACTCGAACTAAGACGTTAAACGGTCGGTTTGTCTATGAACTTTAGCGGCAACATGGAACGCAAATCACGCCCTACCAGTAAACCTAATGCCGCGGAGCTTCCTAAAGACCCGTGAGAGCGCGCCGCTAGCGTTGACATTAACCAAGATCCGCGCTATGGCGCCACAAACGCACCAGACTGGCTTATCACTTTCTTATCAAAGCAAGAAGAACGCGAGTATAAACGCGAACAGCTGGAACAGGAACGGAACCGCGCACGCGATGAAAGACATGAACTGTCGATGCGTCTCCTCTGCGAGACCCTGGACAGATGTGTCTGCAACAATTCACCACCGCACGAACGCAGTAACGGCGCCTACGACGAGTCTAATGATTCACAGACTCATCGTACTAAGTCCAACGTCCAACGCACTTCTACCGGCCCAAACGCTAAAACTAGACCACCTGAGCCAATGACAGCAGATTTAACACTACCAGAACTAGCAGCATGGAGGCGATCATGGGAAGATTTCGTAGAGCTAAAACAGCTCGACCGTCTCCCAGCACAACCACATAGAGCCATGTTGCGTCTCTCTATTGAAATGCGTGCTACATTGCAATTGGCCATCGGTATAGACAATGATGACGATATAACCGTCACAGCGATCTTAGACCGAATCCAGGAATATGTTCGAGGCAAACGAAATGCTATACTAGACAGGGTAGCACTAGAAGAACGCAAGCAAGAGGAAGGGGAACCATTCGACCAATTTTACATTGCCTTACGAGAGATTGCCAACAACGCAGATCTTCGCCAGCATTGCATAGACGATGATCGGGAATTCTTGATCCAGAAACAAGACGAAAGTTGTTAACATACACGCCTCCTCCTTCTCTGCAGACAACAGTTGATGTCTGCAGGAGTGATGGATCAGCAAGGAATGATGAATCTGCACTTGCGAACAATGACCAAGGCCACATGAAGGTAGACAAAGTTGGCAAGAAAACATGGCGACGTGGTAAAACTAGAAAAATCAAAACTTCAAAATACAACCACAGATGTGGTTACTGTGGCAAATCGGTTCATAAAACGCGTGACGAATATCCTGCACGACGCGTTGTGTGTTCAATCTGCAAGCCACGTTGCAATTATTGCGTGACGACTATTCGTTCAGATATCCATCTCTGCCTGTAGCCAGGCACTCATTTATACAGCTGAGTGAACTTTGGCAAGGTGGGATGAATGAAATTGCTAAAGTTTCGAAACGGCGGCCAGAGGATATTCGAATGCGGGTTCTCTCGACTGAGAGCCGGACGTTCTAACCGCTAGGTTACGGGATGCAACGGTAGGCCGCTCTGACAGAGCCCTCTTCTGTTGTGCATATACGGTGTTTGACAATGTGGGTCTACCCAACATCACTTTAATTTTTAGCAAATACTTGCCGATTTGAGTGCAATAATTCAGTCAGGCGATCTCTTTCAGTAGGCGGACTATCACGGATACTCACATCTCGCATCCAACCCTGATCACTGGGTAACTCAGACATGTCATGACTTGCTTGCTGCCTACCCATCGTGTATTTGCTGTCACCTGTCTGGGTTGCTTACCGTCAACCCGTCATTCAGTTCCTGGAAACCTGCCGTGTGCTCCGGATCCCTGTCGATTACATCAACTGTATAGATCCTCCCTACCGGGGAACGGGAACGCAACCATACCTCGTTGGGAATTGGGTTCAGTATGGTTACCCCAAAACATCCAGTAATGGAACCTACTAGTCCCGCTTGGAGTAGTAAACCTCCCTCTAGGGATTCATCCAATGGTTCCTACCATTCCGTTACCGCTGCAACATGGCCCTGACACTGTGACATTACACGATGACCATGCCGGTATATTTACACTTGTGTCCCCTGCAATTTATACTACTCTTCCCTCTATGTTCCGTTTTGATTTACGATAATGGGTCTCTATGGTGCGAAGTAGTTCCCTAATCTCTGGGATTGTACCCAAAACATTCATACCCGGTATCCCCAAGGTTAATCTGCGGTGATTGAGCCCTGGTGGATCTTTCTGCACTAGAATTTCCTTGTTCTTAACGATAGCATCCAACACATTTATATTGGCGGTAATGTACCCAATATATGGGAACATTAGAGAGTTGGCTGTTTCCAGCGTAACCATGACGACGCATCCTCTAAACAGTCGACAGAAGCCATTAAGTATTCATAGAACCACCATTCCTGTAAACTATTACTTCCGAAACCATATCTAAAACATACTGTTTTTATCGCTTGTTATATCACATGAAATGGTGGGGGTTTTACCCACTACAGTGTCCACAAACACACAGTCAATGCTACTATGCCCGCCTGCAGAAGATGAATGACGCTCGACAACAGGGCGAACTAGTTTCCCTGTTGACCCCGGGGCACTGGCGCATTTGGACCCGACATAGTTCGTGCTACTGGACCACCCCGCATTGCACTGCAATCTGACTGATCCCCGTACACATGAACACCCGACTGTTCATCGGTACGGCGTATATCGCTTGCCCGCTTCCAACTCGTATTCTGGGTGTGACCCCTTCGCCTGCAGTACACACAATGAAATGATCCGCTGCTGCGAGGTTCCGGTCTGATAGGTTTCGCAGCCAACCACGCAGCCATCTGTTGTGCTCGCAACAAAGACACGAATTCCGACTGAGTGTTCGAGCATAGTTCCAATTGGGCCGCAAATCGATCTAGTGGACTCGGGTCATCGGAGGCGTCGCGGGGTTCGTGAACTTTCCTCACACGTACACTCCTGTGTGGCCCATTCAAACCGTCCTCCTCTAGTTGAATCGCGTCGGAACATAATGCGCTAAACGAAATTTTGGAGTCAGTCCGAACTACTCTTTTTATTTCCCGTTTTATCTGGAGTTCTATCAGGTTTTGACAAAACACTTATATCCCTATAATATCCTAACTTTCAACCTTATCAGTCAATCCTTCAGAAATTTCAATGAGCGCTCTGGAGAACTCCATAACACTTTCTCTCCTACCCTGTACCCGATCGTATAATTCTCTCTTCAGCTGCGCATTACTGCGGGTTTCCCCAAAAGCAGACATCCGTAACGTAAATATCTTATCGATACAGTCCTTCTTTTCACTTGAAGCATACTTTACTTCTTCCCGGGCCGGTCCCTCCAGATGGGCGACCAGAAATGACAGTCTGTCGGCCGAAGAGACGGATGGTAATATGCTCCGTGTTTCCCCGATCCAGTAGAGAAGTTAACTAGTTCGACCGCTGAACATCCTAAGTTTTCGAGTCGGAGGGGCGGCCACCTTGACGCTGACACGTTTTAACGTCTCCACCATCTCCTCCAGCCGAACTTCTCTTCTGCCGACGCCATCCTTCCTCTGGAAGCTTACACTGTCAGATATCCGACTTCAGACACCACTAGTAACGAAGTCAAACGACTCTACTACTATTGGAATATTGAGTGTTTAATATATAATAATAGATTCCAGAGGAAATAGAGCAACCACAACATTCGCCGAGAATAATAATAGGGGTGCGGCACGTCAGATAACCAACTGCCACAAATGGCCACAGATGGCGTTTCTGCCCACAGCGACAGAGATAAATTGTCAAGATGTATACTGTTGGTTGTCTGCGTAGAACAACGTCTGTCGTCTTCTCCGGCCCAGGGCGAACTGCTTTGACTACTTGCTAAAAACTGGCTCAGATTGTTATGCTGGGAGTGACACGGGGTACAGCGCCCTCTAGTGAGTGGCCTAACAAATACATAAAGCAGCTAAATCCACCAGGGTTACATTTAGGTAGGTAGTTAACGTATCTACGTGAGGGTTTATAGGAGACGGTTATAAAAATATTGTGTATATATGTACAAGCAAATCGTTTAGGCCTGTCCGATTGCATTACATTTCTACCGACTCATAATCTACCTGTCCGTTCTAAAAGTTAACCATTTCTTGGAAAGAGTCGCATATAAATCCATAATCTCCTAGTGGATTATTCATTAAGACTCGTAGACAATAGTCGTCAGGAGGCGTTGCACATCGCGCGACTGTTCAGTATTGTTCAAGACTGCCGGTCGGCTTCTGTCAGCCACGTCCGACGTGTTGGATCGGCACAACTGATATCACGCGTTTAATAACGACCATTCTTCTAACATAATTACGAATTCAGAGCTTTCATACCGTACTGGGTGACGTGTGTAATCTACGCTGTGAGCCTATTGACAACACAACACAGATGGTAGATACCGTTTTCAATACAACAAATAGCAACTGAGCTGCGTTAATTACGCATGTATAGTGTCTTCACTACAAAGCAGTGCAACAAACCATGAAGGTATAATTGTTGCCTTCGTGTCTACCGTTGTTGCACTCAAATGGTTCGCTTCGTCGACCGAGGTACGTGTCCACCAGTTTACTCTTTATGCCACATAGTAAGTAACACTTGGTCAGTTGGTGCGCAAATATTGTTAAACTGCCAACATATTTTTGATGCAACATTTATAACAACTATACACAAAGATAGATGGATGACGGTACACACGTCAAGTCTATCTGCCTCTTGTTCAGGGAGTAATTTATATCGTACAACGCCGGTGTTTAGTTATACGATCTCGTATATCTGTAAGGTGAGTGGAGTTGTTCACAACACTTGGTCCGACCCAATGGGATTGTTGAATTTTTGGTTTATTGCTGGCCCACTGGTCCCCAGTCGGTCGAATTATATTTCAAGCCGGGCAATGTGCAATAACTCGAAGTGTAAAAAGACGTATGTAAAGTCCCAACCGGAGACGCAAAGAGACGTACAAGAAATCAGCAGATCGAATATCGAAAGACCGGTGAGAGGACATTTGTTCGATTACATGCTATATAGAAGACTGACAAGTAGTCGTTTGGTATGTAGAGGAGAGTTGCCGGGATTGGACCAGTTCCTCGAACGGTGCTGTATATTCCATATTACTGTATAATGTGGCATCCTCTATCGATTATGTCATTCATCAGTGGCATTTCGGATGACACGGTAAGTTTCGACGAAATAGCGGTACTTCTTCAATATTTATCACCGAAAGGAGGTTTTCTATGTCCCCGACATAATAACCAGGCCGTGATCAGTTATCAGTGCACCACCCTTGGTGTAATTATTCAAACACAGTTTATTGATTACCAGAAAGTAATATTAGACAAGGGAGCAAATATAATAATGCAAATAAAGGAAGTTGCTAATTGGTCCAATCGAGGGAACTTGTAACATAATACATGTGGTTGGTTATATATAAACGGAAGAGGATGAAAATAGAACTGACAAATGGTGGACATCCGGGGGCAACGGCTGGATGTCCAATGTGGGGTTTGTTACTTGGCTGCGACACTGTTGTGCTCATACTCGATAGCCGTGTGACCCACACAAAGAATTTGGCTGTTACTGAGATGGCTCGGGAAGTCAAAATGCTGAATGTGGCGTACAGAAAAGTGGCATCCATCCAGAATGCTGCTAGCAGCGTCAGGAAGGCAGGTCTGTGGTCATTGACCATAGATGTATTCCAAGACCCCGACTTCGCTGATGCTACAGTAACGAATGTAATCACGGAAGCTGCACAAGAGCACAACCCTACGCCACCTCTGACCCCAGCTGTTGCAGCTCCAGCACTGGCAGCTGTTGCCATGGTGACTGCACAAGAGCACAACCCTACGCCACCTCTGACCCCAGATGTTGCAGCTCCATCACTGACAGCTGTTGCCATGGTGACTGCACAAGAGCACAACCCTACGCCACCTCTGACCCCAGCTGTTGCAGCTCCATCACTGACAGCTGTTGCCATGGTGACTGCACAAGAGCACAACCCTACGCCACCTCTGACCCCAGCTGTTGCAGCTCCATCACTGACAGCTGTTGCCATGGTGACTGCACAAGAGCACAACCCTACGCCACCTCTGACACCGGTTGTTGCAGCTCCAGCGCTGGCAGCTGTTGCCATGGTGACTGCACAAGAGCACAACCCTACGCCACTCTGACACCTGTTGTTGCAGCTCCAGCGTTGACAGCTGTTGCCATGGCGACTGCACAAGAGCGCAACCATACGCCACCTCTGACGCCGGTTGTTGCAGTTCCAGCGCTGACAGCTGTTTCCATGGAAGCTACACCCACCCAAGGGCCCAGTACTTCCAAGACAACTGCAACTCAATCGAGAGCACATAACATTTCTGATACACCGAAACAAGTAGACTGCAGCTCATCAAGGATGTCGAAGGCAGCAGAACTGGTCAATGGTGCACCATTTTGTACGATGGCAAAATCTACCCAGGCATAATGCGATAGTAATTGATGTGAAAAAAAGAAACTGTGGCGGTGCAGCGCGTGTAAATTGTGGGACAGAACAGGTTCCGATGGCCCCTGAAGGATGACACCGCAGAATACGAATTGCAGTTGACACTATGAAGGCATAGTGCGACGAGTAATGGATGTGATGAAATACTCTGTAGTGTCAGTGCTCTAAAGGATGCCGATCGTTTCCGCCTATTCCGGAGCCATTGACAGAACACTATGAACATTAGGCCCTGTTAACATTCATTTACTTACTTACTTACTTACTTACTTACATAGGCCCTTAACTCCTCCTGGAGCATAGGCCATCCACAACATTTCTCCAGCGCCTCCTGTCTTGGGCAATCCTCTCCAGTTGTTGCCAGCCATTCCCTGTTTGCTTGATGTCTGCCTCGAGGTCACGCCGCCAGGTGTTTTTTGGTCCCCCCCTCTTTCTCTTGACTTGGGGGTTCCACGTCAGGACCTGTCTGGTTATGTTTGTGCTTGGCTTTCTGAAGGTGTGGCTAAGCTATCCCCATCTCCTCTTAAGGATCTCTGTCTCTATTTGGGCTTGGTGTGTTCTATCCCAGAGGTCTTTGTTGCTCATCCTGTCCATCCAGTGTATTCGGAGAATTCTTCTCAGGCAATGGTTGACAAATGCCTGGATCCTTATCAGCGTGGTCTTGTTTATTCGCGACGTTTCCGCTCCATACAGCAACACGAACTTTACATTTGTGTTAAACAAGCGTATTTTTGTGGTTTCTCCAATTCCCTTTGACTTCCACACATGTCTCAACAGGTGGAAAGCTACCCTTGCTTTGCTGATCCTTTTCTTTACGTCAGCCTCTGTCCCTCCATGCATATCCACTATGCTGCCTAGATATCTGAAATCTTTTACCTCTTCCAGTGTCTCTCCATCAAGCATGATTGGTGTTTCGCAAGTAGCATTTGTTCTCAGGATCTTTGTTTTCCTTTTGTTGATTTTCAACCCAACCCTCTCTGAAATCAATGCCAGTTCTGTTGTTTTGTCCTGCATCTGCCTATGGCTGTGAGACAGGAGTGCAAGGTCATCCGCAAAGTCCAGGTCATCAAGTTGGGTCAGCATCGTCCACTGGATTCCATTTCGTTTCTTCTTGGTTGCTGTTTTCATGACCCAGTCTATGACTAGAATGAAGAGGAATGGTGACAGTAAGCATCCCTGTCTCACCCCCGTCCTAACCTCAAAGTTCTTTGTAAGTCGACCTTCATGAATGACTCTGCATGACATTCCCTCATAGGAGTTTTTGATCATGTTGACCAGTTTCTTGGGCACCCCATTGTGTCTTAGCACTTTCCAGAGTGTCTCCCTGTCCACACTGTCAAAGGATTTCTCGTAATCAACAAAGTTGATGTATAAGGATGAGTTCCATTCGATGGATTGTTCCATTATGATTGGCAGTGTTGCAATCTGGTCAGTACACGACCTGTCCTGCCTGAAGCCTGCTTGCTGTTCACGCAAAGTTAGGTCCACTTTGCCTTTCATTCTCTCTAGGATTATTCTGTTTAGAATCTTCCCAGGTACTGACAACAACGTGATTCCTCTGTAGCTATCACAGCGGCTCAGGTCTCCTTTCTTGGGAATCTTGATAAGGTAACCTTCCTTCCATTCTGCTGGGATTTCTTCTTTTTCCCAGATCTCCTCAAACAGACTGTGCAACATTTCTACTGAAGTATTTACATCTGCCTTTAGTGCTTCTGCAGGGATACCATCAGGGCCTGCTACTTTCCCATTTTTCATATGTGCGATTGCCTTTTTTATCTCTTCTCTAGTGGGTTTATTACAGTCTATCGGGAGATCTGTCTCAGCTGGTTGGATGTCTGGTTGATTCTGCGGTGCTGTTCTGTTGAGCAGCTCTTCAAAATGCTCTGCCCATCTGTTAAGCTGTTTGTCTGCCCCCATCAGGACGCTCCCATTTTTGTTTCTGATTGGCCGCTCTGATTTCTTAAACTTTCCAGCTAACTTCCTTGTTGTATCGTAAAGTTGCTTCATGTTCCTGCTAGCTGCTGCCTCTCCAGCCTCTTGTGCAAGTCCCTCCACGAAGTTCCTTTTGTCTGTTTTGACACTTTTTATCACCTCTCTATTTGCTGCTGTGTGCTCTTTCTGAGCTATTACCTTTGCCGCCCTTGTGCGGCTGCTGTTGACTGCTTCCTTCTTGTCTCTTCTGGTCTGTATTTTCCTCATTGTTTCTACTGAAATCCAGTCTTTCTGTTGGGGTTTCCTTCTGCCAATTATCTCTTCGCATGTGGTGTTTACTGCATCCTTGATGTGACTCCATTGGCTGTTGATGTCTACTCCCTCATCTTCATCATACAGTTCTTGCAGGACTTTGAATCTATTAGCTAATGCGACTTTATATTCTTCTGCTGTGCTTGGATCCTTCAGGAAATCCACATTATATCTTGCCTTTCGTCTTTCTTGTTCTACTCCATTTCCTCTTAGCTTGAGTTTTAGCCTGGCTGTTACAAGGTGGTGATCAGATGCAACGTCAGCGCCTCTCTTCACATGCAAGTCTTGTAGTGATCTTCTAAACATTTTGTTTATGCCGATGTGGTCTATCTGATTTTCAGTGACTTGGTCAGGAGATACCCATGTCGCCTTATGTATTCTTTTGTGTGTGAACACGCTTCCCCCAATCACAATGTTGTTTATTGCACAGGCATTCACAAACCGCTCCCCATTGTCATTCATCACACCCAGCCCATGAACCCCCATCACATTTTCATATCCTTGGTTGTCCGATCCAATCTTTGCATTGAAATCCCCCATAATCAGGTTGATGTTTTTATCCCCTAAATTGCTCATGATATCAAGGAGTTGGTTGTAGAATTCATCTTTGGTTTCATCAGTCTTGTCGTTGGTTGGGGCGTAGCACTGCACTATGTTCATTTTAATCCTTTTGTTCTTTGTTCTAAAGGATGCTGTTATGCACCTCGGTCCTCTGGCTTCCCAGCCAATAAGTGCTCTCTGTGCCTCCTTCCCCAATAAGAGGGCAACCCCCTCTGAGTGAGGGGCATCATCTTCCTCGTGTCCGGAGTATAGTATAATCTCTCCTGTTGTTAGTCGCAGTCGTCCTGACTGGGTCCATCGGGTTTCGTAGAGCCCGAGTAGAGCGAGGTTGAATCTCCGCATTTCTGCTGCCACTTGGGCAGTTTTCCCCGCCTCGTACATTGTTCGCACATTCCATGTGCCGATGTTTAAATTTTTCCTGGTCGAAAGAAGAGTAGTCGGCATTGTGGCTTCCTTTCGGCTTTGACCGCAACACTTCATGCGCCCTGGTAAACCAGGCCCTACCTCTTCCAGGACAGACGTCGTAGTTTTATTTGTTGTGAATGTTTCTGTAGCGTTGGGTTTCTTTACAGGGTGGGGGTGCTAGCCCCACGCCCAACCCTCCTCCTTTCTCAGCCGGGCTTGGGACCGTCCATGGCGGAGTTTAACATTCATTTGACTATTCATTAATATTATGTTTATAATGAAGACTATATTTTACTCACGTATTAATTCAAAGTTTGGTCTACACAATTTGTTATTTTGTCCAGTCGAAGAAGACATATAAAAATTAATAGAATAATTATAAAGATTATGAACACTGGTATTTATTAGTATAATGTATTTGACTAATGATAACTATTATTTTATAATAAACACTATATATTACTTATGTATCAATCCATAATTATACTTGGTCCTATATAATCATTTTATTTTTGATCGAATCGAAGGCATTGGGTGGTCCAATCGAGGAAACCGTGGCCACGACTGGACCCTTTTTAATTTTGTAAAAATATTTTTCTCAATTCATCAATTATTTTCTTGTGATTAATAGCTTGTTGTTGAAAATAAAATATATATTCTATGTTAGTATATAGTTTACACCGATGCCATTTGTTTTCGCGCCTATATTCAAGTTTATCGTTAGGGGTCCCAATCCCGGCAACTCTCCCCTAAGGTAATTCAACATCGACTGTATCACTTAACATATTTTCTGAATTAGTGCACCCAACGATCGGGTGTCGTAGGTTGCATAAGATAGCTTGCTATATCAGTCTGCAATAATAATAATAATAATACTTTGAACCCATTATTGGGCGAAGTTTAACAGGCTCTAAAATCTCTTGCTAATAACCAAGTTTAGGAAAGAAGGCGGTTACGGTGCATTGTCTGTGCGAACAACAGCATCTGTGTGATCGTAAAGTGCGTCTCTGTAGAAATAATACCATACATTATGGGTAACCGTAACTAGTCCCATTGTGTTTTTAGTAGTGCTACAGTAGAAACACGATATGTCGCTTTACTATATAACTAACGTTCGGGTTGTTTTATGTACGTGCCTGAAGTTAATCACATCCACTCGGATCGGTATTGTTGTGCCGCATTCATTCAATACCAATATCGTTCTGCTACATAATTAACGTCCGGGTTGTTCTATATACGTGCCTGAGGCTAATCGCATTCTCTCTAATCATCGGTATCCGTGATTTAACTGGTCTCAGTACATTCAATACCAATATGAGAGACACTCGTGCGAAAACACATTTCAATGTATTACCACAGCTTTGAACCTTTACTGAATGTTCATAATGGATCACACGACTATCCATTCTGTTTAAATAATTGCGTAATAAAATTGATGTGGACTACGCATAATAGAATCCCTTCGGTCCAAAGCAATTTCATTCTGTTAAGCGGCTGATTTATTTAAGCGGCCAATCTTAATACATCGGGAACAGGGAATTAATCCGTCCTATCCACTACGTTTGATTCTTCTAAGGTGATGATTCTGTCATCCAGCGATTCTATTTAGTGGAGTTCACTGTAATCACACATCACTGTTTTTCAACACCAACGGCAGGGGACAATTCGGAATATTAATAAAGTGAAGGAACTGTGTGGGAAAGATTATATAATGTAACTAATGGCCACGTCTATAGAATCAATACAATCATTCACTTTGTATAGGAACAGATCATGCCACTGATCATGTGATTACCTGCAGTAGGTATATGTACACGCATGAACAACACACACAGCCATACGAAACATGATAGATCTTAGGTTAATGTAAACCGGAACAGTTGTTTTGTTTTGAAATTTAAGCAGGCACTCTCTTCGTGACGACCAGCGGCAGGATTCTTGGGCGGTGCATCGCTTCACATCGACCAGGAGGGTTGCCGTCTGTGTGCCTGGTTTGTGGCGTCTTCACTTCTCGAAGATGTGTCGGCGACTATGGATGACTCCGGTTCTGGCGATCATTTCTGTCGTTCTTGTTGTCAACATATATGGACGTAAGCACATGGCATATCAGTAACATCCTGTCATATTACGTACGCAAAGTGCATCGATTGTCGGTTGTTGCAAGAATTTGCCACGCATTCTCCTTAAAAGTACAACGGCCGACCATTTTTATCGTAGACTCGTGTTATATAGTAAATACGGCATCTATTCTAACACCCTGAGTTTCAATGACCCACAATTGTTCAATACAATTTGACTGTTGACTGTTATCTGTAAATAGCGTTCGGAGGAGCCGTGTAGTTACATTCTTTACAAAATAAATCAGTTAACAAACAAATGCATTTTCATGCCGTAGACACATTAAATGTGTCTACAGCATGAAAATGCATTTGTTTGTTAACTGATTTATTTTGTAATCCCAAATTTTGGGAGTAATAACTAAACTAAACTAAGAACTACATGACTATTCCGGTCCGGCCTGGGACGAGTATCATACTGCCTCGGTTCAGCGTGCAATATGTAGACATGCGATTCGACTCGAATTATTCACATTTAAAAAAATAATTGTATGTTGTTAAGACATGTTTGAGCGTTCAATGTGTTAGAATAAATAGAGTTTATGACTGCGACACGACTCGTTTGTTAGTTATTGTTGATTAAATCATCGGACAAGTTATTATAATAGTTTTTGTTCAGCCGAACCGAAATTCGGAGAAAAAAACAAAATTGTCTATGTGTAGCCCGCCGCTATATACTGTAGCATACTAAAGGCTAACCACATTTTTGTTGCACGTTACCCGATGGAAATATCAAATTCATTTTGTTCCATGGTATGACAGCTCGACAATAGCTTTTTCATTTAGTATGGATTTTAGGCTCGCTTCGAAGTGTTCTTCAGGAACTAAATTCTGGTACGATTTAGTTCTAAATCTGTTCGCTAGATGGTATGGCAATCAATTTTCGGTATGCCACTCGTCTCAATTCAGGATCGACCGACCGACCGACCGACCGACCGACCGACCGACCGACCGACCGACCGACCGACCGACCGACCGACCGACCGACCGACCGACCGACCGACCGACCGACCGACCGACCGACCGACCGACCGACCGACCGACCGACCGACCGACCGACCGACCGACCGACCGACCGACCGACCGACCGACCGACCGACCGACCGACCGACCGACCGACCGACCGACCGACCGACCGACCGACCGACCGACCGACCGACCGACCGACCGACCGACCGACCGACCGACCGACCGACCGACCGACCGACCGACCGACCGACCGACCGACCGACCGACCGACCGACCGACCGACCGACCGACCGACACAGTACTTAACTCAGTAACTGGATTCGGCGGTTGACTGATTCAGTTCTTGCCTTCATTTCAGAATGCGCTCCAAACTGTCATACCTGCACAACGAATGGTCCGGGAAACTGTGACGAAGGCGGTTGCTACAGCCGAAGTGTATTTGTCAATGACAATCAAACATGCGAAGGTATGACATTATCATCAGTACTATGGACTCCGCTTAATAGCACCCCTTCTGGCCAGAGCAATTGCATTATATTAAGTAGCTGACTCATTTAAGCAATGCGTTGTAATACAGCGGGTACAGTGAATGATTCCGTTCCAGCCAAATATTTTATTCCCCCCTCTCCCCCCCCCCACTCTATCTTTCCCTCGTCTCCCCCTCTCTCCCTCCCCTTCTCTATCCCTCCTTTCCCTCTTACTCTACCTTGCTATCTCGTTGTTTAATTCTCTCGGTCTGTGTCTCTCTGTCTCTCTAGCTCTCTCCTCTCCCCTCTCTACCTCATTCCATGTCACATGCTCCAGTTATCTCTCTTTCTCCCACTCCCTGTCCTATCTACTCCTTCTCTTAGTTTTATTACACGACATATTCACAAGAAAGCCGGATCCTGAAATGTATGTTGCCAAGTACGTTTCGCAATATTTTGCTCTTCCATAGATACATCCGATTTGTGAGTCGCAGCCGAGTGTTACATACATGTACACGATGGTCTCTGCATTTCAGAATGCGGTCAGAACTGTTACACCTGCACAATGAATGGTCCGGGAAAGTGTGATAACGGCAGTTGCGACAGCAGCAGATATGTGTTTGTCAGTGGCACCGAAACATGCGAAGGTAAGACATTATTAGTACTAGTAGTACTGGCAGGAATACGCATCATCTGGACGGGAAAACTTAATTCGTAAGTGATTAAAAATATTTGTCTGTGTGTGACCCTGGATGGGTACATTGTTTTGACTCACTGAGAATCTGCATGACAGAAATTGGTAACCAATTTAAACTGAGTGACGTCATGCAATTTTAGTAACTGTGACGTCGCCGAATTGTACCAACAACGACAAGTTGACTCCAGTCATATATAGTTCTTTATTGTGGTCTTACTTGGTAAGCATAGAGAAAAAACACCCAACACTATGCCATTCTACTGCGCGAGGCTCATTAGCGCATGTCGTATGAACTGTCAACCATACTTAGGCATGATCCCTCAAAAATAGGGTTGTTGTTGTCTTGTTGACTGCGGGATCAGACCTTACCCACTGGGACACAGCCCCTCCCCCTGACCACACGTGACTCACGTCTCTTTGGTAAAGTATTATATTTAAACAACTTAATTATCAGTAATATGACCAGCAACCTACACAGTAAATGCAATTAACAATAAGAAAAATAGTTATAAAATAATAATTAATACACTAGGTTATCTATAGAATGCATTGGATTACCCAAGGTGCTGCCATATGGTGGCAAGTAATGACACCATCAACACAAACTACAACTAAACTCTATATTATGTGTTAGCGACCAAACTGCTCCCTTACAATATTCCGAGCTGTATGCCTGGCGTCTCGACAGACAACTATATATACAGTTCATGGTTTCCTCAGTCCTTCAATATCCGTGACATCACATACATTAACATTAAGCCTGTGTAGCAGCAGAGCTTGTTAAACGGTGAGGATTGGCAAGTTTCCGACAGTGGTTCGAGCCGAACGTCGAAGTTCTTGCCGCTCATCTTCTGCGTCCATTACATCTGTTCGGCCAACTTCCATCTCAGCTGTATCAGGCGGTTATCATCTATTCTGTGTATTTGATTCTATGCATCGTCTGTGCCATTTGTGGGTACCTCTGGCACAACTTCTGAAGTGTGCATCATAAGCAATCAATCAGACGGTGATGAAGCATCATAATGTGCATATGAATCTGGTGCTGTAGATTCGGAGTATTGGTCGTCATCACTGATTATAGCTGGATTCTCAGTGGTTGGCACCAATGGTTGGATGCTGTACACATTGCTTCCACCCAGACAAGACAGAACCTTGTATAGAGTAGATTTTCACGCATCATGTATCTTAGCACCCCAATGGGATTATAGAGGTTTGTCTCACTCACTTTATGCACCATACTTTGTGTTAGGATTCACATAATACCGCGTGTCTTTATTTCATCAGCTCGATGCACCAACAACTCTCGTCTGCCCACGCGAGACTATATAACTTTACATAATAATCAAGGCGGCCTACATATGCCCCCCACCAGTATACGAAGTATACGAAAACCGAAATAAAAATAATATGACAGTCAAATTCATGTGACACAATCAGTTCAAGATGGTAGGCCCATAATATAACACTAATGTAACACAATTCCAGTTCAATCGGGACGGTAGCGGGCCGGCAATCTCACCAGCCTGCCACTGGAGGTAACCACGGGAACCACTTCTGTGTTGCCGTGATGTGGCGGCGGTCTCGCTTCTGCTGCTTGAGCGTGGCGTCTTGGTTCGTTCTCGTTCGATGCCTCCTCCAAGAAGGCCGGCTTCAATCGATCGATCGACACCGTATCGTGTCGTGTGCCGAGATCTAGTTTGTAAAATTTTTCGTGCCTTTCGACCACTTTGAATGGCCCTTGATATGGCGCTTGTAGTGGCCGTCTGTGCACATCAACCCGAACAAAAACGTGTGTTGCCGTAGACAACTCACGCGGCACGTAGTTTCGTCGTGTCTGGCCACCGTGCCAGTCGGGAGCTATCGGTCGCAACTGCCGAATTCTCTGTCGCAAGTCGCTCACAAACACAGGATCTGCCGTCCAGTCACCATCCGCCGACACAAAGAACTCGCCTGGCAGGCGCAGAGCCTCACCGAAGACCATCTCGGCGGCTGAACAGTTCAAATCTTCTTTCACCGCCGCTCTCATTCCCAGCATGACGAGAGGCAGCGCGTCCACCCAGTTTGGGTCGGCGGCTAGTTTTGCCTTAAGCGCGGCCTTCATGGTACGGTGCATCCGCTCCACTAACCCGTTCGATTGTGGATGGTATGATGTGGTCGTGTTGGTGGCTGCTCCCAGCATGGACGCAGTCTTCCTCCAAAGTTCCGATACGAATTGTCTGCCGCGATCGCTCGTCAAGGTAGACGGCACACCATATCGCGAAACCCAATGATACAAAAACGCGCGAGCGCATGTTATCGCAGATATGTCACTCAATGGTATGGCCTCCGGCCACCGCGTGAACCGATCCACAATCGTCAATAGGTAGGTGAAACCTTGCGATGCCGGCAATGGACCGACCAGGTCTACGTGCAAACTGTCGAACCGTTTCACCGGCATCGGGAGCGGCGTCAACGGCGCCACGACGTGCTTCGACACCTTAGCGCGCTGACAGGCCTCGCACGTACGAGCCCAATGACGTATGTCTCTGGCCATACCATGCCAGACGAACCGATCACAAATCAACCGGCGCATAGCTCTGGCTCCAGCGTGAGCCAAGTCGTGGTGGATATCGAAGACTTTGCGCGTCCAGGCAGCCGGCAGCAACGGACGAGGCTTGCCTGTGGACATATCGACGAGCAACCGCTCTTCAGTATCCGGCAACTGACAGCGGGCTATCTGCAAGTCCGACTCGGCGAGAAGCCTCTGTACAGCCATGTCTACAGCTTGTTGTTTAGCCATAGTGACGTAGTCTATAACTTCAGTGGCCACGCCCTCCATGCTCGCAATAGCACTCGTCTCCTGCGAAGGCGCTCTGGAGAGTACGTCGGCCACTACGTTGTCAGCGCCTGGAACGTAACGTATGTCGGTAGTGAATTCCGACACGAAGCAGAGATGTCGCTGCTGACGCGGCGACCACTTATCCGATACATTGTTGAAGACGAACGTAAGCGGCTTGTGGTCAGTGAATAGCGTGAACTTGCGTCCCTCAATGAAGTAGCGGAATTTCTTCACCGCCAAGTACATCGCAAGGAGCTCCTTATCGAAGGTGGAGTACTTCTTCTCGGCTGCGTGGAGTTTGCGCGAGAAAAACGAAATAGGTGTCCACACTCCATTCAGACGCTGCTGCAGAACAGCGCCCACGGCGGTATCTGAGGCATCTGTGTTGATGCTCGTCTCTGCTGTCACTGACGGGTGAGCTAGGCCTGTAGCTGAGGCCAGTGCCATCTTGCTGCGCTGAAAATGATCTTCGTGAAGTGCCGTCCATGCCGCGTCAAATTCACTGTCTTTCACATTCACGAGTGCGTACAGGGGAGTCAAAATAGCGGCAGCGTGTGGTACGAAACGCCTGTAGAAGTTCAACATCCCTAAAAATTCCTTCAGCGACTTAGTTGAACTCGGTCGCGGAAAGTCGGTGATGTGTTTTACTCTTTCCAGCAGCGGACGCTCACCGAAATCCGTGACACCGTGACCGAGAAACTCCAAACTCGGCTGGCCCAATACGCACTTCTGGGGGTTAACCATTAAGCCGTAATCTGCGAGCCTGCTGAATAGTTGACGCAGATGGATGCGGTGTTCGTCGGCTGACGCGCTCGCGACCAGTATGTCATCTAGATAGACATATGCAAAAGGAAAATCTCTAAACACATGGTCCATAAACCGCTGAAATGTCTGTGCCGCATTCTTTAGCCCAAATGGCATACGCGTATATTCAAAGAGCCCGAAAGGTGTTATGATGGCAGTCTTCGCGATGTCTGCTGCACTCATGGGTACTTGATTGTAAGCACGTACTAAATCGATTTTGGAGAATATGCTTTTTCCTTCCAACTGGCCAGCAAAATCCTGCATGTGAGGTATCGGATAGCGGTCGTCCTCAGAGACTGCGTTCAGAGCTCGGTAATCTCCGCAAGCTCGCCACCCGCCAGATGGCTTCGCTACCATATGCAGAGGTGACGACCACGGTGAATTCGAAGGGCGAATTATGTCCATCTCCATAAGTTTTCGGAACTCATCCTTCGCTACTACTAGCTTGCGCTCGGCCGTGCTCGGTGTACATCGCTCGACGTACGCCTGTTTCAGATCATCGTAGCATGTAGGCGACGGCCCTCTCTCCATTAGGTCCATGACCACATAAGACTGCTCGGCCGTCATGACATTTATGCAGTGGTCAAACATGGTCTGCTGCGCTGTTATCCTATGCAACCGGAACTTCGCCTCGCAGTGTAGAAACCACTTTCGCGGATTGTCCGGCCATAGCGCTGGCAGCTTTACCGCCACTGTGTTGACTTCCATGCCTAGCGGTGGATGGGCGGGCATTTCCATTGAAAT
>OY759267.1:25189232-25221732 GCA_963662155.1 Lamellibrachia columna
TATGTTTATGCCACACATGTTATGTTGTACTTTGACATGGCTTAGGTACGTCGGATTTTTTAGTCATATCTGAATTGTCTTAGTAAGACGGTTTCCTCATTTAAGAATGTGGTCCGAACTGCGGCAGTTGTGAAACAAATGGTGCTGGAAACTGTGATGACGGCACTTGCTACAACCGACATGTGTTTGTCAGTGGCTCTCAAACATGTGAAGGTATGACATTAGTAGTACTAGTTGTAGTAGCAGTAGTAGTAGTAGTAGTAGTAGTAGCAGTAGCAGTAGCAGTAGCAGTAGCAGTAGCAGTAGCAGTAGCAGTAGCAGTAGCAGTATAAGTAATAGTACTAGCAGTAATAGTAGTAGCAGCAGTTGTGGACACACACTGGAAACATATATATATATATATATATATATATATCTATATATATATATATATATATATATATATATATATATATATATATATATATATATATATATATATATATATATATATATATTGTGGACACACGCTGGAAACATATATATATATATATATATATATATATATATATATATATATATATATATATATATATATATATATATATATCATATGCTGTCTCAAATAACACCTAAAGGTATTGACACTACCGGCAAGAAAGAATATTGAATGGGAACTCTAAATAAATAATCGGAATATGCCATTTTTGTGTCGTATCCGAATGATTTATAATTTAATAAGATGGATTCTTTATTTCAGAATGCGGTCCGAACTGTGACACCTGCACAACTAATGGTCCGAGAAAATGTGATGACGGCACTTGTTACAGCCGACATGTGTTTGTCAGTAACACGCAAACATGCGAAGGTATGATCATATAATTTGTAGTAATATTACAATTGTTATTATTATTATATATATATATATATATATATATATATATATATATATATATATATATATATATATATATATATATATCATATGCTGTCTCAATGTTTAATAATACCTAAATGTATTGACACTACCGGCA
The DNA here is from genome assembly GCA_963662155.1 of Lamellibrachia columna. Classification (NCBI taxonomy): domain Eukaryota; kingdom Metazoa; phylum Annelida; class Polychaeta; order Sabellida; family Siboglinidae; genus Lamellibrachia; species Lamellibrachia columna. Next base: position 25,190,246 of record OY759267.1, read on the forward strand.
AGAAAGAATATCAGGCCCTGACAAATGTGACAACGGTCGCTGCGAATATAGATACGGCCTCAATCCAGACAACATAGTGCATGTTATTATAGGTTGAAAATAGAACGGTTAACACTAGAATACGAATAAACGTCAATTAAAACACGTTCAGACGTATGCAGGTGTATGTCAATTGACAGACGTGTTGGCTTCATCGGTATTGATGATTACGTTTATTGTAACATTTAATAGCTTGTTTGGGCGTGTGACGGAGCATGACAATGTGACGACGGCCAGTGAATAAAATTAGTTCTTTCATTAAAGGCATTGGTTCCAGCGTGTGCCGACAACTGTTATAACTGCACGAACAGAGGGCCCGGTAAATGTGACAACGGCCAGTGCTTCCCCAGATATACTCTCGTGGTCAACGATCAAACTTGTGGAGGTATGAACCGTTGTTACAGTATTTAAGCTCGCAGTTTAGGATGGGTGATACAAGCATGTTTAACGTTGCTTGACATTTGGGAAAACTTCGGTAATTTACTCGCATATAAAAAGGAACACCGAAGTAACGCTGGCCTGCGGCAGAATGTTTTCCGGTATCCGGACATTAACTGTCCAAACCCTGATATACACCGTTAATTACACGATTGCATATATCAATTGGGATCGAAATATAACATTTTAAAATAAATGAAATCTTAAATGCGTTTTTTTTATGCATTATCTAGCCACCTGTTATATAAAATGCGGAACTGTTTCACAAAGAAGGAGATTATTTGACAAAGAAGGAGAAGCAGCAGATGATACAACAATTAAAAAGGAGATGCCCTTCCTAAAGCAGGAGAGTTGGCATATCTGCGTTTGTTTATCGTTGGAAGCTACTTCTAAGTGATGTTGTTTCCAGCATGCGACCCCCACTGCGACAATTGCACGACACAAGGACCAGGCAAAACTATAGTTACGTTTATAGTGAAAGTACTTCTTTCAAAACAGATTGTTGTTTTCAGCGTGCTCTCCCAACTGTTACGATTGCACGAACGCAGGCCCCAGCAAATGTGAAGAAGACCAGTGCTTCCCCAACTACGGCATCAACTCAAACAGTCAAAGATGCGAAGGTGGGCCTCGTTCGAGGAGCTTAGTACCGAAACAACATCTTTCCAGCAATTAAGTTTTGGGCTGATCATTCTTTTCTATATGTTTCACAAAATCCTCATATCGTCTGCGATTGACTTCCTCTAAATATTCATTTTATCTTCCTGGTTTTCTCTTTTTCCTTTTGGATTCCACTCCAAAGCCCGTTGTGTAACATTTGTATTTTTTTTCGGTTGGTGTGCCCTATTCAGGTGCAGAAGCAGCAGATGATACAACAATTAAAAAGGAGACACCCTTCCCAAAGCAGGAGAGTTGGCATATCTGCGTTTGTTTATCGTTGGAAGCTACTTCTAAGTGATGTTGTTTCCAGCATGCGACCCCCACTGCGACAATTGCACGACACAAGGACCAGGCAAATGTGACACCGGACAGTGTTTCTCAAATTATTTCATCGTTCACAGCAGACAAACATGCGCCCGTAAGGAACAACACTTAAATAGAAACAAAGGTTATGGTTTTGGGCCTATAGAAGTTACTAAAAGTATTTGCAACTACAATAAAGAATATCACGCCAGTGGTTTATTAGAAAAAACCTTGTTGAACACATAGTATCTTAATTTCATTTGCCGCGCCATACAGCCAGATAACCCTTCGTAATGAGTGCTAGTCAATATTCACTTACCAAATTAAAATTTATTTGTAAACACATAGTCATGCACTTGCAAATATGATATGGCCAAATATGATATGGCCATGTTGTTTGACTCGAAACTCAACCGATACAACGTATTTTGGCCTTTGATTACTAACCATATCCAGTTCTGACTTAGCAGTTCGCTTGATTGAGAGTTTGTATTGTTTCCGACGGCCCCTCGAATTCGGAAGAAGGCACCCATTCTTGATTGTAATTGTTTTTATTAACTCTTTGCATTACCCCAAAACCATGACCTTTGATTTGCTTTAACTCACAAAGTTTGCATTTATTGCTGATGAATCTCACAAGATCAGATGTTACTGTGATAAGGTAGAATTGTGCGATACCAATACACGACGTAAACACAGTAAATGTATTCAATACGGGTTCATATGTAAAGATAGTTATATTCCAGATGCAGATAAAGAACGAAGCAGTGTCATTTTGCTATATAAAAGTAGCAATGCAAACGTTTTCCAGCACAGCAAATGGTAAACATATTCTATCATGAACTGTGATTACATTATTTGTTTTCTATTCTGGTAAAGAAATAGTTTGCTCAATAGTTGTTAGTTCAGGCTATGCTCATTGATATAGATATATATATATATATATATATATATATATATATATATATATATATATATATATATGTATATATATATATATATATATATATATATATATATATATATATATACATATATATATATATGTATACATATATGTATTTATATATATATATATATATATATATATAAATATAAATATATATGTATACATATATATATATATGTATACATAAAAGTATGTATGTATATATATATATATATATATATATAATATATATATATATATATATATATATATATATATATATATATATATATATATATATATATATATATATATATATATATAATTGAAATGTTTCCGTCTTCAGCGTGCGCCGGCCACTGTTACGCTTGCACATTGAAGGGAGGAGAAAAGTGTGACGACGGCCGGTGCGAACCCAAATACGCCATTGACAATAGCACTCAAACTTGCTTCGGTAAATATTAGCTCTGCACGCATTGTTGGACCCAATTTGCATATTTTTTACAGTTTCACTATATGATTCCGTTAAATTGTTTTGGAGATCAGCAGTCCTATGTATTATTGGAGAGTCAGCCGGGTTACTATGTCATTTCGTAAAACAAAAAGGAATTAGCAAACATATGCAATGTTTAAAAACGTAATGGCCTAATGAACAACCAACATTTCCGTAATCACTATGTGGTGGTCATTTTGGTTTGTCTAAATTGTTCTATTAAGATCTTTCTTTGCCAATATTTCGTCATCTGAGAACGTGGATTTTAACTGGTATTTCAGACTTTTCAACGGTCAGGAAGCCCATGATGATTCTCACAATGCCCTTATTGTGACAATCGAAGTTGTCAAACTTTCCGCAGCATGCAACTAAAAATAGTCCCCTCGTGCCATAAATGGTCCGGTTTATCGCGTTTAACTTGTTTTTGTGTGTTATACAGTTCCATAAACACTATAATAATAATGCACTTCTCGTGTTAATTACTATTGTTAAGTATTTGCCAATAATATAATTTGGATTTTAACGTTAATTTGACAAAAACTATAGTTACGTTTATTGTGAAAGCACTTCTTTCAAAACAGATTGTTGTTTTCAGCGTGCTCTCCGAACTGTTACGATTGCACGAACGTAGGCCCCGGCAAATGTGAAGAAGGCCAGTGCTTCCCCAAATACGGCATCAACTCAAACAGTCAAAGTTGCGAAGGTGGGCCTCGTTCGAGGAGCTTAGTATCGAAACAACATCTTTCCAATAATTAAGTTTTGGGCTGATCATTCTTTTCTATATGTTTAACAAAATCCTCATATCGTCTGCGATTGACTTCCTCTAAATATTCATTTTATCCTCCTGGTTTTCTCTTTTTCCTTTTGGATTCCACTCCAAAGCCCGTTGTGCAACATTTGTATTTTTGTTTCGGTTGGTGTGCCCTATTCAGGTGCAGAAGCAGCAGATGATACAACAATTAAAAAGGAGACACCCTTCCCAAAGCAGGAGAGTTGGCATATCTGCGTTTTTGTATCGTTGGAAGCTACTTCTAAGTGATGTTGTTTCCAGCATGCGACCCCCACTGCGACAATTGCACGACACAAGGACCAGGCAAATGTGACACCGGACAGTGTTTCTCAAATTATTTCATCGTTCACAGCAGACAAACATGCGCCCGTAAGGAACAACACTTAAATAGAAACAAAGGTTATGGTTTTGGGCCTATAGAAGTTACTAAAAGTATTTGCAATTACAATAAAGAATATCACGCCAGTGGTTTACTAGAAAAAATCTTGTTGAACACATTGTATCTTAATTTCATTTGCCGCGCCATACAGTCAGATAACCCTTCGTAATGAGTGCTAGTCTGGCAATATTCACTTACCAAATTAAAATGTATTTATAAACACATAGTCATGCATTTGCAAATAGGAAATGGCCATGTTGTTTGATTGTTGTTTTATTGTTTCCGGCGGCCCCTCGAATTCGGAAGAAGGCACCCGAGGCGTTTAACCGGGAATCGAATTTTTAGAACTGCCAGGCGCTTATTGGTCGCACAAGAGACATGTCAGTCGCCAGGAAAAAATATTTTACCAGAATCTCCCACTTTTACGACACAGCCTAATAAAATTGCTAGCGAAACATTCTTGATTATAATTGCAACTGGTTAGTTTTTATTAACTCTTTGCATTGCCCCAAAACCATGACCTTTGATTCGCTTTAACTCACAAAGTTTGCATTTATTGCTGATGAATCTCACAAGATCAGATGTTACTGTGATAAGATAGAATTGTGCGATACCAATACACGATATAAACACAGTAAATGTATTCAATACGGGTTCATATGTAAAGAAAGTTATATTCCGGATGCAGATAAAGAACGAAGCAGTATCATTTTGCTATATAAAAGTAGCAAGGCAAACGTTTTCCAGCACAGCAAATGGTAAACATATTCTATCATGAACTGTGATTACTTTATTTGTTTTCTATTCTGGTAAAGAAATAGTTTGCTCAATAGTTGTTGTTAGTTCAGGCTATGCTAATTGATATATATATATATATATATATATATATATATATATATATATATATATATATATATATATATATATATATATATATGTATATATACATATATATATATATAGATATATAGATATATATATATATATATATATATATATATATATATATACATACATATGTATATATATATATGTATATATATATATGTATATATATATATATATATATATATATATATATATATATATAAATATAAATATATATTTATACATATATATATGTATACATAAAAGTATGTATATGTATATATATATATATATATATATATATATATATATATATATATATATATATATATATATATATATATATATATATATATATATATATATATATATATATATATATATATATATATATATATATATATATATATATATATATATATATATATATATATATATATATGTATATATATATATATATATATATATATATATATATATATATATATAACATTGAAATGTTTCCGTCTTCAGCGTGCGCCGACCACTGTTACGCTTGCACATTGAAGGGAGGAGAAAAGTGTGACGACGGCCGGTGCGAACCCAAATACGCCATTGACAATAGCACTCAAACTTGCTTCGGTAAATATTAGCTCTGCACGCATTGTTGGACCCAATTTGCATATTTTTTACAGTTTCACTATATAATTCCGTTAAATTTTTGGAAATCAACAATCCTATGTATTATTGGAGAGTCAGCCGGGTTACTATGTCATTTCGTAAAACAAAAAGGAATTAGCAAACATATGCAATGTTTAAAAACGTAATGGCCTAACGAACAACCAACATTTCCGTAATCACTATGTGGTGGTCATTTTGGTTTGTCTAAATTGTTCTATTAAGATCTTTCTTTGCCAATATTTCGTCATCTGAGAACGTGGATTTTAACTGGTATTTCAGACTTTTCAACGGTCAGGAAGCCCATGATGATTCTCACAATGCGCTTATTGTGACAATCGAAGTTGTCAAACTTTCCGCAGCATGCATGCATGCTCGTGTCACAATAAACCAAAATTGTATTAACATATGCAACTAAAAATAGTCCCCTCGTGCCATAAATGGTCCGGTTTATCGCGTTTAACTTGTTTTTGTGTGTTATACAGTTCCATAAACACTATAATAATAATGCACTTCTCGTGTTAATTACTATTGTTAAGTATTTGCCAATAATATAATTTGGATTTTAACGTTAATTTGACAAAAACTATAGTTACGTTTATTGTGAAAGCACTTCTTTCAAAACAGATTGTTGTTTTCAGCGTGCTCTCCGAACTGTTACGATTGCACGAACGTAGGCCCCGGCAAATGTGAAGAAGGCCAGTGCTTCCCCAAATACGGCATCAACTCAAACAGTCAAAGTTGCGAAGGTGGGCCTCGTTCGAGGAGCTCAGTATCGAAACAACATCTTTCCAACAATTAAGTTTTGGGCTGATCATTCTTTTCTATATGTTTAACAAAATCCTCATATCGTCTGCGATTGACTTCCTCTAAATATTCATTTTATCTTCCTGGTTTTCTCTTTTCTTTTGGATTCCACTCCAAAGCCCGTTGTGTAACATTTGTATTTTTTTTCGGTTGGTGTGCCCTATTCAGGTGCAGAAGCAGCAGATGATACAACAATTAAAAAGGAGACACCCTTCCCAAAGCAGGAGAGTTGGCATATCTGCGTTTGTTTATCGTTGGAAGCTACTTCTAAGTGATTTTGTTTCCAGCATGCGACCCCCACTGCGACAATTGCACGACACAAGGACCAGGCAAATGTGACACCGGACAGTGTTTCTCAAATTATTTCATCGTTCACAGCAGACAAACATGCGCCCGTAAGGAACAACACTTAAATAGAAACAAAGGTTATGGTTTTGGGCCTATAGAAGTTACTAAAAGTATTTGCAACTACAATAAAGAATATCCCGCCAGTGGTTTACTAGAAAAAACCTTGTTGAACACATAGTATCTTAATTTCATTTGCCGCGCCACACTGTCAGATAACCCTTCGTAATGAGTGCTATTCAATATTCACTTACCAAATTAAAATTTATTTGTAAACACATAGTCATGCACTTGCAAATATGATATGGCCATGTTGTTTGACTCGAAACTCAACCGATACAACGTATTTTGGCCTTTGATTACTAACCATACCCAGTTCTGACTTAGCAGTTCGCTTGATTGAGAGTTTGTATTGTTTCCGACGGCCCCTCGAATTCCGGAAGAAGGCACCCATTCTTGATTGTAATTGCAACTGGTTAGTTTTTATTAACTCTTTGCATTACCCCAAAACCATGACCTTTGATTTGCTTTAACTCACAAAGTTTGCATTTATTGCTGATGAATCTCACAAGATCAGATGTTACTGTGATAAGGTAGAATTGTGCGATACCAATACACGATATAAACACAGTAAATGTATTCAATACGGGTTCATATGTAAAGATAGTTATATTCCGGATGCAGATAAAGAAGGAAGCAGTATCATTTTGCTATATAAAAGTAGCAATGCAAACGTTTTCCAGCACAGCAAATGGTCATGAACTGTGATTACATTATTTGTTTTCTATTCTGGTAAAGAAATAGTTTGCTCAATAGTTTTTTGTTAGTTCAGGCTATTCTAATTGATATGTACATATATATATATATATATATATATATATATATATATATATATATATATATATATAATACATATATATATATATATATATATATATTATATATATATATATATATATATATATATATATATATATATATATATATATATATATATATATATATATATATATATATATATATATATATATATATATATATATTGATATATAATTGAAATGTTTCCGTCTTCAGGGTGCGCCGACCACTGTTACGCCTGCACATTGAAGGGAGGAGAAAAGTGTGACGACGGCCGCTGCGAACCCAAATTCGCCATTGACCAGGGCACTCAAACTTGCGGCGGTAAATATTAGCTCTGCACGCATTGTTGGACCCAATTTTCGTCATCTGAGAACGTGGATTTTAACTGGTATTTCAGACTTTTCAACGGTCAGGAAGCCCATGATGATTCTCACAATGCGCTTATTGTGACAATCGAAGTTGTCAAACTTTCCGCAGCATGCATGCATGCTCGTGTCACAATAAACCAAAATTGTATTAACATATGCAACTAAAAATAGTCCCCTCATGCCATAAATGGTCCGGTTTATCGCGTTTAACTTGTTTGTGTGTGTTATACAGTTCCATAAACACTATGATAATAATGCACTTCTCGTGTTAATTACTATTGTCAAGTATTTGCCAATAATATAATTTGGATTTTAACGTTAATTTGACAAAAACTATAGTTACGTTTATTGTGAAAGTACTTCTTTCAAAACAGATTGTTGTTTTCAGCGTGCTCTCCGAACTGTTACGATTGCACGAACGTAGGCCCCGGCAAATGTGAAGAAGGCCAGTGCTTTCCCAAATACGGCATCAACTCAAACAGTCAAAGTTGCGAAGGTGGGCCTCGTTCGAGGAGCTTAGTATCGAAACAACATCTTTCCAACAATTAAGTTTTGGGGTGATCATTCTTTTCTATATGTTTAACAAAATCCTCATATTGTCTGCGATTGACTTCCTCTAAATATTCATTTTATCTTCCTGGTTTTCTCTTTTTCCTTTTGGATTCCACTCCAAAGCCCGTTGTGTAACATTTGTATTTTTTTTTCGGTTGGTGTGCCCTATTCAGGTGCATTTCCTTCTTTCAATGCCTTTCTTGATATTTGTTGATATGTCCTCCTCAATGCTACTGAGTTTGTCTCCTCCATTTCATAGCTTGAGGCTTATGGATTATCTAAGACTTTTGTTTATGAAGACTTGAATTTGTCAGTTAGTTGAATTGGTTAATGTTCATTTCTCAGACTTTTGTAGCAGCATTCTTTTCACACTGCTATTGACGATTCAAATGTTATTTCTTGGTGAGAGTGACCTTGTATGCCACACTGTCTTCAAAATTATAGATGCTTGACTGGCCATTCTAAGCATGCATTTTACATATTCAATTATTGTCTTAACCTATATGTCGTCTCCATTGTGTTCTACTTTACCAGGTTGTCTGTTTTTCACTTTCAGGAGTTTTGTCTTCTGTGTATTTATGTTGAAGCCCGCTTCTCTGTTTCGTGTGTGTGTGTGTGTGTGTGTGTGTGTGTGTGTGTGTGTGTGCGTGCGTGCGTGCGTGCGTGCGTGCGTGCGTGCGTGCGTGCGTGCGTGCGTGCGTGCGTGTCTGTGTGTGTGTGTGTGTGTGTGTGTGTGTGTGTGTGTGTGTGTGTGTGTGTGTGTGTGTGTGTGTGTGTGTGTGTGTGTGTGTGTGTGTGTGTGTGTGTGTGTGTGTGTGTGTGTGTGTGTGTGTGTGTGTGTGTGAATACGTGCGTGCGTCCGTGCGTGTGTGTGATAATAAGCAATTGTCATGTGCAAAATCAATGTCCCCCTCATGTCATTCTGACCAAGTTTTCCAGTTCATTCTTGAGTTCCCATTAGAAGATGGTGAGCTGATGCCACGTCTCTTCCTGCGTTCATCCGTGTGTCCATAAGACTCCTTCTACATTTCCTGTCGATGGATGTGTAGGTGGTTCATGAAGCCAATGTTTATTTGTGCACTGTTTTGTGTGGAAAGACACTGCCAGCAATGACCGCACACAAATCTGCGTTTCCATTTAATCCATAACTCCGACTCCATGTTTCCCCAAGATTTCGTCTTTCCCTGTGTTGTTTGAGTCAACCTTTGCACTGGTCTCACCCATTATAATTGTAATGTATTTCCATATGTTGTCTTTTCGTTATCATTATAATAATTAATATATGGTAATAACATAGAACAAGATGTACATAGAATGTGAGTCCATCAACATATAGCAGTGTTTTTTCTCATTGAAAGTTTTGATTTAATACTTAAAAACATAAAAAAAGAAATGTACTATTTGGCTCTTTCAATGTTGATTTGCAATACTATCCTCATCAAAATTCTTACAGTAAATATATTATTACTGCGCTTACCAAAACGATAACACGTCATGCGGTTAGCGACAAACAGGTATTCCAACAACGACAACGGCTGGCACATTATTTCTTCAGTGTACAATCATACACTACAAACTGCCACCAACTCAATAAATTATATATTTAATGTTCGTCCAGAAGACGATACTAAATTGCTTCAGTCTGAATATCTAATGAATAAAGGGAAAAGACCACAACAGGCACTGCAATACGAATAAACATAAATGAAAACATATGCGGATATGTCAACTGATAAACATTTTGGTTTCATCGCAATTGATGATTGGACTTATGTTCTATTCCGGTCTAATTAATTAAGAATTTGTTTCAGCGTGTGACGTCCACTGCTATAACTGTCAAGGAAATGGAGCAAGTAAATGTGACGACGGTCATTGCTATAAGAGATACGGCTTTGACAGCAACAACAGAACCTGTGGAGGTAATACTCTTTCGTTCATTATCTATGGCGTTCATAGCTCAGCCGTAGAAAGACAGCAACGTAGATTGTCAGGTCGAGTTTCCTTACAACCATTATAAGGAGCGCCAATAGTCACTGTTTATATAAATTAACGCTACCAACAAGAAGTAACAATTTATTGAAACTGAAAATTTAAATAAGTACACTATGATTATAAAACATTAATTAATACATCAATATGTTTGCTTTTAATTTTATTTTAGTATTTTATTGTGACACTGTCTTGAAACTGTTTTTCGCTAAATAATAAAATAGTTCCTCAATTGTGTTTGATTTCAGCGTGTGCCCGCTCCTGCTACGAATGTAACAGCGCAGGCCCAGGAAAATGTGACGAAGATCGCTGCTTCGAGAGACACGCACGCCGTGAAGAGCGGTGTGGTGGTGAGCACGCCTTCACTTCAATGCAAAGTTCTTCCAACAAATATTGCGACATTAATGTACAGAAAAAAGGAAAATAAAACATAACTGGCGAAAGGCAGTAACTTAGTTGTGAGACGACCTCTTAGTCAGATTCTTGATGTGTACAGAGTTTGTTTTAATGAAACGGTGCTGCATAGAATGAGTGAGTATAATTTCGAAAATATAGTTACCAGACATGGCATCTACTCGATGGTTTCCAGTTGTCGTGAAAAAAAAGTTCAGTTTCTCTTGTTGGTTTCAGCGTGTGCTCCCAAGTGCAGTAATTGCACGCACGAAGGACCAGGCAAATGTGACGACGGCGAATGCATCAAAGGGTATGGAACCTCCGACAGACAGGCTTGCTCAGGTAATTGTTGGCTTCAAGCATGAGCTTCAGCCTCTGTTGCATCAAGTGTTCCATGTTGCAATCGATGCCCCTATTGTAACTAGTGCCCCTTATAGAGGCACACACGCCCGCACGCTCGCACGCAGAGCACGCACGCACGAACGCACACACGCACGCACGCACGCACGCACGCACGCACGCACGCACGCACGCACGCACGCACGCACACACACACACACACACACACACACACACACACACACACACACACACACACACACACACACACACACACATACATGTGATATAGACAATATTTGTATTTACTTTGTTTACAACATTTAAAATGCATTAATTGCATTACTTTAAGTGGCATTATAATGTAATAATTGGAATCACAGAACCCATTTATTTCACACAATGGGTTTAATATATTATTATTTGTTGTCTATGTACAAATGTTTTCTGTGAAATAGAATTTTATGCACATTTTTATTTATCGTAATACACTGTAAATGTTGACTATGACGTGAATATTACTGGTTTAACTGTTTTAGCGTGTGACGCCCACTGCAACTCTTGTACGGACAACGGCGCTGGAAAGTGTGATAACGGTCATTGTTTCGACAGATACGGCTTTGATCCTGACCACACAATCTGCAAAGGTAAGAACTTAGAAGAACAGATTTAAATCCATAGTTTACTACCTTACAAGATCTAGATCACAAAAATGTGTATATCAAGCAGTAGTGTGTGTCAATGTCTTTGTATATTTGTCCTGCTCACCAAACACCAATTAGGAATTCAAGTGACACTAGAACTCATGTGTGGCAAGAAATGAACTTCCTCCATTCAGTGCGGTTCTTGTACCTTTCCGTTCTGAATACATTATTGAGGCTGGCGTTCGTTTCCTCCAGGTGGTTGATCCATCATAACCTGGGCCTTCCTCTCGGTCTTCTTCCCTCCAGGTGGCTGCTGATATTGTTGATCCATCGTAACCTGGGCCTTCCTCTCGGTCTCCTTCCCTCCAGGCGACTGCTGGTGTTGTTGATCCATGGTAACCTGGGCCTTCCTCTCGGTCTCCTTCCCTCCAGGTGGCTGCTGATGTTTTTGATCCATCGTAACCTGGGCCTTCCTCTCGGTCTCCTTCCCTCCAGGTGGCTGTTGATGTTGTTGATCCATCGTAACCTGGGCCTTTCTCTCGGTCTCTTTCCCTCCAGATGGCTGCTGATGTTGTTGATCCATCGTAACCTGGGCCTTCCTGTCGGTCTCCTTCCCTCCAGGCGATTGCTGATGTTGTTGATCCATCGTACCTGGGCCTTCCTCTCGGTCTCCTTCCCTCCATGTGGCTGCTGATGTTGTTAATCCATCGTAACCTCGGCCTTCCTCTCGGTCTCCTTCCCTCCAGGCGACTGCTGATGTTGTTGATCCATAGTAACCTGGGTTTTCCTCTCGGTCTCCTTCCCTCCAGGCGACTGCTGATGTTGTTGATCCATCGTAACCTGGGTCGTCCTCTCGGTCTTCTTCCCTCCAGGTGGCTGCTGATGTTGTTGATCCATCGTAACCTGGGCCTTCCTCTCGGTCTTCTTCCCTCCAGGTGGCTGCTGATGTTGTTGATCCATCGTAACGTGGGCTTTCCTCTCGGTCTTCTTCCCTCCAGGTGGCTGCTGATGTTGTTGATCCATCGTAACCTGGGCCTTCCTCTCGGTCTCCTTCCCTCCAGGTGGCTGCTGATGTTGTTGATCCATCGTAACGTGGGCCTTCCTTTCGGTCTCCTTCCCTCCAGGCGACTGCTGATGTTGTTGATCCATCGTAACCTGGGTTTTCCTCTCGGTCTCCTTCCCTCCAGGCGACTGCTGATGTTGTTGATCCATCGTAACCTGGGTCGTTCTATCGGTCTTCTTCCCTCCAGGTGGCTGCTGATGTTGTTGATCCATCGTAACCTGGGCCTTCCTCTCGGTCTTCTTCCCTCCAGGTGGCTGCTGATGTTGTTGATCCATCGTAACGTGGGCTTTCCTCTCGGTCTTCTTCCCTCCAGGTGGCTGCTGATGTTGTTGATCCATCGTAACCTGGGCCTTCCTCTCGGTCTCCTTCCCTCCAGGTGGCTGCTGATGTTGTTGATCCATCGTAACGTGGGCCTTCCTTTCGGTCTCCTTCCCTCCAGGTGGCTGCTGATGTTGTTGATCCATCGTAACCGGGACTTTCCTCTCGGTCTCTTCCCTGTCATAATCACGCTTAGGGCCACTTTTATAGCAGAATCCTACTGTAGGCAATTCCCCTTATTGTAGCCATATATTCTTACTAACTCGCAAACAAAATGCATTATATTCGCACAATAGAATGCACGCATGCGCGCTCACACATGCGCGCTAAATAAAAATTCGTACACATGCACATAAACTTTCTTGTTCTATTTCAACCCACGAATTCGCAAAACCAGAAGGCATTGAAATGCTCTCTGTTTATAAATATTGACAACAGTGACATACTCGATGCTAGGACACCTGTGACATACGCCAAATATTGTCAGTCAGGCGGATGTTATATTTGCTTTTTCAAATGCTTATATTGAAAACAAGTGTTGTTGTTAAAGTTTGCCATTTCACGACAACATGAGAAAGAGGCCGTCGGCCAATACGGGTCTGAACCCTGAACAGGTTAACATATAACAGTATTTCAACAGTTGTCAATAACACAAAAACGGTTTCATATTTCACAGTTGCACTTACATGTAAAATCTTCCGTTAAAACGTGTGGTTTAATTGGGTTTGTCTCAGAGTGTGGCGTCCACTGCGCCTCGTGCACGACCAACGGCGCAGGCAAGTGTGACGAAGGGCGCTGTCGCACTGGATACGTCTATCATTCGTCCAACCAAGTCTGCGTGGGTAAGAGCTGACATAAAACTCCATCCTCAACAGATTTATCCTATCGCGAATCCACTTAGTTGATGCCCAAATATGTAGTATGTGAATATTTAACAACTTTAAGTAATATCAACGGTCGATTTAATAAACAACAGTGCGTACTTTTGTTCAAATAGTCGAAAGAATTGACTTTGATCTTTATGTGTGGTAACTTGCGAAGTCAGTACGGAGCCGACTTCTAGCCATTAATCAGTTGAACTTGTTGGTCACGTGTCTTTCGCGAGAGCAAGATCATGAGTTTTCATTAGGGTGTACACTTTCAGAAAATGCCTGGTGACACCTTGTCACCCCTGCATTTGGATAGATGTTGTTGTTTACCCAGACCACCAATTTTGCATTCATAATTGTTCACAATATTTTCAAAATATTTTTATAACGACATCTATTTTCATTATTTCTGATCATTCTGGGCCATGTTTCACCTCTCTTTATGGACGCCAAAACATGCATTCACCCCGTGAAGTCGCGAATGCCTTTTTGTCAAAAAATACACATTAAAATAAAAGTGTAACCATTTAACCAAATTAGATCGCTCAAAACCACAATGCAGATGGTTGAATACACTTTCTGGTTGTAGAATGCAAAGTGCTCATGTCAAACTGTGCCGAATGTCACCAAGAAGACAAGTGTGACACGTGTGAAAAGGATTATCACACTGTCAGAGACAAGTCCAAATGCTTCAGTAAGAGTCCTTTAAATGTACCCCGGATAAATAAATGTACTGTACGTATACAGCCTGGAATAGTGCACCAGGAGGTTGTGTGTGTGTGTGTGTGTGTGTGTGTGTGTGTGTGTGTGTGTGTGTGTGTTTGTGTGTGTGTGTGTGTGTGTGTGTGTGTGTGTGTGTGTGTGTGTGTGTGTGTGTGTGTGTGTGTGTGTGTGTGTGTGTTTGTGTATGCGTGCGTGCATGTACGTTGGCACGCGCGTGTGTGCGTGCATGCATGCGTGATTGCGCGAGTGTGTGCGCCTTCGTGCGTGTATGCGTGACGGCAAGTTGTAAAGTTTTCCCATGTTTTGCTCAGCTTGAAACTACCCTTATTAAGTCTCGGTTAAATGCAGTGCGCAGCGCGACATTTCTGTATTGGAATAATTTACTTAACGTTGTTCATGTTCACAATTACTGATTTGCTTTGAGCAGAGTACGAATGCAAGATGTGCGGCAGAAGGTCTTCATTCAGCTCCACTCTGGCTAAGGTGGGGCTCGTCGCGGTCGGCCACGACGACAGCACCAAGTGCTCGAAAGACGGCGACACCGACACCACCGTCTACTGCAGTGATCATTGTTGGGTGCGTACAAACGGGATCGTACAAATGGGATGACAGGCACCAGATGGCGCGCAAGTAAAAATCATCCCAGCGAGTCAACATTCTTGTTTGTTCATTAAAATCAATGTCATGACACTGCTGCTAACGAGGTAGAGGCATTACTACTTTGCTAACAATGTCAATGTGTTCAGATATACGGCTGTCTGATAAACATGTTGGACTCTCAATAAGCCAATGACGCCCTCGTCGACTTGCCATGTGGAGTGTGTTGCTTGGTAGTCTTGTTAAGTCTGTATCAATGTCCGTGTGGCAAAGAGTATTATTTGGAAGGAAGCGACATGGACGGACGTGGTGACGTTGACGATAGCGACTGCAACAACAGCAACAACAGCAACGACGACTATTGTGATAAGAATAGTGACTGCAACTAATGCATCAATATTGATATCACGGAATATAAATGTGTTTAGGAGATTGATAACGCAATTGTTTCACATCGCCAGGTGTTTCGACAAGAGAAAGACAGCCAAGTGGTTTTCATGCGTGGTTGCTTCAAGTCGACAGTGTGTGACAAGTATAAATATCAGAACTGCTACGCTCGCACAACTGGAGATACGACGACGATGGTAGGTCGCATGGGACGCCTTGCAAGGTTGACGGGAAGTCGAAACTCGACGAAACTCTTGACCCGATCAATGGAACAAATTAATTATTGTTATTGGTCGTTTGGCGAATTCTGACAATTATATAAATATGGCGTTGACAGTATTGCTCTCCAGCAATAATCAAATATTCCTTGTCTTATAACCTTATGCACACTTTTGCTCGTATTTTTTTAATATTTTGACCATCATAGAATTATATATGAATAGTTCTGATAATTTGTTTGCTTCTAATGGGATTAAGTCACATTGTACATTTACGTACGTGAGCTTGTCACCCAGTGGCGTATTTAGGGATCACTGGGCCATGGCATCCCATTTGGGTTAAATGTTAATTTTTTTCCACTGCATGTTAGCATGGTAAATTAATGGGTGACTAAGCTTGGGTCACTTCAGTCTCCCCTGATCCTACATGCACCACTGATTTCATCTACACTTTCGATAGGTTGTCTTCCTTGATCTGCATTACACACGTTTTGATAACATGACTGCGTTGCCATAATCCTACTGCCTTCGCGGATATTATAACTGTCAACATTATTTGCGTTTTATTTCCAGACATGTTTCAAATGCTGTAGCGGTAACTGTGCTACGTACGTCCCAGGCATCAAGTTGCCAAGAGGAAGTGACGCAGCCACGTTGTCTAGCGGGGGAGCGTTGACGTCGTTTCTTGTTGTCGCGGTTGTAGTAGTAGTAGTAGTGTTTGTGTTTGTGTTTGTGTTTGTGTGTGTGAAGTATCACTCGGCGTAATGTGGCATCTCAATACGCAGTCCATGCTGGTGTTATAGCTATAATAATGATATTTGACACTTCGCATATAGCTGCCACATTGCAGAAGTGCGTTATTTGAGGCATCAAAGGCTATCGAAGAAACAACCGTCATGTTAACCATAATGGTGGTCATAATGTGATGGATTAAGCCCCGCAACTTGCACATGGTTGAACTGTACTTTGGTCCGCTACTTTACCCGCGTGTATAGTGTGATAGTGTGACAGTGTGATAGTGTGATAGTGTGATAGTGTGCATGGATTCGCTTGATAATTGTGTAATGGCGTTGACGTTGGAATGACCAGGTTTTCCAGGGAGTGAAGAGTGAAGCACCGTGGACTGTCCTACGGAGTAGATACCGCGCTATATAAGAACATACCTTTCCTTTTTTTGATCTATGTGCTGAAAACACGCTAACTGGGAATAGAAACGCCAGGTTTAGAAACGCACACGCTGTTGGCCTGTAACCGGCAGGTGTGTGTCATCGTCGCTACTATAACAGCTGCGGGCAACGGGGAACGGATGCAGCGTAAACCACGATGTGATCGCGTCTGTATCGTGATTGAGTTGACGGACTTGATCAATATAGTTTGAATGCTCGGTCAGTTGTTCGTATAAGCTACGCAGATCGACAGATGTATTTTTGCTGTCGTTGTCTTAGTGACCAATTAATATTCTTATTGTAGCTTAATAAACTTTTAAACAACTCCAGAAAACATCGACTTGTTCCCAAATTCATGTTGCAACGCGAAACGATACCATTTGTAAAATGTTGCTTGTTTATTGAAACACAGACAAATATGGTTAGCACCTGTGATGCGATTCAGCTTGTTTGTTTGTTTGTTTGTTTGTTTGTTTGTTTACCGTGATCGCTATCCATAGTGTCCCACTATACGGATATTTCCGGTTAAATTGCTTGCCTGTATAGATCCCCATCAGATGCTGTTCGTAATCTATGTGTTGTATTTTGCACAGTGTGCTCACTATTAAGTAGTACAGCAAATCGTGAAACTATGATTGTTGTTTTATAGCTACTGTTGATGCACTCAAGTTCGTTTAATTGACCGAATCATTGTCCACCAGTTGACTGCTTTTGTCATGCAGTAACGTACGATTAGTAGTTGCGCGTACGTTGCTTCACTACCAAAATACGTTGGTTTTATGTACCTGCATGTAGCGTTCTACAACGTATAACTTGTTTTAGTGTTGAATTGAATCGTGTGAATTCTGTATTGAACCAAAGAAAGAGATTAAACCATCAGTGAACAATGACTGTTTTCCCTCGCTTCTTTATTAATATCCGTTTTCCTTCCTTCACTCGCCAGGCGGCGCAGACTCGTTTGTCACTTGACAGATGGCGCCTTAATACATTACATCCCTCTTTCCCCGATCCCTAAGCAAACACTGGTGCATTATTACTGGAGTTCCTGGCAGTCATCTATATGTAGAGGGCAATGGTAGGTATAACTAGGTAAGTATTAGTTCTACTACAGGTAAGTGTAACTCATACTGGTCTGGTAGCTCTAACCAGTCTACCTGAGGGTAGCGCATGTGGCTCTCTGTTATCTTCCACTGTCGGTGCAAGGTATCTTTTCACGTGGGGCACATTTTTTGTCATACCTTGCGCCTGTTGTTGGCGATTCTATGATGATCCTCCTGCTGCTTTGTTTATCATTGACTGTTAACGGCTCTGGATTGAATGGTGTTGATAGCTTGTTTGTTGGATCTTGCCTTGCGAGAACTTTTTCACCGGGTTACAGGGTGGAGATCTTTGCGCGTCGGGTCCCATCTGCATATTTATTACATTTTACCCTTCATCTCCCGGTCTATGTCTCTAATCTCCTCATCACTCGTGGATGCCTCCAACACTTTTAGTAGTTTCCCTCGCAATATCGCTGGACTAACGACTACCGTGTTGTACGGGTTCGCTCTGTACGCGAGGATATAAGATGTTAGCGCTCTTTTCCAGTCTTTTTCCTCAGCCTGAGCGATCCGCATTCGCTTCTCCAAAGATCTATTTTGTGTTTCCACTTCTCCGTTGGCGTGATCCCATCTTTCTATTACTTTGTGGTGCTCCGTCCCATTTTCCTCTGCACATTTTGGAAGACATCTTATAAAAACTGTGGTCCGTTGTCCGTGGTAATAGTCAGTGGTAGTCCATGACGGGCAGATATCCTCTAGATACACTCCACTGTTTTCTCCGAGGCTGTGGACTTCATGATTTCAATCTCGTAGAAACGACTGTAGTAGTCTACAACAACAAGTACTGAGTGTCCGGATGGCAGTGGTCCCAATAAGTCTAGGGCTACATGGTCCATCCGGGAGTGGTGTATATATATATATATATATATATATATATATATATATATATATATATATATATATATATATATATATATATATATATATGTAATGTATCAATTATAAACTATTTATTATATTGTTGTTATTATACTATTCTGTACAATTGGATGAATAAACAAGTATGTATGTTTGTCTGTATGTATGTCTCTCTGATCAATGTCGTGATTTCAATAACTGGTTTTAGTCCTACTGCAACCAACCAATTGCCCAACATGAGAGTGATTTACCGAATGCTCATACTGAATCTAATACTAATTTATAATGTTTAAATAAAATGCGTAGTAAAATTACTATAAAAATTTTTTTTTTATCTCCAGCTGCAAGGAACGATTCGGCGTCTTAATAAAGTGGGTGAGGGAAATAATATGCCTAAACTATATATAACTTGACACGTGGCAAATGTTCATGGCATGAATGCAGTCAAAGCGTGCAGTATGCGACGTCTATGGAATCGATACAATCATGTGCTTTGTATTGGAAAAGATAATGACATGCTTTGGAAGTTATTCCAGACAATAGGTATCGGTACACGTACACACACGCACATACACACAGAACTCTCTGCTGGTATTCATGACTCAAGTCCAATTTGGAGTAGAACACACTTCCCGATATCTTTGAATACAGGTCATCAGTATTTGGAATTGGGTACTTGTCAAACTTTGCGAACCCGCTGATCTTGCTGGATATAACGTTAGATACGTACGTTTTTAGTCGGATATATCGGTCAATGGAGGCATAGACGTCCGAGAAAGTTTAAAAATAAATACATAAAATATACATATCACCACTGTGGACAATAAAGTGGGTGGGGATCATACGAAGGAACGTACACATAGACACACATACAGACAGACACGCTCACGATCATCTCCAAGTTTGTAGTAGGCGTTCCCTGCTCCAATATTGCGCTTGGCGCACCACGAGTGACATTTCCAAAAACGGCGGCGGCGGTTACGAAGGAGGGGCAATGATGTTTATAAGACGGTCGCACAGCGTGAGGACGTGTCAGAACGAGCGGTTGATCAACACGATGGTTCAACTCGACATTCGCCTGCCACTGTTGGCGCTGTGCGCTCTGCTTACTGTGGCGTCTTTGGGACAAGGCGTCTCAGCACAGGCACACTTCTACACATCGTCTGTAACACACCAGGAAGTGTAACTGGGGCATGATCCCTTTAGTGGACTCGGGTCATCGGAGGCGTGGCGGGGTTCGTGAACTTTTCTCACACGTACACTCCTGTGTGGCCCACTCAAACCGTTCTTCTCTAGTTGAATCGCTTCGGAACATAATGCGCTAAACGAAATTTTGGAGTCAGTCCGAACTACACTTTTTATTTCCCGTTTTATCTGGGGTTCTATCAGGTTTTGACATAACACTTATATCACTATAGTATCCTTACTTTTAACCTTATCAGTCAATTATTCAGAAATGTTCATGAGCGCTCAGGAAAATTCCCTAACGCTTTCTCTACTACCCTGTACCCGATCGTATGATTCTCTCTTCAGCTGCGCATTACTGCGGGTTTTCCCAAAAGCAGACATCAGTAACGTAAATATCTTATCGACACAGTCCTTTCACTTGAAGCATACCTTGCTTCTTCCCGGACCGGTCCCTCCAGATGGGCGATCAGAAATGACAGTCTCTCGGCCGAAGATACGGATGGTAATATGCTCCGTGTTTCCCCGATCCAGTAGAGAAGTTAACTAGTTCGACCGCTGAACATCCTAAGTTTTCGAGTCGGAGGGGCGGCCACCGTGACGCTGACACGGGTTGCTGTTGGTTGCGTTTTAACGTCTCCACCATCTCCTCCAGCCGAACTTGTCTTCTGCCGACGCCATCCTTACTGTGGAAGCATACACTGTCAGATATCCGACTTCAGACACCACTAGTAACGAAGTCAAACGACTCTACCACTATTGGAATATTGACAGTCTTTAATATATAATAATAGATTCCAGAGGAAATAGAGCAACCACAACATTCGCCGAGAATAATAATAGGGGTGCGGCACGTCAGATAACCAACTGCCACAAATGGCCACAAATGGCGTTTCTGCCCACAGCGACAGAGATAAATTGTCAAGATGTATACTGGGCCGGGAGAAGGTTGCCTGCGTAGAACAACGTCTGTCGTCTTCTCCGGCCCAGGGCGAACTGCTTTGACTACTTGCTAAACCTGGCTCAGATCGTTAAGCTGGGAGTGACACGGGGTACAGCGCCCTCTAGTGAGTGGACTAACAAATACATAAAGCAGCTAAATCCACCAGGGTTACATTTAGGTAGGTAGTTAACGTATCTACGTGAGGGTTTATAGGAGACGGTTATGAAAATATTGTGTGTATATGTACAAGCAAATCGTTTAGATTGCATTACATTTCTACCGACTCATAATCTACCTGTTCGTTCTAAAAGTTAACCATTTCTTGGAAAGAGTCCCATATAAATCCATGTTCTCCTAATGGCTTATTCATTACGACTCGTAGACAATAGTCGTCAGGAGGCGTCGCACACCGCGCGACTGTTCAGTATTGTTCAAGACTGCCGGTCGGCTTCAGTCGGCCAGATCCGACACGTTGGATCGGCGCGTTTAATAATGACCATTCGTCTAACATAATTAATCATTCAGAGCTTTCATACCGTAATGGTTGACGTGTGTAATCTACGCTGTGATTGACGTGTGTAATCTACGCTGTGAGCCTATCGACAACACAATACAGATGCTAGATACCGTTTTCAATACAACAAATAGCAACTGAGCTGCGCTAATTACGCATGTATAGTGTCTTCGCTACAAAGCAGTGCAACAAACCATGAAGCTATAATTGTTGACTTCGTGTCTACCGGTGTTGCACTCAAATGGTTCGCTTCGTCGACCGAGGTACGTGTCCACCAGTTTACTCTTTATGCCACATAGTAAGTAACATTTGGTCAGTTGGTGCAAGTGTTGTTAAACTGCCAACATATTTTTGATGCAACATGTATAACAACTATACACAAAGATAGATGGGTGACCGTACACACGTCAAGTCTATCTGCCTCAAGTTCAGGGAATAATTTATGTCGTGTAACGCCGGTGTTTAGTTGTACGATCTCGTATATCTGTAAGGTGAGTGGAGTTGTTCACAACACAACACAACAATGGGATTGTTGATTTGTTTGGTTTATTGCTGGCCTACTGGCCCCAGTCGGTCGAATTATATTGCAAGCCAGGCAATGTGCAATGACTCACTCGAAGTGTAAAAAGACGTATGTAAAGTCCCAAATGTAGACGCAAAGAGACGTACAAGAAATCAGCAGATCGAGGACCGAAAGACCGTCGAGAGGACATCTGTTCGGCTACATGCTACATAGAAGACTGACAAGTTGTCGATTGGTATGTAGGGGAGAGTTGCCGGGATTGGACCAATTCCTCGATCGGACCAGTGCTGTATATTCCATATTACTGTATACCGTGGCATCCTTTATCGAGTAGGTCATTCATCAGTGGCATTTCGGATGACACGGTAAGTTTCGACGAAATAGCGGTACTGTTTAAATATTTATCACCGAAAGGAGGTTTTCTATGTCCCCGACATGATAATCAGGCCGTGATCAGTTATCAGTGCAGCACCCTTGGTTATACTTACAGGCGAAAATGTGTGTCCATCAAAAGTATAGGAGCCCAACGTATGTGGCCATAATAAGAATGTTAAAGTGGATGTCGTCTGCTTGTGATGAAAAAGTAATATTTTTAACCCTTGACATTCCACGATTGGACAACTGCTGTTGCAACAATTGGAACAGGGTATACCATCAATATATGTGTGTAATTATTCCAACACAGATTATTGATTACCAGAAAGTAATATTAGACAAGGAAGCAAATATAATAATGCAAATAAAGGAAGTTGCTAAGTGGTCCAATCGAGGGAACTTGTAACAGAACACATTTGAACACAGGTACATTTACATTGTTTTGAACTACCAAAGACTTGGTATTTAATGAGGGATTACATAAATTTAGTGCCAATGGTCATATTTAAACGGAAGAGGATGAAAATAGAACTGTCAAATGGTGGATCTCCGGAGGCAAAGGCTGGATATCCAATGTTTGTTACTTGGCTGCGACATTTCGAAGATTTTGATAAACCAACGAAGGAGGAGACTGTTGTGCTGATATTCGATAGCCGTGTGACCCACACAAAGAATCTGGCTGTAACTGAGATGGATCGGGAAGCTCGCCGAAATTCTGCATGTGGCATCCGTCCAAAATGCTGTTAGCAGCTTCAGAAAGGCAAGTCTGTGGTCGTTGACCATATACGTATTCCAAGACTCCGGGTTCGGTGCTGCTACGGTAACTAATGTAATCACGGAAGCTGCAAAAGAGCACAGCCCTATGCCACCTCTGACCCCAGCTGTTGCAGCTCCAGCACTGGCAGCTGTTGCCATGGTGACTGCATGAGAGAACAACCCTACGCCACCTCTGACACCAGTTGTTGCAGCTACAGCACTGACAGCTGTTGCCATGGTGACTGCATGAGAGAACAACCCTACGCCACCTCTGACCCCAGCTGTTGCAGCTCCAGCACTGACAGCTGTTGCCATGGTGACTGCATGAGAGAACAAACCTATGCCACCTCTGACACCAGCTGTTGCAGCTCCAGCACTGACAGCTGTTGCCATGGTGACTGCATGAGAGAACAAATCTATGCCACCTCTGACCCCAGCTGTTGCAGCTCCAGCACTGACAACTGTTGCCATGGTGACTGCATTAGAGAACAAACCTATGCCACCTCTGACACCAGTTGTTGCAGCTCCAGCACTGACAGCTGTTGCCATGGTGACTGCATGAGAGAACAACCCTACGCCACCTCTGACACCAGTTGTTGCAGCTCCAGCACTGACAGCTGTTGTCATGGAAGCTGTACCAGAGTAATGCCCACCGAAGAAGGAAATTAGTTTTAAAAAAGGACTACACCCACCCAAGAGCCCAGTACTTCGAAGACCACTGCAGCTCAATCGAGAGCACACAACAGTTCTGATCCACCCAAACTTAGTCGATTGCAGCTCATCAAGGATGTCGAAGGCAGCAGAACTGGTCAATGGTGCATTATTTTGTACGATGGTAAAATCCACCTAGGCATAGTGCGATGAGTAATTGATTATTATACATTTATAATGCGCCGTGTATCCGGGTTAAAAATCTGCTAAAAAAGCGCTAACAAGGTAATGCTAAATAATTTTTAATAAATTGAAGAGCTTAAATAAAATGTGATTAAAAGACAGGTAAACATAAGTTAAATAAAAAGTTCAATAAATGATTTAAATGAATTAATGTCAAGAAATTAAATAAATACATAAAATAAAATAAATAAATAATAAATAAAAAGATAAAATAAACAATTACAATTAAGTTGATACATTAGATAAACATATAAGTTAATCAGATAAGTTAAATAAACAAATTACATAAATAATATGTTAAATAAGTAAAATGTTCGAGTGATTAAAATGTCAACAGAGTGTTCGCAAGGCTTCGCGAAAGAGATGTGTTTTTAGAAGTGACTTGAATACCGCAACGGAGTTGGCTTGCCTAATTGCGGGAGGCAGGGCGTTCCACAGTGTCGGCCCTGCCACAGAAAAGGCCCGACGACCGTACCGCTCGAGATGGTACCGCGGTATAGTCAATAGATGTTGATCGGCGGATCTCAGTGTTCGGGTGGGTGTGTATGGAATCACTAGCGACGACAGATACACTGGGCATAGATGATGCACAGCGCGAAACACAAGTAAAAGAAGTTTGAATTCGATTTGCTGACGAACAGGCAACCAATGTAAACTAGTGTTATGTGATCTCGTCTGCGGGTTCTAGTAATCAGCCGTGCCGCGGAGTTTTGAATCATTTGCAGTATCCGCAGCTGCGTCTCGGGCAGGCCATAAAACATAGCGTTGCCGAAGTCCAAGCGCGACATGACTAAAGCATGAATAATTGTTTTGCAAGCAATGGTGGAAAGGCATTTTCTGATAGTTGCAATGCCGCGAATGTGACGGTATGCCACCTGGCAGACACGGCGTATCTGCGCCGCCATTGTCATTGTGTCATCAAATACAAAACCGATGTCGCGGATAAATGGTTTCGGCGTGACGGAGCAGCCACAGACATCTATGACTAGGTCAACAGGAGGTTGAACACGTTTGCGATTCTGCGCAGCGGAAATCACGACGGCTTCCGTTTTACACTCGTTAAGAAGAAGGTTGTGGGACACCATCCATGACTTTACATCGGCGGTACATCGCGATATGCGGTCAATGGCAGTTGTAGCATGCGCTGGCTGATCACGCGGAAATTCAACATACAGCTGGGTATCGTCAGCATACATGTGGTAACGGAGTTGGTGGTGTTCGAAGACATGGTTGAGCCCCAGACAATAGATTGTAAAAAACAAGGGTCCCAGCACGCTACCCTACGGTACACCAGAGGCAGAGCACTTCTTGAGGTGACGTTATCAACTTTAACAGCTTGCGTTCGCTGCGAAAGGTACGACTGTATCCAGCGGTGTGCGTTGTCACGTATGCCAATTTCGTGCAGTTTGTCTAGAAGCAGACGATGATCAACAGTATCGAAGGCAGCACTGAGATCGAGCAACACCAATATCACGGTATTCCGATTGTCGAGCGAATGTAGAATGTCGTCCTGTATACGAACGAGGGCTGTTTCACAGCTGTGAGCAGGACGATACGCACTCTGAAAGACATCGAAGAGATCATTCTCGTCCATGTACTGCCGGATTTGCGATGCTACATACTTCTCGAGGAGTTTTGATATGAAACTCAGGTTGGATATCGGTCGGTAGTTGGATAGTATTTCAGGGTCAAGATCACTCTTCTTTAACAATGGTGTCACGACGGCGTGTTTCATAACACCTGGCATTGTTGAGGACTCGATCGACAGGTTCACAATGCGTGTTAACACCGGTGCGAGCGTAGCAATGTTCGATTTAAGCAGGGTTGCAGAAATGATGTCGATGTCAGCTGAAAGTTTGCTAGTACCCTTCATTACCAGATTACATATGTTATTATATGTAGCTAGTTCGAAGTCACAAAGAGGATCCACAACACGACAGTCATTATCATCTGCGAACACCGACTGCTGGCGCTGCGTACTTATAGTCGCCAGATGTACACGGATATCAGTGGTCTTGTCAGTGAAGTGCTTGACGAAACAATCAGCCAATGCACCTGGACCATCATCACTTTTCGGAAAAAAAGTTTTACTTGAGCGACCCATCAGGTCATTTGTGATGCGGTACATCTTTTTGTTATTACGGGCCGATGATTTAATCTCGGCACAGTAATACGCAGATTTGGCCAAAGCGATGCTTTGCTTTAAAGCGTCACGCAAATCCGAGTAAATTTCACGATGAACAGTGAGTCGTGTGTGGCGCCATTTGCGTTCGGCTCGTCTAACCTGCTGTCTCATCCTCTGCAAGTCATCGGTTCTCCACGGTTGCCTGGGACGCACATTTATCGTTCGTCGGATAACGGGTGCATGCTTGTCGATTATGGTCAACAGTTGAGACATGTACTGTTCACATAAACTGTCACTGTCTTCGGCGGGAGAGGTGACCATGGAGAATCGATCAGGTCGCGCGTGAACTGCTTCATGTCGATTGAGGCGTATTTACGGTAGAATATCTCTTTTCGCACTGGTCGAGGTTTAGCTGTAACGAGCTTGCACATAATGACGTGGTGGTCTGTCAGCAGTGACTCTACCGACACGTCTGTTAGCACAGAGCCTCTCACCGGTGAGATCACCAGATCAAGAATGTTACCTCGGCAGTGCGTTGACGATGTCACGTGTTGTTGTAGATTAATGTCGTTGAGAATTGCAGCCAAGTCACGTGCGTCCTTGTCGTCACCATTTCCGTAGTGAACGTTGAAATCACCAAGTATGATAAGTCCAGTTTTTTTATGGAGACACGCTCGAGTAATTCGCCGAATTCCTCTAGGAATACGCAAAACGGCTTAAACTTGCGACCAGATGATGGTGGCCGGTACACCACAAAAATGCGTAATGCTGCTGCAACGCTCGATCCGCGTAGCAGGACTTCGAGACATTCGAAAGATTCGGCGGGCCACGATTTGGATAGTGCAAGGTGAAATGAAGCTTTGAACAGAACCCCAACTCCTCCACCGCGTCGATCGTTTCGCGGGAGATGTTGGAACTTGTAACCGTGAGGGACAATAGCAGATATCAAACACGCATCGTTATCAGTTAACCAGGTTTCCGTCAGACACAGAATGTCAATGTCGTTTTCGCATGCGTAATCTGTGATAAAATCGGCCTTATTACGCAGCGATCTGACATTCAACAGCCCGAGCGTAGCTGCAGTAGAGCTGTGAAGCGTACTGACCGGGGTGATCAGCTGAACGAGATTCGAGCTGTCAACACTCGTTTGTTTAGTTGGAATTGCTTGGCGAGTGGGTAGCCGATGTCCGATCACTGGTTGAATGGTTCGTTCTTTACGAACACCACCTCGGCAGCCGCAATGCCTTTGCGGCAATGCCGAGTTCAATCGCTGTCGTCCATGCATCGGCATTCAGGCGTGACGCATTGAAAAGTTCAAGTAGCTGACAGGCAGTGTACCTGTACGGCGGCATGATTACGCAACATGGGTCAACTGCGGCCTGAATGACCAGCAGGAATGTTCATGTTTGGTCAGGTGACTGAACCCACAGTACAACGAAAGTTTGTAAAAGTCAGTAAAACACACACATACGGCGGACTTTTGCAGGATGCGACGTCCTTGTATATCCCAGATATGTTGACGAACGTACACAGTAAAACTCGGTGTGGTAGAATAAATAAAACATATAAAAATGAGGCAAAATGTCGACAACTGTTTGCATGCAGCCAGCTCGACGCAAATCACATGACTATCTTTTGATGTGACAAAAGAAACTGTGGCAGTGCAGTTGTGGGACAGAACAGGTTCCGATGGCCCTTGAAGGATGACATCGCGGAATACGAATTGCAACTGACACTAAGCAGGCATAGTGCGAGTAGTGGATGTGATGAAAGACTCGTTGGTGCCAGTGTATGCAATTGTGAGACAGAACATGTTGTGATGGGCTCTAAAGGATGTCGATCATTTCCGCTAGCTTATTCCTGTGCTATTAACAGAAACTATGAACATTAGGCCCTGTTAACATTTCATTTGACTATTCATTAATTTTATTTTTATAATGAAGACTACATTTTACTCACGAAACACTGTGTAGGGTGGATGGAACTATAAAGATTATGAACACTGGTATTTATTAGTATATTGTATTTGACTAATGACAACTATTATTATTATTATAATGAACACTTTATATTACTTATGTATCAATTCATAATTATGCTTGGTCCTATATAACCATTTTATGTTAGGTCCAATCGAAGGTACTGGGTGGTCCAATCGAGGAAACCGTAGCCACGATTGGACCTTTTACATTTTTTTTTATTATATTTAAAAACAATTCATAAATGATTTCCTTGTAATTAATAGCTTGTTGTTGAAAATAAATTATAAATTCTATGTTAGTATATCGTTTACACCAATTCCATTTGTTTTCGCGTCTATATTCAATTTTATCGTTAGGAGTACCAATCCAGGCAACTCTCCCCTAAGGTAATTCAACATCGACTGTGTCACTTAACATGTTTTCTGAATTAGTGCACCCAACGATCGGGTGTCGTAGGTTGCATAAGATAGCTTGCTATATCAGTCTGCAATAATAATAATAATACTTTGAACCCATTATTGGGCGATGTTTAACAGGCTCTAAAATATCTTGCTAATAACAAAGTTTAGGAAAGAAGGCGGTTAATGTGCATTGTCCGTGCGAACAACAGAATCTGTGTGATCATAAAGTGCGAACAAATAATACCATACATTGTGAGTAAGCATAACTAGTCTCATTGTGCTTTTTGTAGCTTTAGCCACAGTAGAAAGATGATACGTTCATAGTGGATCACACGAGTGTCTGTTCTGTTTAAATAATTGCGTGATTCAGCTAGAGTGGACTCCGCGTAATAGAATCCCTTCGGACCAGAGCAATTTCATTCTGTTAAGCGGCTGATTTATTTAAGCGGCGCATCTTAATACAGTGGGAACAGGGAATTAATCCGCCCCATCTAATACGTTTGATTCTTCTAAGCGGCTGATTCACTTAAGCGGCGCATCTTAATACAGTGGGAACAGGGGATTAATCCGCCCCATCTAATACGTTTGATTCTTCTAAGCGGCTGATTCACTTAAGCGGCGCATCTTAATACAGTGGGAACAGGGAATTAATCCGTCCCATCCAATACGTTTGATTCATCTAAGCGGGTGATTCTGTCATCCAGCGATTCTATTTAGCGATGTGCTCTGTGCTCACACAATAATGTTTTTCAACTCCAATAGCAGGGAACGATTTGGCGTGTAAAGTGGGTGAAGGAAGTAATCCAAGCTTTGGGACAGGTGCATGAGACGTTGCAACTGTGTGGGGAAAATATATAATGTAACCAGAACATACATATGGCCACGTCTATAGAATCGATACAATAATTCACTCTGCATAGGTACGTCATGCTGTACAGAAGGTAGCTGTACACGCTTGAACATTCGCTAACACATAGACATACGAAAATACGATATACCTGTGGTTAAACAAACCGGAACAGTTTGTTTTGTTCTGAACCTTGACCAGGCACTCTCTTCGTGACGACCAGCGGCAGGGTTCTTACGCTGTGCATCGCTTCACATCGACCAGGAGTGCCGCCGTCTGTGTGTCTGGTCTGCGGCGTGTTCACTTCTCGAAGATGTGTCGCCGACTATGGATGACACCGGTTCTGGCGATCATTTCCGCCGTTCTTGTTGTCAACACATATGGACGTAAGCACAGTTGGCTTTTGCAACAATTTGCCACCGATTCTCCTTAATGGTACAAAGGCCGATCAGTGTAATCGTAGACTCAGGTTATATGGTAGACACGGCATCTAGTCTAACATTTTGACCGCCCAAATGTATTTCAAGGAACCACAATTCTATATATAATTTGACTGTCATCTGTTATCTGTAAATAGCTTTCGGTGGGGCCGTGTAGCTACATTCTTCGCAAAAATATAAGCTATTAATAACACAAATGTATTTTTATGACGTAAACATAATTTGGAGTAAAAAATAACTAAACTAAGAACAACATGGCTATCCCTGTCCAGCCTGATCCGCGTATTATGCTGCCCCGGTAAAGCATTGACTGACTGACCGTGACACGCTGACTCGTTTGGTAATTAGTCTTCATTAAATCATCAGATATGTTATTATAATAGTTTTTGTTCAGCCGAACCGAAATTCGGAGAAAATAAAACACAACTGTCTCCGTGCAGCCTGCCGCTATATACTATATCATATTAAAGGCTAACCACACTTTTCGATGGTATGACAGCTCGACTATAGCTCCTTCAAGTAAAATATACTGTAGACTCACTTCAAAGTTTTAGTAACTATTGGTTACCTTCTTCGGGAATTGAATTCTGGGACGACCGAGTTCTAAATCTGCTCGGTAGATGGTATGGCAATCAACTGTCCCATACGTGGCTGAGTGGGTATGACACTCGTCTCAATTCATGATCGGTGTTGTCTTTGTGATCATTAGAACCTCCTTTATCCATCTCACACTCATGTTAATATTAAATGTACACCGACCGACCGACCGACCGACCGACCGACCGACCGACCGACCGACCGACCGACCGACCGACCGACCGACCGACCGACCGACCGACCGACCGACCGACCGACCGACCGACCGACCGACCGACCGACCGACCGACCGACCGACCGACCGACCGACCGACCGACCGACCGACCGACCGACCGACCGACCGACCGACCGACCGACCGACCGACCGACCGACCGACCGACCGACCGACCGACCGACCGACCGACCGACCGACCGACCGACCGACCGACCGACCGACCGACCGACCGACCGACCGACCGACCGACCGACCGACCGACCGACCGACCGACCGACAGACAGACAGACAGACAGACAGACAGACATACAGACAGACAGACAGACCCAGTATTCAATTGAGTAACAGGATTCGGCGGTTGGCTGATTCAGTTCTTGTCTTCATTTCAGAATGCGCTCCAAACTGTCATACCTGCACAGTGAATGGTCTGGGAAACTGTGATGAAGGAGGTTGCTACGGCTACTATGTGTTCAACAATAATACTCAAACATGCGAAGGTATGGCATTATCATCAGTACTATGGACTTCAATTTGATTATAT
>OY759267.1:25224232-25226732 GCA_963662155.1 Lamellibrachia columna
CTTGTCTGGAATAGGTTTCCATGCATCCTGTATCTTTGCACACACAATGGGATGGTTCCGCACAAAGACCCTTGAACCAACCCAGATGCCTTGGTCATTAGCCTTCTTTTTCTGTCGGGTCTGTCTCGCACGTGTCTCCCGACCTGTGTGACGGCGAACTCGGTAAGCACGTGGTTTAGTCTCCGACAACGACCATCTAACCCCTCCAAAACAGGGTTGTTGTTGTCGTGTTGACTGTGGGATCAAGCCTGGCCCTTTGGAACAGTGCCCTTTCCCCTGACCACACGTGACCCATGTCTCTTGGGTAACATTTTATATTTAAACAACTTAATTATCTGTAAATGTAATTAACCATAAGATGAATAATTATAAAAATAATAACTAATTAACTACTTTCTCTATAAAATGCAATGGATTACCCAAGGTGCTGCCATATGATTACGTAGCCTATCAACACAATCTACAATTATGTGTTGGCGACCAAACTGTTCCCTTACACAAAGACGGCGTTATTTGATTCGTTTAAACCATGTGGAATAGATGAAGGCTCAGGTAAGTATATTTTTCCACCTCCTGCTTTTCAGAATGCGCCCCGAACTGTGATAGCTGCACAACGAATGGTGCTGGAAAGTGTGATGACGGCACTTGCGACAGCCAACATGTGTTTGTCAGTAACAGTCACACATGCGAAGGTATGACATTATTATTAGTGTTATAACTGTTGTATAAGATTTGTTGACTCAACGAATAACACCATATTGTAAGATGATAAATATTGTTAGAGCATAGACCCACACGCCGCACGGTTCTCTCACCTGGTGGACTAGCGAGCATGTGAAGTCAAAAAGTCAAGCAAAACCTAAATGATTTCTTCATTTCAAAATGCGCTCCGAACTATCAGAGGTCGAAAGGTCCGCGAAAGTGAGACGATGACTCTTGCTACAGTCGATACGTGTTTGTCAGTGGCACTCAAACTTGCGATTTGAAATTATTATTAGTAGCATAATAGTTTTTTTATGTCATGACGAATAACGGAATATTAGCAAAACAATGAGGTGTGTGTGTTGTGTCCCCTCATAACTGGGGTACCAACCAGTCCTTTCATGTTGGATTTGAAATGTC
Organism: Lamellibrachia columna; assembly: GCA_963662155.1. Classification (NCBI taxonomy): domain Eukaryota; kingdom Metazoa; phylum Annelida; class Polychaeta; order Sabellida; family Siboglinidae; genus Lamellibrachia; species Lamellibrachia columna. Next base: position 25,225,355 of record OY759267.1, read on the forward strand.
ATTTAATGTAATTTAGCGACAGTTGTTTTTTTTATGAAATTACAGTAGAATCCACTGATTAGAATGGCGGATAGAATCAGCCATTTAGTAGTATAAAAATAAAAAGTTTCGCTCAAGTTAAAAGGTGTTTTAATGCTAATGACAGAATTGTGTGTTGATCGCCAACGTCTTCAAAAATGGCACATGTAGAAGAAATATAATACTCTTTCTAGGCATTGCACATTTTATTTATGGTTGTTTCCGCTGATATCCAAGGGGGTAATATTTATTCGTTAACTTGCGATAACACTAACCTGAAATTAAGGCGGGTTGAAAACATGCATTTATTGTCCTTTTTTCTTAGAACATACATGACAGAATTCTTATAATAGGAAAGTATATTATTACATGGATTGGTACATGGTACGCCTAATTTAGAAACCGCTCCGCGATTATGATTATCATTCTTATTTGAGGAGTGAGTAATTAGGTCATCGCACATTTATTCTCTCCCTCCCTCCCACCCTCCCCTATCTTTCCTCTATCTCCTCCCCCTCTCTCCCTCCCCTCTCTTTCCCTCCCTCCCCCTCCCTGCCTATTTCCTTCCACCCACCCTCCCCCCCTCTCTCTCTCTCTCTCTCTCTCTCTCTCAAAATCTCACTCTTTTTCTCATGTCTACATGTTTGCATGTTGTCTGTATGTTGTCTGTATGTTGTCTGTATGTTGTTGGCATGTTGTCTGTATGTTGTCTGTATGTTGTCTGCATGTAGTCTGTTTGTTGTCTGTATGTTGTCTGTATGTTGTCTGCATGTTGTTTGTATGTTGTCTGCGTGTTGCCTGTATGTCTGTCTGCTTGTCTCTCACTTTGTTCCTCCCCACCTTTCTCTCTCTTCTTCTTCTTCTTCTCTACCACAGCTACATCCGATTTTGTGTTATGCGAATAATAATATGTATAACTTAATAAGATGATTTATCCATTTCAGCATGCGCTGACCACTGTTACAGCTGCACGTCGAATGGTCAGGCAAAGTGTGACGACGGCAGTTGTCACTACCGATATGCCTTTGTCAGTAACACTCAAACATGCGGAGGTATGACGTCATTAATAGTAGTATTACAGTTGATATAGATTGTTAAGCAAATTAGGTATAATGCAATAATTTTACCTTGTTTTGACACACGCTTGTTTTCTAAGCATCTTAATCACCCTTGTAGATAAATTTACATACACTTAATATCAATTTGGTCAAAAAAGTTACTGCAATGCCAACGTGAAGAAAGCAGGGTATTGTTTCAAACATGTTGTTGTATTTGAAAACGATATGGACTTTTTAGCACACGCTTTTTAGTCACATTTCAACGCCTGCGTAAACTTGGTCACACATGATATTACTTTGGT
>OY759267.1:25231732-25249232 GCA_963662155.1 Lamellibrachia columna
TAGTGAGGCTATGTAACGGTCGTCTTAGTGTGGCTATGTAACGGTCGTCTTAGTGTGGCTATGTAACGGTCGTCTTAGTGTGGCTATGTAGCGGTCGTCTTAGTGAGGCTATGTGGCTAAAGCTAAATAAGTGGGTAATAAAATTTCGGTTGTTACTTAGTTACTTTTAATCATCACGTGCAGGTTAATATCGACAAACACCTCACCAACAATTCTGTTTTGGGCTGATGTGTTTCATTCTTTTCTACACGTTTCGTAAATTCCTCATATCTTCTGCGACTGACTTCTTCAAAATGTTCTTTGTATCTTCCTGGTTTTCCCTTTTTCCTTTTGGATTCGACTCCAAGGCCTAGTGTGTAACATTTGTGTTTCCTTTTCGGTTGGTGTGCCCTCTCCAAGTGCATTTCCTTCTTTCAATAACTTTCATGATGTTATGTTGGTCTGTCCTCCTCAATATCCATGTGTTTGTCACCGTTCCCCTCCATCTCATAGCTTGATGATTGTAGATTATCTAAGACTTTTGTTCATGAAGACGTGAATTTGTCAGGTAGTTGAATTGTTTAATCTTCAATTCTCATACACATGTACCAGCATTCTTTTTACACTGGTATTGACAATTCAAATATTATTTCTTGCTTAGAGTGATCTTGCATTCCACACTGTCTTCAGTGTTATATATGCTTGACTGGCCTTTGTTGAATTATCTGTTTGTTGTGTCATATGTTTGTGTGTATTTGAAAATAAGTAAATGTCACCTGCAAAATCAATGTCCCACTAGTGTCATTCTGACCAAGTTTTCCAGTTCCCTCCATTATCCAATATTTCACCTTGATAAAGATTACTGGGGATAAAATGCACCATTGTTTTACGCCAGTCTTTACTTCAAATGTATCAGACAGTATTCCATTGCATGATTTGGCAGTTGGATTTTTCGCATAGCCGCTGTTGCAAACTTTGTAATAGTACTCCATAATGATGCATCAACATCCATGTAACGTATGTGTATACACTATCAACAACTTTCCTTCTTTTTTATCTTTCTTTTTGTTTTTAGGACAGCCCATTTGCTACCCAATGGGCTGCCCTAAAACTATTCTCAATGTGGCAATGTGGTCACGCATGCAGGATCTGTTGAAAATCCAGCTTGTTCTTCACGTAACTTGTCTTCCAATGCTCCCTTCAGTCTCTCAAAAGGTATCCTGTGAAAACGTTACTTGTTATTGACAGGCGGGTAATTCTTCTCCAGTCCTTGCACATTCAGAACTCTACTTTCGTTTGCAGTTTGAGAAGATACCAACTTTCTATTCTTTTCGGACTTCCTCTTTTCACCAGATCTTCAGAAACAGTTGAATCTAAGTTCAGTCTTGAGTTCCCATTAGAAGATCTGACGCCACATCTGTTCCAGCATTCATCCGTGGGTCCATAAGACTTCTTCTACATTTCCTGTAGATGGATGTGTAGTTCCCTGAAGCCAATATTTCTTTGTGTACTGTTTTGTGTGATTTGCAATACCATCCTCATCCGAATTCTTAAAATAAAGATATTATATTCGTTACTGCGTTTACCAAAACGATAACACGTCATGCGGGGAGCGATAACCAGGTATTCCAACAACGACAACGGCTGGCACATTACTTCTTCAGCGTACAATCATACACTACAAGCTGCCACCAACTCAATCAATTATACATTAGTTTTTGTCCAGAAGACGATACTAAATTGTTTCAGTCTGAATGTCTAATAAATAAAGGGATTATATATTGAAAAAACCGCAACAGGCATTGCAATACGAATAAACATAAATCAAAACATGTGCAGATACGTCCACTGATAAACATTTTGGTTTCATCGGCATTGATGATTGGACTTATGTTCTATTCCGGTCTAATTAGTTAACAATTTGTTTCAGCGTGTGACGTCAACTGCTATGATTGTCAGGGAAATGGAGCAAGTAAATGTGACGAAGGCCACTGCTATAAGAGATACGCTTTTGACAGCAACAGCAGAACATGTGGAGGTAATTATCTTTCGTTCATTATCTATGGCGTTCATAACTCAGCCGTAGAAAGAGAGCAACGTATATTGTCAGGTCGAGTTTCCTTATAAGCATCAGAAGGTGCACTAATAGAATTGTTTTATATCAATTAACGCTACCAACAAGGAGTAATAATATATTGAAACTGGAATTTTAAATAAGTACACTATTATGATAAAACATCAATTAACACCTCAATGTGTTTTCTTTTAATTTTATTTTAATAATTTATTGTGACAGTGTCTTGAAACGGTTTTTCGCTAAATAATAAAATAGTTCCTCAATTGTGTTTGATTTCAGCGTGTGCCCACTCCTGTTACGAGTGTAACAGCACAGGCCCAGGAAAATGTGACGAAGATCGCTGCTTCGAGAGACACGCACGCCGTGAAGAGCGCTGTGGTGGTGAGGACGCCTTCAATGCAAAGTTCTTCGAACAAATATTGTAACATTAATGTACACACAAAAAAAATAAAACATAAATGGCGAAAGGCAGCAACATATTTGACGACCTCTTAGTCAGATTCTTGATGTGCACAGAGTTTGTTTTAATGAAACGGTGCTACATAGAATGAGTGAGTATAATTTTGAAACTGTAGTCCCCAGACATGGCATCTACTCGATGGTTTCGAGTTGTCGTAGAAAAAGTTCAGTTCCTCTTGTTGGTTTCAGCGTGTGCTCCCAAGTGCAATAATTGCCCGCACGAAGGACCAGGCAAATGTGACGACGGCGAATGCTTCACCGGGTATGGAATCTCCGACAGACAGGCTTGCGCAGGTAATTGTTGGCTTCAACGTGTGCTTCAGCCTCTGTTGTATCCAGTGTTCCATGTTGCAATCGATGCCCCTATTGTAATCAGTGCCCCTTATAAAGGCACACACGCCCGTACGCTCGCACGCAGAGCACGCACGCACGCACGCACGCACGCACGCACGCACGAACGCACACACGCACGCACGCACACACACACACACACACACACACACACACACACACACACACACACATACACACACACACACACACACACACACACACATATGTGATATAGAAAATATTTGTATTTACTTTGTTTACAACATTTAAAATGCATTAATTGTATTATTTTAGTTGCATTATAATGTATTAATTGGAATCACAGAGCCCATTTATTTCACACAGTGGGTTTAATATATTATTATTTGTTGTCTATGTAAACTGTGTTCTGTGAAATAGTATTTTATGCACATTTTTATGTATCGTAATACACTGTAAATGTTGACTATGACGTGAATATTACTGGTTTAACTGTTTTAGCGTGTGACGCCCACTGCCACTCTTGTACGGACAACGGCGCTGGAAAGTGTGATAGCGATAATTGTTTTAATAGATACGCCTTTGATTCTGACCACACAATCTGCAAAGGTAAGAACTTAGAAGAACAGATTTAAATCCATAGTTTACTACCTTATAAGATCCAGATCACAAAAATGTGTATATCAAGCAGTAGTGTATGTCAATGTCTTTGTATATTTGTCCTGCTCACCAAACACCAATTAGGAATTCAAGTGACACTAGAGCTCATGTGTGGCAAGAAATGAACTTCCTCCATTCAATACGGTTCTTGTACCTTTCCGTACATTATTGAGGCTGGCGTTCGTTTCCTCCAGGCGGCTGCTGATGTTGTTGATCCATCGTAACCTGGGCCTTTCTCTCGGTCTCTTTCCCTCCAGGCGGCTGCTTGTGTTGTTGTTCCATCGTAACATGGGCCTTCCTCTCGGTCTCCTTTCTTCCAGCCCGCTGCTGATGTTGTTGATCCATCGTAACCTACGCCTTCCTCTCGGTCTCATTCCCTCGAGGCGGCTGCTGATGTTGTTGTTGATCCATCGTAACCTGGGCCTTTCTCTCGGTCTCTTTCCCTCCAGGCGGCTGCTTGTGTTGTTGATCCATCGTAACATGGGCCTTCCTCTCGGTCTCCTTTCCTCCAGCCCGCTGCTGATGTTGTTGATCCATCGTAACCTGGGCCTTTCTCTCGGTCTTTTTCCCTCCAGGCGGCTGCTTGTGTTGTTGATCCATCGTAACATGGGCCTTCCTCTCGGTCTCCTTTCCTCCAGCCCGCTGCTGATGTTGTTGATCCATCGTAACCTACGCCTTCCTCTCGGTCTCATTCCCTCCAGGCTGCTGCTGGTGTTGTTGATCCATCGTAACGTGGGCTTTCCACTTGGTCTCTTTCCCTCCAGGTGGCTGCCGATGTTGTTGATCCATCGTAACCTAGACTTTCCTCTCGGTCTCTTCCCTGTCGTAATCACGCTTAGGGCCACTTTTATAGCAGAATCATCTTGTCCTCTGTCCAACCAATGCAAATGGTGGTACACATGTGCTGTGCATTTTTACAGCTGTTGTTTCCATCGTCGTCTTATGTAATTTAAATGTGCCGCTTTATTTTGTACTTGCAAGTAGCTGACAACGACATGCTGCTTTGATTTCAGCTTGTTCCGAACACTGTGCCCGTTGTACCGTGACTTCATCGGGTACCGTGTGTGATAGCTGCGATGCAAACCACGGACCTACAGCAGACAAACAATGCGGTGGTACGTCATTTGCGTAGTATTTTTGGCATTTTCATTTATCATTAAATTATGTGTTAGAAGCGAAACAACTGGCTTTGTTTATGTGTGAAAGAATAGTACAGTATTGACCATTGGCCAACTGATTTTAGCACTACTCACACGTGAGGTGTAAACATTTTAATTCGTTTTGTATGAATGTAGAAATAGAAAACTCAGAATTATGGATACAATATCTTAGGCCCAGTCCAGTCAATCTACTGAAGGCCACACCACACATTGCAACAGAAGGTTTGTCTTCGGTTTTGTTAGAAAGGTTTCCAGAATTACATACTAAGAGTCTAGACACATCTACGTAGGCGAGGATTCTTTTTTGCAGAAATCTAAGATGGCTGCCATAAATAAGCTATAAGCATAATTCATAGGAACCCTGTGACGGGGAGCTGTGTCCACGGTACTGAAGTGTTGTTGTATTGCTGTTGTCTTTGTTAGTTTGCGTCGGTTCGTGTCTATGCTCCGCTTGTGCCTATTGACACAACTGCTGTTTTCTGTTTGCCGCGTGATTCCTCGTTATTTCTAATTGTATTTATGTGTAGTGGCCCGCAAACAAAATGCATTATATTCGCACTATAAAATGCACGCATGCACGCTCACATAGATATTGACAGCAGTGCCATACTCGATGCTAGGACACATGTGACATACGCCAAATATTGCCAGTCAGGCAGATGCTATATTTACTTTGTTTGTTTTTAAATGCTTCTATTGAAAACAAGTGTTGTTGTTAAAGCTGTCATTTCACGACACAATGAAAAAGAGGTCGTCGGTCAACACGGGTCTGAACCCTGAACAGGTTAACAGATAACAGTATTTCTTCAGTTGTCAATAACACAAAAACATTTTCATATTCGACAGTTGCACTTACATGTAAAATCTTCCGTTAAAACGTGTGGTTTAATTGGGTTTGTCTCAGAGTGTGGCGCCCACTGCGCCTCGTGCACGACCAATGGCGCAGGCAAGTGTGACGAAGGGCGCTGTCGCACTGGATACATCTACCATTCGTCCAACCAAGTCTGCGTGGGTAAGAGCTGACATAAAACTCCACCCTCAATAGATTTAGCCTATCGCGAATCCATTTCGTTGATGTCGAAATATGTAGTATGTGAATATTTAACAACTTTAAGTAATATCAACGGTCGATTTAATAAACAAAAATGCGTACTTTTGTTCAAATAGCCGAAAGAATTGACTTTGATCTTTATGTGTGGTTAGTACGGAGCCGACTTCTAGCCATTAATCAGTTGAAATTGTTGGTCACGTGTCTTTCGCGAGAGCAAGGTCATGAGTTTTCATTAGGGTGTACACCTTCAGAAAATGCCGGGTGACACCTTGGCACCACTGGATTTTTTAAGATGTTGCCTTGTCTACCCACACCCGCTATTTTGCATTCATAATAGTTCACAATATTTTCAAAATGTTTTATAAACACATCTATTTACATTATTTCTGGTCATTCTGGGCCAAGTTTCACCTTTCTGTATGGACGACAAAACATTAATTCTCTCCGTAAAGTCGCGAATGCCTTTTTGTCAAACAATACACATTAAGATAAAAGTGTAACCATTTGACAATATTAGATCGCTCAACAACGCAATGCAGACGGTTGAAGACACTTTCTGGTTGTAGAATGCAAAGTGCTGATGTCAAACTGTGCCGAATGTCACCAAGAAGACAAGTGTGACACGTGTGAAAAGGATTATCACACTATTGGAGACAAGTCCAGATGTATCAGTATGTGCCCTTCAAACGTACCCCGGATTGATAAATGTACTGTACTAATTCAGCCTGGAAAAGTGCACCAGGTGTTTTGTGTATGCGTGCGTTAGTGCGTGCGTGTGTGTGTGTGTGCGTGCGTGCGTGCGTGCGTGCATGCGTGTGGGCGCACGCGTATGTGCGTGTGTGCGTGCATGCATGCGTGCGTGCGCGAGTGTGTGCGCGCGCGTGCGTGCGCGCGTGCGTGACAGCAAGTTGTGGAGTTTTCCCATATTTTGTTCAGCTTGAAACTACCCTTATTAAATCTCGGTTAAATGCAGTGCGCAGCGCGACATTTCTGTTTTGGAATAATATACTTAGTGTTGTTCATGTTCACAATTACTGATTTGATTTGAGCAGAGTACGAATGCAAGATGTGTGGCAGAAGGTCTTCATTCAGCTCCACTCTGGCTAAGGTGGGGCTCGTCGCGGTCGGCCACGACGACAACACCAAGTGCTCGAAAGACGGCGACACCGATACCACCGTCTACTGCAGTGATCATTGTTGGGTGCGTACACACGGGAACGATTTGACATGCGCCAAATTGCGCGCAAATTAAAGTCGCCCTACGAAACAACATTCGTGTTTGTTGTAGTCATTAAAATCAATGCTATAACACTGCTGCTAACAAAATACAGGCATTACTACATTGCTAACGGTGTCAATATGTTAAAATATACGGCTGTCTGATAAACATTTTGAACTCTCAATAAGCCAATGACGTCCTCTTGACTTGCCACGTGGAGTGTATTGCTTGGCAGTCTTGTTAAGTCTGTATAAATACTAAATAACATTGCTAAAAGAGACTTGGCTAAACTCCAACGAGTACAAAATTGTCTGGCACGTGTGGTTCTCAGGGCGCCTCGGTTTTCACCGTCACTACCACTACTTAAACACTTACACTGGCTTCCAGTTTCTTATCGAATTAATTTTAAGCTGTCCACTCTTGCATATCGTGCTCTATCTACACAACAACCGCCCTACTTGGCTAGTCTCCTGCATCTTTCAAATATCCCTAGGCAGCTAAGATCATCAATTTCACAACAACTTATTGTAAATAAAACAAAACTTAACTTGGGTAAACGTGCTTTCTCTGTCGCTGCGCTTAAGGTCTGGAATGAACTTCTTATCACTTTGAAAACATCTGAAACTATAGCTATTTTCCGAAAAAAACTCAAGACATATCTATTCCAAATTGCATTTCCACCATAAATGTTCGGTTGTCCCTCGTTCTGATATTGACTTTTGCGCGTCCCTGTTCACGATTATGCTTAATGATTCTGTTTTGTGGCGCGTCTGAACTAAGTTTCCTGAGGATATAGACGCCATAGAAGTAAATTAGTATTATTATTATAAATTTCCGTGTGACAAAGAGTATTATTTGGAAGGTAACGACATGGACGGACGTGGTGACGTTGACGATAGCGACTACAACAACAGCAACAACAGCAACGACGACTATTGTGATAAGAATAGTGACTGCAACTAATGCATCAATATTGATATCACAGAATATTAATGTGTTTAGGAGATCGATAACGTAATTGTTTCACATCACCAGGTGTTTCGACAAGAGAAAGACAGCCAAGTGGTTTTCATGCGTGGTTGCTTCAAGTCGACAGTCTGTGACAAGTACACATATCAGAACTGCTACGCTCGCAAAACTGGAGATACGACGGCGATGGTAGGTCGCATGGGACGCCTTGCGAGGTTGACGGGAAGTCGAAACTCGACGAAACTCTTGACCCGATCAATGGAACAAATTAGTTATTGTTATAGGTCGTTTGGCGAATTCTGACAATTATATAAATATGGCGTTGACAGTATTGCTCTCCAGCCATTATCAAATATTCCTTGTCTTATAACCTTATGCACACTTTTGCTCGTATTTTTTTTATTTTGAACATCATACAATTATATATGAATAGTTCTGATAATTTGTTTGCTTCTAATGGGATTAAGTCACATTGTACATTTACGTACGTGAGCTCGTCACCCAGTGGCGTATTTAGGGATCACTGGGCCATGGCATCCGATTTGGCTTAAATGTTTATTTTTTTCCACTGCATGTTAGCATGGTAAACTAATGGATGACTAAGCTTGGGTCACTTCAGTCTCCCCTGATCCTACATGCACCACTGATGTAATCTACACTTTCGATAGGTTGTCTTCCTTGATCTGCATTACACACGTTTTGATAACATGACTGCGTTGCCTTAATCCTACTGCCTTCGCGGATATTATAACTGTCAACATTATTTGCGTTTTATTTCCAGACATGCTTCAAATGCTGTAGCGGTAACTGTGCTACGTACGTCCCAGGCATCAAGGTGCCAAGAGGAAGTGACGCAGCCACGTTGTCTAGCGGGGGAGCTTGGACGTCGTTTCTTGTTGTCGCGGTTGTAGTAGTAGTAGTAGTGTTTGTGTTTGTGTTTGTGTTTGTGTGTGTGAAGTATCACTCGGCGTAATGTGGCATCTCAATAGGCAGTCCATGCTGGTGTTATAGCTATAATAATGATATTCGACACTTCGCATATAGCTGCCACATTGCAGAAGTGCGTTATTTGAGGCATCAAAGGCTATCGAAGAAACAACCGTCATGTTAACCATAATGGTGGTCATAATGTGATGGATTAAGCCCCGCAACTTGCACATGGTTGAACTGTACTTTGGTCCGCTACTTTACCCGCGTGTATAGTGTGATAGTGTGCATGAATTCGCTTAAGAATTGTGTAATGGCGTTGACGTTGGAATGACCAGGTTTTCCAGGGAGTGGAGAGTGAAGCACCGTGGACTGTCCTACGAAGTAGATACAGCGCTATATAAGAACATAACTTTCCTTTTTTTGATCTATGTGCTGAAAACACGCTAACTGGGAATAAAAACGCCAGGTTTGGAAACGCACACGCTGTTGCCTGTAACCGGCAGGTGTGTGTCATCGTCGCTATCATAACAGCTGAGGGCAACGGGGAACGGATGCAGCGTAAACCACGATGTGATCGCGTCTGTATCGTGATTGAGTAGACGGACTTGATCAATATAGTTTGAATGCTCGGTCAGTTGTTCGTATAAGCTACGCAGATCGACCGATGTATTTTTGCTGTCGTTGTCTTAGTGACCAATTAATATTCTTATTGTAGTTTAGTTAACTTTTAAACAACTCCAGAAAACACCGACTAGTTCCCAAATTCATTTTGCAACGATCGTTACACAGATGCAGGCGAAACGACACCATTTGTAAAATGTTGCTTGTTTATTGAAACACACACAAATATGGTTAGCATCCTTTGATGCGATTCAGCTTGTTTGTTTGTTTGTTTACCGTGATTGCTCTCCACAGTGTCCCACTATACGGATATTGCAACCTCTTTCCGGTTAAATTGTTTGACACTATATATCCGCATCAGATGCTGTTTGTAATCTGTGTGTTGCATTTTGCACAGTGTGCTCACTATTAAGTAGTACAGCACATCGTGAAACTATGATTGTTGTTTTTATAGCTACTGTTGATGCACTCAAATTCGTTTAATTGACCGAATCGTTGTCCACCAGTTGACTGCTTTTGTCATGTAGTAACGTACGATTAGTAGTTGCGCGTACGTTGCTTCACTACCAAAATACGTTGGTTTTATGTACCTGCCTGTAGCGTTCTACAACGTATAACTTGTTTTACTGTTGGATTGAATCGTATAAATTATGGATTGAACCAAAGAAACAGATTAAACCTTCAGTGAACAAAGGCTGTTTTCCCTCGCTTCTTTATTAATATCCGTTTTCCTTCCTTCACTCGCCAGGCGGCGCAGACTCACTTGTCACTTGACAGATGGCGCCTTAATACATTACATGCCTCTTTCCCCGATCCCTATGCAAACACTAGTGTACTGTTACTGGAGTTCCTGGCAATCATCTATATGTAGAGGGCAATGGTAGGTATAACTAGGTAAGTATTAGTTCTACTACAGGTAAGTGTAACTCATACTGGTCTGGTAGCTCTAACTGGTCTACCTGAGGGTAGCGCACGTGGCTCACTGGCATCTTCCACTGTCGGTGCAAGGTATCTTTTTACGTGGGGAACATTTTTGTCATACCTTGCGCATGTTGTTGGCGATTCTATGATGATCGTGCTGCTTTGTTTATCGATGACTGTTAACGGCTCTGGATTGAATGGTGTTGATAGCTTGTTTGTTGGATCTTGCCTTGCGAGAACTTTTTAACCGGGTTACAGGGTGGAGATCTTTGCGCGTCGGGTCCCGTTTGCATATTTATTATATTTTACCTTCATCTCCCGGTCTATGTCTCTAATCTCCTCATCGCTCGTGGATGCCGCCGACATTTGTAGTAGTTTCCCTCGCAATCTCGCTGGACTAACGATTGCCGTGTTGTACGGGTTCGCTCTGTACGCGAGGATATAAGATGTTAGCGCTGTTTTCCAGTCTTTTCTCTCAGTCTGAGCGATCCGCATTCGCTTCTCCAAATATCTATTTTGTTTTTCCACCTCTCCGTTGGCATGATCCCATCTTGCTAGTACTTTGTGGTGCTCCATCCCGTTTTCCTCTGCACATTTTGGAAGACATCTAATAAAAACTGTGGTCCGTTGTCCGTGGTAATAGTCAGTGGTAGTCCATGGCGGACAAATATCCTCTAGATACACTCCACTGTTTTCTCCGAGGCTGTGGACTTCATGATTTCGATCTCGTATAAAAGACTGTAGTAGTCTACAACAACAAGTACTGAGTTTCCGGATGGCAGTGGTCCCAAGACCTCTAGGTTTCGAGGCTTTTGGTGTCGCTGTTACATATACGAATCTGACATAATCTTATGTGGCTGTCTCCAGAGTTGATTCTTGTGTACATTTGGCTTCAGTAGACGCGATAGTGGTTCTAGAATGTTGTCATGTATTGGCTTATACACAACCTTGAATGTGTAAGGTTGCATCTTCAGTTGCCATCTCCCACTTCTCGCATTTCGCTTGGATCTTGGACTGTAGATTGTCTCCAATGGTTTGTGTTCGGTGACGAGATGGAATTTCATTCCGTATATGTATGTATGGAACCTTTCATAGGCCAAAACTAGAGCTAAGGCCTCTTTTTCAGTTTGATAGTCACTACTCTCGAAGGGTGTGAGACTGCGACTTGCCTAGCTGAGGATCTTGTCCCCTCCTTCTGTTGATGTACACGGACGACTCGCATTCCTACTGGCGAGGCATCAGCATTGACGTTTGTTGGAGCTGTCAAAGTAACCGAGAGTTTCAGCTTTGGCGAACCTATCTTTCAATGTCTTGAACGATTTCTTTTGTTCAGGCCATGTTGTTTAATCCTTTCTAGTACCTGTCACAGGCGCTTGTCATGCTCTTCCTGGTTCGCGGCATGACTTATAATGCCGTCCGAGATGTTGGCAACACCTTCAATCCATTGAAGTGTCTTCTGGGTCTCGTAATCATATACCTCGGAGGCTGCATGTATCCCGAAGAATAGGCGTTTACAGTCCGCAATGCACGACGAATGTGGTGACTGATCGTGACTCTTCATCTAGCTCCAGTTGATGATATCCATACTTCAGGTCGATCTTGCTGAATACTTCACTGCACTTCATTTCATACAGGACATCATCTATGTTGGGAATCGGGTGTCGTTGTCTGGTCACTGCTTCGTTGGAACGACGCATGTCAACACCGAGACGAATGCCCAATTACGCTTTGGCAATACCACCACAGTGTCGACCCATGGAGTTGGGCTAATCACCTCCTTCCAAGCTCCCTGGTCTTGCTCTCCTGTATGACATACGCCTGAAGGGTTCAGCCTCATTTAATAGGCATTTAACATCCACACATACATTATATATATATATATATATATATATATATATATATATATATATATATATATATATATATATATATATATCAATTATAAACTATTTATTATATTGTTGTTATTATACTATCCTTTATAATTGGATGAATAAACAAGTATGTATGTTTGTCTGTCTGTCTCTCTGATCAATGCCGTGATTCCAATAACTGGTATTAGTCGTACTGCAACCAACCAATTGCCCAACATGAGTGTGACTCGTACAGAATCTGACTAATATATAATGTTTAAATAATATGCGTAGTAAAATTATTAAAACAACATTGTTTTTGATCTCCAGCTGGAAGGAACGATTCGGCATCTTAATAAAGTGGGTGAGGGAAATAATATGCCTAAACTATATCTAACTGATTGCATATTAATTAAACAGTTAAATCATGTAACTGGTGACACGTGGCATGAATGCAGTCAAAGCGTGACGTCTATGGAATCGATACAATCATGTGCTTTGTATTGGAAAAAATAATGACATGCTTTGGAAGTAATTCCAGACAATAGATATCGGTACACGTACACACACGCACGTACACACACGCAAGTACACACACGCACACACACACACAGGAACATGAAGCGCGACAAACGCTAGGTTGTAACGCCGCGGTTAAAGCACACTGCCGTCTTTGTGCCTGGTCCGCGGCGTCTTTCCTTCACGAAGATGTGTCGCCGACAGTGGATGACTCTAGCGATCATTTCCGCCGTTCTTGTTGTGAATGCTACCGGATTGGACTTCTGACTAGTCGACTGGTTCGGCGCTTGACTAATCATTAACTTACTGGTTGACTTGTGCATTGCTTAATTTGTTAGTTGGCGGACTGTAAGATTGACACATTGGTTGACTTTCGTTTCAGAATGCGCTCCAAACTGTCATACCTGCATAACGAATATCTGGGAAAGTATGACGAAGTTGTTGCAGCCGACATGTGTTGGTCAATGACACATAAACATGAGAAGATATTATTACAGCCGTCTTAGAATTCCACACTCTAGGAATAGCGCAAAACGTGCAAAAGCAATAAAAGATCTCCGTGCTGTTTACAGGATGGTGTTACATCTCGGGCGTCTTGACCTCGGTATTTACGAATGGACTTAATGACAGCTGCTTATTACAACTTACCTTACTTCATCCGTCCGCTTGTACCGAGGGTGTCGCGGGGAGATGAAGCTGACGATCAGCAGCAAGCCGGAATGCCTGGAGCGGGGGGGGGATACCACAAGTCTTCAATGTCTCTTTGACACCTGCAATCCAATTTTTCTTGGTCTCACTCTCGCTTTGAAGCCTTCCATCCTGGTGTTGTATGCCTTGAGGGCCAGTTGGTAGGTGGTTATGCGTATTAGATGTTCAAATCACTTGATCTCTGTTGTTGTATGTAATGGTAGGCTAGTGTTGTTCTGACCATTTCCCTGATGTGCTCGTTTCTTATCACGTCTCGTCCGGTCTTGTTGACGGCTATTCTTAGACATCTCAACTCGCAGGTGCTAATCTTTCTGGCAAGGCTATTGGTCAAGGTCCATGTCTGGCACTAGTATGTCAGGGTGGGGATAAAAATGGAATTGGTGAGCTGTGCTTTTGTTTCGATGGGGATGTTTGGGTGTTTCAGGAACTGTGCTGTTACAACTAAACCATTTTTATTTTATAGCATACATGTACCGTAAAACTCAACGTGGGCGCCAGACGGGCAACCCAAAATCGGAAAACATCATGCTTGAGCAACCGAAAAATCACTATTCAGCTTTGAACTTACAACATATGCAGTTAATGTGAGGGTCTATATAAGCATTGTTCATTCCATAGATAACAACTTATACCATCGATGTTAAAATAATAAGATAATATGTAATGTCTGACACAAGACAATTGTTTAGAGGAAACATTCGGTGTTCAACTGAACTGTAACACTACACGCAGTTCAAGAATTACAGATTAAATGTTTACCAGCGGTTTGAGCACTCTGTGATCTATATGCCTTCTCCAGACTCGGCCGTCAGTCAGTCCGACTGTGAAACAGACTGGACCCAACTTGGTCTGAAGTATTCCGGGCAGCCACTTGGGAATACCAGCAACGTTCACCACTCAGACCGCGTCACTCGCATATAATTCACGCGAAGGCAACGCTACATCGTGATGCTCCCGCGCAGTGGTTTGCTTGTGTAGCACACAATTGTCCAAGGCAGGATAAACCATTTCAAATCTGAATCGTGGGCTTCTCATCGTCAGGGTGTCTGACCCGTTGTAGTTTGGAGGGTTACACGGTAACGTGACAAGAAACGATACAACCTGGTATACCTGCCTTGAGTGTATTTACGGCGCGTTCTGCAATGCCGTTGCTTGCTGGATGGTATGGCCACTGCGAATGTGTTTGATAAAATTCCTTCTACATGACGTCTGGAATTATTTACATTGTGAATGTAGTTCCATTATCAGAAGAAACCAAGGTATAGGAGAGTTCCGTGTGTGGCAAACGTTTGACGAAGTTTCATTGACGTGGCAACATTATTCCAAGATGTCATGACATGAGCGTCAATGTACGTAGAGTGAGCGTCTACAATGACACAGATCATCTTCCCTTCTAATGGACCAGCACAGTCAACGTGTACACGATACCACGGTTTATCTGGCCATTCCCATGGGTGCAAGTTTGCGTTCGACGGCAACTTGCTGTGTTCTTGACAAAGTACGCAACTACGAACCTTCAATTTCTGCACCAAGTCCTGGCCACCACCACACAGCTGCGGCTAACGCTTTCAGCCATGATGGCATTCATGAAGTTCGTTCAGTTGCGTTTCTCGACCTATTGATGGGATAACCACACGAGACCATCCCACAGCAAACAATTCATCCTGCCTTCCCAAGTAAGGTGCACATTCATTGCCCACATCATGTGGCCAGCCTGTCTTCACGAAATTAACACTTTCGACAACACTGGATCTCGGGTTGTCAAGTGTGCTATTCTAGAAGCGTTGATTTGCGTATCATTGATAATAAAAAATAGAAGATTGTTTCCTCTGGCCCTGGGACAGGAAGTGTCTTTGTTGTTAGAGGTAGTCTGCTGAGACCATCCGCATTTCAGTTATGTGTACCAGGTTTGTATCGTAGGTGATACTGATAGCTTGACAACGTCAGAGCCCATCGTTGAATTTGAGGTCTTGCAAGTGTCGATGTAAGCTTGTCCCCCGTCAGCAAACAAAGAAGTAGTTTCTGGTCTGTTTGAATAGCAAATAAACATATTTTTGGAAATGTGTGACGCCTAATACAATTGCATGGCCTTCTCGCTCGATTTGGGTATAATTCTTCTCAGCTCGAGCTGGTGTCCGAGACGCGAATGCCACTGGTCTGTCTGTTCCATCTGCCATCTGGTCTGATGGCATATGGTGAGGCATCGCAGCTCAGCTCCAATGGTAATTTTGGATTGTATTGCACCAAAGATTGCGAAGACTGCAACAACATATTCGACTCCATATACGCGTTTCCTTGCTCTGCTCCCCAGTGTTAAAACGTGTATGTCTGCAACAATTTGTAGAGAGGTGCCAAAACTGTGCTGAGGTTCTTCAGGAACTTGTGGTAGTAATTCACCATACTCAAGTAGCTTCGCAGTTCTGGCACAGACGTTGGCTCTGTAGCATTCTGTAGCGAGATAAGCTTGTATGTGGTGGGGTGAATACCTTCAGCGTCTGGCCGATGACCAAGGTAAACACATGAGTTTTCCAGAAACGAGCACCTTTCAACACGAAACATCAAACCAGCTGTATGTAGTCAACTTAGTACTATCAAAAGATTTCCACCATCGTCATAGCATTTGGCGTCATCAAGATAAACTGCCACCACTGAAAATTCCTGGAGCTAACGATACACCCTAGCAGAGCCGCGTGTAGGCAAACAAACCTTTCAGTGAAGTAACTGTGTTGAGTTTCTTCGATTCCTCACTGAGAACTCTCTGCTGGTCATGACTCAAGTCCAATTTTTTTGAGTAGAACACACGTCCCAATAGCTTCGAATACAGGTCATCAATATTTGGAATTGGGTATTTTGCGGCCACATTCACGGTAACTTTGTAATCGTCGCAAATTTGTACCTCCCCGTTCGCTTTCAACACTGGCACAGTTGGAGCAGCACAGTCTGAATGTTCCTTGAGTTTGTAGAGTTCAGTTTGGGATTTACCTCTTAATGCTAGAGGAACAAGACATGGTTTGAAAAGAGGTATCATCTTGTCGTCAATGTGCAATGTTGCCTATAAACCCTTCAGTGTTCCCAGATCCTCACTGAACATGTCTGGAAACGATGCGATGCGCCAGTTTAGTTTCAGATGTTCCAACCAGTCTTTACCAAGCCGACTTGGACCTGTGCCCTTTATTACCAAACATGGCAGCTGGAAGGATTTATCCTGATGATACACATCAACAGTCACGCACCCTACGGGTTGTATCATTTCTCCTGGTGATACACATCAACAGTCACGTGCACAACGGGTTGTATAATTTCTTCTGGTGATACACATCAACAAAAACGCGCCCTACGGGTTGTATCATTTCTCCTGGTGATACACATCAACAGTCACGCGCCCCACATATTGTATAATTTTTCCAGGTAATACACATCAACAGTCACGCACTCTACGGGTTGTATCATTTCTCCTGGTGATACACATCAACAGTCACGTGCACCACGGGTTGTATAATTTCTTCTGGTGATACACATAAACAAAAACGCGCCCCACAGGTTGTATCATTTCTCCTGGTGATACACATCAACAGTCACGCGCCCCACTGGTTGTATCATTTCGCCGGGATAGGTCCGCAAACTTGGCAAAATATCAGTAGTCAACTCCAACTTTCGACTACCTTGCTGAATTTGTTCAAATTGCCTTGAACTGTTGACAGTGACATCTGAGCCAGTGCCAATTTCCATCATTGTTGGTACATTGTTCAGCGTCATTGCTGCTCGATTCATGTCTCACAATGTACATTTGATTTGCTGCATGACATGCACTTGCGAAAGGATTGTCGCGTATGCATTTGTATAATGTTCTTCCGGACACTGCTCCTCCCTCGTGTTATTAAATTCATCTCAACATGGATTCCTTAAAGCGAGGTCATGCTTAACAAATATGTTATGTTTTTTGGAAGAAATCACTAAGTGGATAGACGTGGGATCGCCAGTAGATATTATCTACTTAGATTTTCAGAAAGCTTTTGACAAAGTGCCACATCAAAGATTACTACTTAAATTAAAAGCCCATGG
>OY759267.1:25254232-25336732 GCA_963662155.1 Lamellibrachia columna
TGGTGAAAAAATTGGACAATAGCAAAACTGTACTTTTTTGAAAACATTATATGTAAGGAACCGGAAAACCATTTCCATTTGCCCGTTAGCATAGGTGGCGGCCATTTGGATGTTCAATACGGCCTCCTTTCAAAGCCAATACATCTGATGTGATCACGCTTCACCTCGACAGACATGTCTGTTGTTTCACACAACCTATTCACGATGTCAACTGTTGTCGGTGCTAGTTCATGAACACCCGGTATTAGCAACCAACCTTGATTTGAGTATAGGTCACGAGAGGTACCAGACGAAGATATATATTATATACACGTATTGTTAGTTTCAGCGTGCGCCCCAAACTATTATCTGTGCAAGAATAAAGGGAAATGTGACGACGGTCATTGCTTCCACAGACACGGCATCTACTCCAACAATCAACTTTGCGGGGGTGGGCTTCGTTCCTTCTTCGTCCAAGTCTTTATTTATTGTAGTGAGGTCAAGTTTTCAGGGACAAACCTGTTGCTCAGTGTTTTGTTGAATTCTAGTTTTTATGAGTTCCTCGATATTGCACTGTTGGTGTTGTCAAAGGACTGCATCTGTGCATGTCATCAGCTTTATTGTTTGTGTGTACGTGTGTGCGTGCGTGCGTGTGCGTATGTGTGCGGGTGCGCGTGTGCGTGCTTGCGTGTGAGTGTTTGCGTGCATGCGTGCTTGAATACGACAAAATGTCAATTGAAACATGCGCAGATACGGTTTTATGTTATCGGTATTGATGATTTTACTTATGTTCTGTTCCCGTGGTAGTTAGTTCATGTTTGTTTGCAGCGTGTGACGTCCGCTGCTATAACTGTGAGATAAACGGAGCAAGACAATGTGACGACGGCCAATGCTACGAGAGATACGCCGTTGATAACGACAGTGGAACTTGTGGTGGTAATTATCTCTCTTTTCAATATAGTTCGCACTTGCTTGTAGCACTATGACGTTTGTAGCTCAGCCGTAGTAAGTAGGAGTTTCAATATGCCATTAACTTATTGATCTACTTGCTAACTGGGTTCTTTGCTTTGTATTGATGACAAATAAAAATTGGCTCGTCAGCTTGAGTTTCCAGATAAGCACAAACAAGTTCACAATGGCAGAAGTAGCTGAAGTGTTAATGTGCTGCAACTATTGCAGTACTCTGATTTGTAGCGTGTTTCTCTTAAATTATATAATAGTTCGTCACCTGTGTTTGATTTCAGAGTGTGCCCGTTACTGTTACAAGTGTAATATGGCATGCCTAGACAAATGTGACGACGGTCGCTGCTTCGAAAGATATGCACTCTATGCAGACAAGACTTGCGGGGGTGAGAATCGCGCCTTCAATCCTCAGTTCCACGAACACATCTTTCCCACGTGCAAATAATGGGATTATGGATTGATAAAACCACAGCTGCAAAGGATTACGAATAAACAGTAAATAACACATTTGCTGGTGACCGATAAGCGTGCCGGTTTAATCGGTATTGATTGCAATTAATTTATTAAATTCGATTTTGTTGTTAGTTAGTTTAAATTAAGTTTGCGAAAACCCAAACATACCTAGTATCCACTACAACATGCTAGCTCGTTTCACTGCAACTTTTTTTGTGAAATCATCAGACAAACTATTAAATTAGTTAATGCTTGTTTTAGCATTTACTGAAGTGAAAATCGAAAAGCTGAAAAATCACGATTTTATTCCTTGGTGAAATTTCGTAACTTTGTCATGTGATCGGCGGGAGGATGGAGGCCACTTCCATGATCAGTGTTTACCATTTTGAATATCCACTATTTTGATCCTTACCAGATCTAACGACTAATGTCAATTATTTCGATGATTTTTAAAAAAAGATGCATTTTTAAAAATTAAATAGCCTGCGGATGTTACATGAACTATTCACACACTACATATTTGGATATCAATGACCCAGATTTCGGACAGGCTAAATCATCTGATTAAGCAGGTTTAATTAACAGTTGGTATCAGCATGTAACGTCCGACGCCATAGCTGCACGGTAAATGGAGTAAGAACATGTGCCGACAGCTAGTAGTATAATAGATGTCTTCACACCTGGCTTACGGTGTTGAAATTTTAGAGTATATTATACAATTGTTTCGTTCATTGAACGTTCTGATTTCAACGTGCGCCCACCACTGTGAGTGGTTCGCCACAGAAGGACCGGACAGTGCGACGCAAATTATTTCATCGTTCACGGCAAACAAACCTGCGCCCGTAAGGAACAACCCTTAACGCGCACTGTTTGCATTTACCGGTGATGGACCCCACATGAACAGATGTCAATAAATAATTCTATCTCAGCCATACATGACGTAAACACAGTATATTTCTCCGCTAATGACTACTCTTTTTATATATGCAGATGTTGGTAAATGTCGAAGAGTCTGATTTTGCAACACTACAACATGAACAACAAAAAGTATTGCAACATTACAACATTAACAACAAAAAGTATTACAACATTAACAAAAAAACATGGCAAATTGTCACCATATTTTTATATTTTGGTAAAACATAATAGTTCGCTCACTAATTGTTGTTAGTTATATCTTTAACCACCAATAAATGATGACTGAAATGTTTCCGTCTTCAGCGTGCGCCAACCACTGTTACGCTTGCACGTTGAAGGGAGGAGAAAAGTGTGACGTCGGCCGGTGCGAACCCAAATACGCCATTGACCAGAGCACTCAAACTTGCGTCGGTAAATATTAACTCTGCACGCATTGTTAGACCCAATTAGCATATTTTTGTAGGTTCACTATATGATTCCGTTAAATTGTTTTGGAGATCAGCAAACCTATATTGGCCATCTGATCACCGCCGAGGGCCTGAAAGCAGATCCTGCGAAACTAGAGGCGACAGCTCAAGTGCCTCGACCAGACGACAAGAAGTCAGCTCAGCGCCTAATTGGAATGGTCAACTATCTTCAAACGTTTGCTAGAGAAATGTCAAACATCACTCAACCACTAAGAGACCTAACCGAAACAGACAGTGACTTTCTCTTGGAAGCATCAGTGCATCGAGCAGCGTTTGAGAAGATCAAACTGATGTTGTCACAAGCTCCCGTTCTCAGCTATTACGACCCATCACTAGCGCTAACACTACAATGCGATACGTCCGAGGGTGGCCTTGGAGCATGCATACTGCAACACGAACAGCCCATCGCGTATGCCTCCAGAGCACTGACAGATGCAGAAGGGGGGTAAGCGCAAATTGAGAAAGAAATGTTGGCTATCATCTTTGGGTTGGAGCGTTTCAACCAGTACGTATACGGAAGACCTGTCTTGGTAGGATCAGACCATAAACCACTTGAGATGATTCACAAGAAGGCCTAGCAGGCAGCACCTAAACGTCTGCAGAGAATGATTTTGGGAGCGCAAAGAAACGACATCAACATAGTCTACAAGAAAGGTCAGCACATGTACATTGCCGATACTCTCAGCCGAGCATATCTGCAAGGAAACGACCAGCGTGAAGCCGTAGAGAAGGAGCTCGAAACGGTTCACATGGCCGACTACCTGCCTATCTCAAACGGCAGACTCAAAGAGATTCAACGCATCACAGAGTCAGATGACACACTAAAGACGTTGAAAAATGTCATTCTGCAAGGATGACCCGAGAAAAGTCGGCTACCAACGATGATAATTCAGTATCATGGCATACGGGACGAACTGGCAGTACAAGATGGCGTCGTGTCAGAGGAAATCGATGTGTCGTACCATCCTCACAGCGAATCGCAATACTCGAGAGGCTATACGAGTCACACTGGGGCATAGAGGCTGCCACGTGCAGAGCCCGATAGTCTGTGTACTGGCCAGGAATGTCCACACAAATCAAAGACTATATATCAAAATATGACATATGCTGTACACACCAAAGTGCTCAGACAAGTGAGATACTTATTTCACATCATGTCCCTGACCGCCCATGGGCGAAGGTAGGCACGGACCTCTTTGAGTGCAATGATCGTGACTATCTAGTGACAGTCGACTCCAACAGCAGCTTTTTTGAGATCGACAGACTCCACAGTAAGACAGCGGCAGCCATCATCCCCAAATTGAAGCAGCAGTTCGCAAGACATGGAATACCTGACATGGTAGTTTCAGACAATGGTCCTCCATACAACTCACATGAATTCAAGGAGTTCGCCGCCAAGTACGATTTTTATCACATAACCAGCTCACCAGGATACGCGCCATCAAATAGAAAAGCGGAAAGCGCTGTAAAAATTGCCAAGAAGCTGATGATAAAAGCGAAAGAAGCCGGAACAGATCAATATCTGGCTCTACTGGACTACCACAACATCCCAACAGAAGGCATGAACAGTTCACCAGCCCTAAGACTACTTGGCAGAAGGACAAAAACAACTCTTCCAACTGCTAAGGAGCTCTTAATGCCAAAAACAATCACGAACACACTGAAAAAACTGGGTGAGAAAAGAATGAAGCAAGCCACCTACTATAACCGCAATGCAAAAGACATCCTTAAAAAAAGGAGACGTAGTGTGTATCAAACCTGCGAAATACAGCAAGAATTGGAAGACAGCAACCGTAAAACGACAAGTGAACGTAAGATCGTACGAAGTCGAGACAGACTACGGATCGGTCTTCAGACGAAACGACATGCGTTGCCAGTACGACAAGTGCTACGCCAGTTAGACGGACCGTCACAATGAAACACGATCTACAATAATTGCCCGCACGAAGGACAAGGCAAATGTGACGACGGACAATGCTTCACCGGGTATGGAATATCCGACAGGCAGACATGTGGAGGTGAGTATGGCTACTATTGTCTGCAGCATGTTTCTCCAAGTGTTTCCAGTGCCTAGTTGCGGTAACCAAGTACTGTTAATCAACAGTTGCGGAGTGGCCTAATGAATTGGTTGGCAACGCGATTGTTGTTTGTGACATGGTACGTCATTGCAAGCGTGCACTTGAGTATACGTAACATAGATTCAAGGTTTTTCTAGACACAGTTTCAATGCAAACACTATCCACAATTGCATGCAACTGAAATTGAGAGATTTCTAGAGAAAACCT
This sequence comes from Lamellibrachia columna, assembly GCA_963662155.1. Taxonomy (NCBI): domain Eukaryota; kingdom Metazoa; phylum Annelida; class Polychaeta; order Sabellida; family Siboglinidae; genus Lamellibrachia; species Lamellibrachia columna. The sequence continues at coordinate 25,259,298 of OY759267.1, forward strand.
AGGATTTTTGCTGAAGCTGCACATCAAATGTAAGTTCTGGCAGCGGTGAAATGGTGAGTGGCGCCACTGGTGGGGAGTTTGATGGATTGATACACAATACACACTCACGCAAGCACGCGCGCATACACGCACGCATTCACATACACCTAGACCTAATATATATATATATATATATATATATATATATATATATATATATATATATATATATATATATATATATATATATATATATATATATATATATATATATATATATATATATATATATATTAATTTAATTAAAACATTCCTTGATTTAAAATAGTTTGCATAAAATATACTTAGTGTTTAAGGGAGCGATTATAATATATTTATTGGAGTTGTTGACCCCATTTAATTAAATGTGCTTAATCAATTCGATTTTTTTGCTAGTCTCATTTCAAATTAATTTTGCAAAAAAACAAGCCTACCTAGTATCCACTGCAACATGGTAGCTTGTTTGTGCAACTTTTATATGTAGTTTTTGTGAAATCATCAGACAAACTATTAAATTAGTTAATGCTTGTTAAAGCATTAACTGAAGTGAAAATGTAAATGCTGAAAAATAACGATTTTCTTCCTTGGTGAAATTTCGTAACTTTGTCATGTGATCAGTGAGAGGATTGAAGTCACGCCCATAATCTGCATTGACCCACACAGTCTTTACCATTTTGGATATCCACTATTTTGATCTTTACCAGATCTAACAACTAAAGTCAATTCTTTCGATGATTTGAAAAAAAAAAGGCATTTATTTATTAAACAGACTGCGCACATTACTTAAGCTAGTGACACACTACACATCTAGACATAAGTGAACCGAATTCACGGTGGGCTGAACCATTTGTGGCAGCAGCTTTAACATTACGGGTTGAATATTTTATTTGATGTTTACGTCGATATGTTTTTCTGTGAAATGTAAATGCGATCAAAATAAACGGTAAATGTAAAATGTGAAGTGAATATCAACGGCTTAACTTTAGCTTGCGACGCCCATTCTTATTCATGCACGAACAATGACCCTAGCAAGTGTGATCACAATCATTGTTTAGACAGATACGCCTATGATTCGGACAAGAAAATCTGCTTAGGTAAGAAGAATTGATTTAAATCGACGAGATTTCACCGAACCGAATTTACTGCCATACGAAAACTTGCACTAGACCACAACAACGTGTGTTGTAGCCACCGATGTGAGTAATCGTCTTCGAACGTTTGTACATAAAATGCATAATGGTGATATACATTTGCTGATAATTTCCACAGCTGATATCGTCGTGTTGCGTAATTTAAATGCAAACCTGTTTATGTTTGTTTGTACCGCATTGTTCTTGTAGTTTTAAGTAGTCAACAACGACATATTACATTACATCGGACGTACCTATTGTATGTTTTGATTTCTGGTATGTTTTAATTTCAGCCTGTTCTAAATACTGTGTCCGGTGTCACGTGAGCGGGTCTCGTATCGTGTGTGATAGCTGCGATGCAAACCACGAATTTACTGCAGACGAAAAATGCATTGGTACGACATTTGAGCAGTATTCTTTTAACATTTTCGTTGATCGTTGAATTATGTGTAAGAAGTAAAACAACTGGCTTTGTCTAAGCGTGAAATAATGGTATAGAATCGACTATAGGCAAGCTAAGCATTCTACGCAGAGGTGAGGCCTCGCATGTTAAACCCCGTTGCATCAACGTAAAAATGGAACACTTAGAATTATGGATAATCTACCTTAGTCCAAGACTTAGACTTAATCCCAACATATGCTAGTTTTCGGTTGTGTTTAACCTGGAATCAAGCTAATCGTGAGGGTAAGTTAGTCCGTATATCAGAATATACATGTATTAGTTCGTAACAGGAGTAAGCAGATTTGTTTCTTTTATAAGGAACCTTGTGACGGAGAGCTGTGTCCACGGTACTAAAGTCTTGCTGTATTGCTGTTGTCCTTGTTAGATTGTTCCGGTTCTTGTCGCAGCTGTGCTTCGAGCGGGGCTGGCCAATGTGACCCCGGAGAATGTATCCTTCCATACGTCTGATTCAAACACGGGCACGTGCGGAGGAATATCTGTACTTGGCATTGGTTCTATGTGCAAGTATATGCTCCATCTATGTTACACACACAAACACGCACACGTACACGTACACGTACACGTACACGCACCCGCACACACACCCGCACACACACACACACACACACGCACGCACGCACACACACACACACACACACACACACACACACACACACACATACGCACGCACGCACGCACGCACGCACGCGCACGCACGCACGCACGCACACGCACACACACACACACACACACACACACACACACACACACACACACACACACACTGTAGCCCAACACTGGTCAGAATCCTGAAATGGCTGGTTAACAGATAACAGTACTTCATAAATTGCCAGCACCACGAACAACTTTAATATATCACAGTTGCACTTACATGCGACATCTGCCGTGAGCATTGGAGGTTCAACTGGTTTTGCTTCAGCGTGTTGCGCCAACTATGACTCTTGCACGGACAATGGCGAAGGCAAGTGCGATCGCGACTATTGTCTCGACGGATACGTCTATGATTCATCCAAACAGATATGCGTGAGTAAGAGCTGACTCAAACCCACGAGGTCCGTGGGCATAGCTGCCTCATGCGATTACGACAGAATGACTTGTTTACGTCATGACGCAATCATCGCGTACAAAATGGCGCGTCCGATGACGACTGAACAATTTTTATGTCATCGCATACGAAATGGCAGACGAACATTTGAACTGTTTTAAAATCGAATGACAACCGAGAGCGCCGACAGAGAACACAGTACCCCACTTCGCTCAAGTCATTACGCGTGTGAAACAACTATAAAATTGTGCATTTGCTATTTGTTCGACGGCTAATGGAGCAGCATAGATAATCGGACGCGACCTGTGGCCGTATGCGATAAGTTGAGCTGCTCCTCCACCGTTTCGTACGATTACAGCGGGATGTACCATATAAGAATTGATATTCCATTATAACGTTGTTACAGGTGTTAAAAATAAGGCCTCGTATTAAGCTGGTCTGGGCGTGATGCTAAATAGGGCCTCGTGTTATGCTGGTCTGGGCGTGATGCTAAAGCTGTATGCTTAATCGAGTAATGATTTCCTGATTTGGACGTCCTTTTAGTGCATCCTAAATTCATGTGCGGCGTAAACTGGCAGATAGCTCCAGATGTAGTGTTTAACGGCACTATACACTGGTCTTAACACTTAACTAGCAATTATCCTATGGTTGAGGACACTTTCTGGTTGCAGAATGTAATGAGCTTATGTCAAAATGTGCCACGTGTCACCAAGAAGACAAGTGTGACACGTGTGAACCCGATTATCACACTACCACAGACAAGTCCAATGCATGAGTAAGTGTGCGTGCGTGTATGCACGTGTGTGCGTGCGTGTATGCACGTGTGTGCGTGTGTGTGCGCGTGCGTGCGTGTGCATGTGCATGTGTGTGCGTGTCTGTGTGACCATGTACCAAGTTGTCGGAATAAAGCCCTGTAAGTTTTCCCTTCCTTTGAAGAAGAATAAGCTAGATGACTGCGCCTGTGCATTCTTGGTGAGACGCACTGCGCAGCTCGACACTTCTACACTGAACTACTGTTATGCAAACTGTTCATGAAGAAAACTGTTCATGAAGAAAACTGTTCATTTGAGCAGAGTACCAATACAAGATTTGCGGCGGAACGTCTAAATTCAGCCCCACTCTGGCAAGACTGGGGATCGACGGCTCCGGCCACAGCAACTACACCAATTGCTCGGACTGTAACTGTAATGCTTGCTGCAGTGATACTTGTTGGGTGTGTACCAATGGGTTCGACAGTGGTAAAGTCAATATTACAAACGGCAGTTGGCCCGCAAACGATAGTTGCCCTATCTAATAAACGTTTTTATGTGTTTATACTTGGTCGTGTATACTGCGGTACCCAACATGAACTAGTAAACTATTGAGGTTTAGCATGCACGCCCGTGCGTGCGTGCGTGCGTGCGTGTATAATTATATAGTCATACTATGTTAGTATTGATGATAATCGACAATATATGACTATTGCTACTAGTATTACTACATTCCTAGCAGTGTGAATAGATTTATTCTCGATAAGCCACTTGCTTCCTTGTCTAAATACTATCTGGTGTTTGTTACCTTGGGTGGCAATCTTGTTAAATCCGTATCAGTGCCAGTATAGTAGCATAGAGTATTATTTTGACGGAAATGACATGGATAGACGTGGTGGCGTTGACAATAGCGACTGCAACAACAGTGACTATTGCTACAAGTATAATGACAACTAGTGCGTCGACGTTGACAACACGGACGTGGGATTACTCAGTGTGTGTAGGAAATTGATGACATAACTGTTTAACATATCCAGGTGTTCCGGTAAGAGAAGGACGGTCAAGCGTTGTTCCTGCGTGGTTGCTTTAAGCCGACACTCTGCGACAAGTACAAATATCAGACGTGCGTCTCTCGCAGTTCCACAGAAACAACGGTAGGCCAATTAGGATGCCCCGCAACTTTGACTTGGAGCCAGCACTTTTATTCAACGAATGCACTTCAACTTTTGACCGACGAATCGGGCAAATTAGATAATATTATTATCCTAGTAGAATTGCCTTCCTAACACTACTCTGAAGTTGATTTATTTTCGAGGTATCGACATCCTTCGGTTGTCTGCAGAACTGGATTGTTGTAATTAGTTCTTCTTCTGTTCGCCAAATAGCCATGTTAAGAAGAAAATTAAACACTCATTCAACTCCCAATTTGATGAACATTTTCACGAATGTCTTATTTGTATTAGTCGTTGGGAGAATTCTGGTATTTATATAAACGTGGCATTGAGAATTAAAGCTTTAAATATATGTTTAGCACATATAGTTGAACTTGTTAATACCATTATGCAAATTGCTGTGAAACGAGTGCCTAAAGATACCATTATTTTAACATAAATATTATGTAATGTGTTTATTACTAATGCGATTAAGTCAGAATTTAACGCGTATATATTAAACTATGTTGGCAAGCAAACAAATTACAATATTGGAGGCTTTTCTTCCAAGATTGTCATTAAACACGTTTTGATAGAAAGATTGCGTTGCCTGATGTTTTTACAAATAGTATAATCTTACAACATTATTTTGTTTCAGACTTGCTACAAATGCTACAACGATGATTTCTGCATTGTCACGACCATTCCCGGCCTCCATGTTCCCGGAAGTGACGTATCCACATTGTCTAGCTGGGACGGGTTGACGTCTTTTCTTGTTCTCGCAGCGGTCGCAGCGACCAGGAAGTAGTGTTTGTGTAGCTTGACTCAGCATAATGTGTTGAGCCACACAAGGTGTGAGAGCAATACTGGAATTATTATGTTTTGACAGGTAAACCCCACATTGTGTCCGCGCGCAAATAAATTCAGATTCAGAAGTAAACCTTCGCTGTTTCCATATCACAAATAAGACAGAAATAGACAAGATAATATCAGATGTGTTGATATTTTAATGTTGTTGTCTCATTAGCTGAAATGTTTGAATGTAGGCATTTCCTTTCATTAATGGCTGATTGCTTTGTATCTAGTTTGGTAAAATGCTCATGTATCATATTACGTCATATTACGTCATACATACATCGCGTTCTCAAAGAAGAACATAAACATATGAGAATGCAGTATCTTTTTCACCTTCACGATATCCTGGTCGACGTTTCGCGTGTAGCTGCGAGAGTGCAGAAGTGAGGTGGAACTGTGTACCAGCGTTTTGAGAACGGCTGCAACAAGTGTAACAAAACGTATCACGCATGCAGTAAAATTAAGTATAAAATATACTACGTTTGAGGCCTCAAATGTGATAAAGTAAACAACATTGATATGGAAGCCCTGACGATGTTGTTATGGCCACCGATTATGCGTTCGTACGACAGGCGCCAAGCCCCGCATTTTCGTATTGTTCAACAATACTGTGGTTCCGGTTCCGGTCATTGGCCCGATGCATTGTGTGATATTGGTGCCAATCCGCAATGAGACAGAACATACTGGATCATCTTACTTTGTACGGAATGAGACATGAGTAATGTTCACAATATTTTGTCGCACTTCAGTGCAGCTAGAATACTCAAACAATCATTAGTGTTTGAGAAAGTTCAACATAATTATGTACAATCAGATCTGACTGTTGACATGCTCGCATCTCGAGAACCGTCGGCAACTAATTTGGTGGAAGATATTGGAATAACTATAGTTGTTTGCATAGGAGAAATTGTACCGTCTCTATCTGACGTTTTGTATCGTGTTCTAGCATGTCATTGCATGCTGTAGTTTTTTCTTGTCATTGTACGCTGTATGGTCCTGTATGTATGTTTGTATCCGTCGTCGATAACAATCTGTGAATGCTAATGCTCAAACATAATAAACGCTAAGGTATGTGGTTACCTCCATAGTCAATATCACGCGTCTCGATATTCGTCTTTCACGCACTCGGTAAGGGCTCCTCGGTAGGTGTGTACTAGGCCCAAACATTGTTAATCCGGCAACGGAGGAGGAGTGAAGTGGGGAGGGGTGACGTGTGGAGGGATTACGTGGGGAGGGGTGACTGGGGAGGGATGACGTGGGGAGGGGTGACGCGGGGAGGGATGACGTGGCGGAGGGGTGACGTGGGGAGGGGTGACGTGGGGAGGGATGACGTGGGGACGGGTGACGTGGGGAGGGATGACGTGGCGGAGGGGTGACGTGGGGAGGGATGACGTGAGGAGGGATGACGTGGGGAGTGGTGACGTGGGGAGGGGTGACGTGGGAAGGGATGCATGGGGAGGGATGACATGGGGAGGGATGACGTGGGGAGGGATGACGTGGGGAGGGATGACGTGGGGAGGGGTGACGTGGGGAGGGATGACGTGGGGAGGGGTGACGTGGGGAGGGGTGACGTGGAGGAGGGTGGCGTTGGGAGAGATACCGGAGAATACAATTCGTTAATATGTGGATGTTGCAAAAGGTGACATGTTTCGGTGCCAATTTTGCTGCAACCGAAAATACATTCAAACGAGTCATGCGGCCTGTTTGTAAACACCAGTGATGTAGCAAAGCCACAGAAGTACTCTGCGTGGCGCCACCTCCCGCGAGTTTATGTCCAGAACCGAAGGTAATAGATAGTTTTAGCAATAAGTGTGCCACTCTTAGTATCGTTAGTTATGTAACGTATAGATATTGACGTCAGCTGAAATTGCCGATGTTATGTTTCGCGCCGTAATCCGCATACGTAAATACAGATAGAATGGCCTCCATTAGTGAATACACTACTTATCAGTTTTTAGACGATATTTCAAAAACGACAAAATTATACTAAAAATACACCAGCGCTTAATGTGGTCAATTGCCCTGAAATAAAATTAATTAAACTTAAAATTTTAAAGGTTGTTTGAAATCCACAGGCCCCAAAAACTAATATATCTAACAGCTATGACAACATTAGCAAAATACTGTACTCTGATCAAAATCAGTCATAACACGAGATTTATTTACTATTCAAATATTAAACTTGCAAGACTATTGCAATTTAATTTGTTCATATTATATAGCATAATATCATGTCAAACTCGCATAAAAATGGTAAAAAAAATTATTTTATGTAACTTATTAAGTCACGAAAAAAACACATTTAACATTTGAGCTCAATTTCCACAATATTCAATATCTGACCCACAAGGACTAGGGTCACTTCAGTGAAACGTGGCTAATGTGTTCATTTATTATTGTTCTCTATAAAAGGCAAACAATGGCGGTCCCGAGTAATTTCTTTAATATCTGACATAGTAACAACTTTGTCACCAGCTACATTAGCAAAATACTGTGCTCTGGTCATAATCAGTCATGACACGAGATGTATTTACTATTCAAATATAAAACTTGCATGATTATTGCAATTTCATATGTCAATAATATATAAAGCATAAGTTTGGGATTCTCGTGCAAATGTTTGAAAAATATAACATAAAAACAATTACGTCAACAACAACAATTATTTGTTTTATATAAAGACCCCAATTTTATCACAACTAGTAATGGCATTTCAGTAAAAGGTGGCCAAATTGTTATTTTTTTTATTTTCTCTATGTACAAACAAAAACTCAAGTCCCAGGCAAAAAAATTATTTTTTTTCTAAACACCCTAATCAAATTAATTGCAAAATGCCATATTGTGGTAACATTGTTATGAAAAGCCAAATGTGGCTCACAAGGAGTAATGTTGTTTCAGTAAAAGTTGTCCTCTCAGTAAAAGTTCATCTTTACAACCATAAAACACATTAAATGCCGGACAGAAATTGAGGTTTTGCTACCTTGAAATCACCCTCAGAAGTTATCCCTCTTATCCGCGAGCCAATCACGGCTTAACGGAAACCAGTTCAAACCAGAACCAACAGCTGGAATCTTTCACTCCTGTTCCAGTCTCTGCATTACGAAGTTGTGTCTAGAAAATTTGTCTCTCGAAATCCGCCCTCCTCCCCACTTTCCTTCCTTAATTTTCAATACTTAGTGTAAACTGCGATTGTACATCGTTGATGAAATAGGAAGTTGGAAGATGTCGAAACCGCTTTCCCCACTTTTTGCTTTATACTAGATGAACACGGGGGTTTGTCCCCTAGTAGTTGGTGTTCATGGGGTTTTCTGCGCAGACAGGCTTCCTGTTTCTTCATCGGTATTCTTGGCTTATGTTTATATAGGTTAGCGAAATGACCCCACCTGTTTGTAATTAAATTTGTGTATTGGTGGTGGAATGTCTGTATTCTTTGCATTACATGTTTATGACGACTTCTCGATGTATATATGTTATCGTCATGCCTGTAGGAATGTGGGCTCTGAGAAACTTGCCGGACGGGGCTGTACATGTGTTCAGTTCCTGTCTGGTTTGCTTTGAGGAGCTCACATTCCTGTTAATGTGCTTCCCAAAGTGGCTGCGTGATAAGCAGTCCACATTGCAATAAAACGTCATTTATTTGGCCCTTTTCAATCTCTACTACATCGGACTTGTGTTGGTTATTGTATAAAAATGTATAACTTGTGTTTACTGTAGGCATTATGGACGTAGTTTCAATCAACAATATAATTTTTGTGTTGATTTAATCGTGTCGTAACAAATCGATCACCTTAATGAGCAATTTCATTTCGTCATTTCACAAACTTATAGCTTAAACGGCTACGTATGAGATAAGTTCGACTTACAGGTTGAGATACATTTGGAGCATGGAACGTATGGCTGAAACTGCTAACTATCGCAGTGCGTCACTTATCTTCTTGGCGTGTGTTGCTACGGTTTTTTTTGTAAACATAATATTGTTGTAGGGGATGGATGATGCAGCATGACTGGCATCCATCTTATACACCAGAAACTCTATTCCATGTCGCTGTGCCAGGGCATTCCTATCTTTATACTGGTACGGTTAATACCATTTGTTCATGTTCATTTACTCTTGCTGTAGGGGATGGATGATGCAGCTAGGCTGACATTTCATGGCGCTATGGCACACCTTTCTGGTATGTTAAATACAATTTGCCCATGCTAATTGTGAGGGATGCTTGGCTGACATCCGCCTTTTACAGCACAGTGCCTATTTCATGCCGCTACAGCATACTTCTCTTTAGGCAAGAATTGTACAGCATTTATATTATCCTGAGTTAGTCTGTACTACATGTACACAGTACTGGGTTGATGTGTACTGGATGTTGCAGCATGGCTGGCATCCATCTTATACAGCGTGTTGGTTTGCCACCTTGGCACCTTGTAATAGTGCATTGTTTAATTACACGTTAAATATAATTTTTAGGCCACTTTTCATAATGCATTATTAAACCATGTTGACATTAATGTGCCACTGGGTTCACAACCAACTGGCAATGGCATGCAATATGTAATAGTTCAGTAGTCTGCACTTCGTTGACTACATATGCAATTCACTTCTTTGGTAGAGCCCTCGGGTGGGGATTGGGGCCTCTATTTGGACGCATGGTCAAACAAATGACCGCCCGACGTTCGCTACTGTTACTTGTCATTTAATAATTGTTTTTTTTTCTCGATGTAAATTCTTGAGTTAGCCGTTAAGCTGTATCTCAGCGTTATACATATATAACGTTATTTTCCAAATGAGTATGTTGGTGTTAGCTATTAAGTTATTTCATCGATGTAAATGTATAATTTATGTCGGTACAATTATTAATTATTATTTGCAATTACACAGCAACACGGTATAAATGCAACTTCGGCTATTGTAATTTCGTTGCGTCTTTATCTTATCCGTATAATGGGAAAATGCTTTGAACTTAAGTAATCACAGTTTAAATAATATATGGCTCTGGCTTGGCACCCGGGGTGAACAGTCAGAATTTCGGCAATGGTTCACAGACCCGCTGTGAAAAGAGATTATCACTGTAAGCGTACACACAATAATACATTGTTCTACTGAATTCGTTTGCCCATATTAGCACGAGTACTTACAAACACAAACGTTGTGATCAGTGGCGTATCTAGGATTTCATAAAGGGGGAGGCCAAGCTTAGTCACCCAATAATTTACCATTCTACCATGCAGCGGCGTAAGGGAAACTTACGGAAACAAGTAAGCCTTGCCAAAATGCCTCCCCTTAAATACTCCACTGGTTATGATAGTGCGATGATGATATTGCTAGTGCTGTTGTTCGAGAAATTGACTTAATGAATATATTGTAACAGGTTTAGATAAACCTCTCGCACAACCAAGGTGACATTGTTATCGTTGTTTGAATTGAGCCAAATGGGTGCCACTGGTAGTTATTTATTAATCATATTGTATTTATGTTATGTGTGCGTTTGTTCAATTTATCACCTCAAAGTATTGTTTCTTCCGCAGATGGCGTCTTTCTCAGAGTGCGCATAGCTTTTTCAAACAATAACGAATCTTCTAAATAATATGAGAATTTGAAAGATTTAACAAGAGTTAACAAGGTTGCCGCCCAAGGCAAAGGCCCAGATGGTAAGTGGACAAGAAAGCTCATCGAGAGTACAACATTTTCACATATGTCTAACCCGCACTCCTGAGATATGTGTCAACCTTGTTTTAAAACATATGGAATCATTTAAGTTGCTTTCCACTGTATTCGTTCAAGCGTATAAAAATCTTTATATCTATATGGTCTCCACGCTTGTATACAGTATTCGAAATGAGGACTAACTATTGCTTTGTACAGTGGTATAATTAGCTTTTATCTTTTTTATTATATTTCTCCTAATCAACCGAAGAATTCGATTACCCTTTGACGGTGCAATACCACAAAGCTTTGAAACTTTCATATCAGCACATATAGTCGGACAAAAGGATGGATAGTTTAATTGCAACAATTATTACATAGACGTTCAATATTACAAATAAAAATTACAAAAAGCAGTTTGTTTGATTTTGCTAACGTCATGCAGGTGGAGGCACTACCTCCCGATTGGCGAAAATGCATTGTAGCGGAAGTGACGAATGCACATCAGAAAGAGGGGACCGTTTCTCTTTAAGTAATGTATTTGAATTCAGTGTGTGTAGTCTTTTTGCAGGGTTAGCCATGTATCAGTAGATTTGACATGACAATCGTGCTTCTGGTTTTACCTTGATTCCTGCGAATAAAGAAGTTCCATTCGTGGCCGTGGACATTTATTCGTAAATAAGACGGGAACAACAGGTGTCGTGTGTACAAACAGTAATTACACACTAGCGCACGGAACACTTACAACTTGCTCAACGTAGCACCTTGCACTGGAGTATATAATTCTATTATTTTCAGTTTTACGACATCATCTGTGTATGTGATTTTTTTTTAACATGGCAAAAACAGCAAGTATTCCCGAGACACAAAAACATCGCTACACAACGACGATTAAGGTGTTTTAAATAGTTATGTGCATTGTAACATCAATAACATGTTGGCACAACAACGGTAATAAGCTAAGTATAAATAAATACAACATTGACAATGGATATCCGATTAACATAAAAATAACAATTAATATATATATATATATATTTATATATATATATATATATATATATATATATATATATATATATATATATATTTATATATATATATACATATATGTGTATATATATATATATATATATATATATATATATATATATATACATATATATATATATTTATATATATGTATATATATATATATATATATATATATATATACATATATATATACATATATGTATATATATATAAATATATATATATATATATATATATATATATATATACATATATATATGTATATATATATATATGTATATATATATATATATATATATACATATATATATACATATATGTATATATATATATATATATATAAATATATATATATATATATATATAAATATATATATATATACATATATGTATATATATATATATATATATATATATATATATATATATATATATAAATATATATATATATATATATATATATATATATATATATATATATATATATATAACCCGTTTTGTGGAGTCACAACCAGTCTGTGAACAACGTATGGTAAACAGATCTTTCCGTCTTCAACGTAACTCCGTGACGCCTCAGGAAGGTCTTAACGCTTAAGGAAGCTCGTGACGCCAAAGGAAGGCCGTGACGCCTAACGAAGACCTTGACGCTCGATAAAGGCTGGTATATGCAACGCGGCCAGATAGTCCCACGAACTAAATATGCACTTAACCCATAACCTACCTGGTAGCCATCCGCTTAAACTAGACGGTTTATATGCTACACAAAATGCACTTATACGAAGGCCATGTTGATTTTAATATACATGTTATACGAAAGGTCTTTGCCGTTTATTTACAGGTCAAGCCTAGACTAGCAAAGGATTATATGTATCATGCTACACAGAAAAAACTGAAAAATGGGTTAACCCATCTTCCCTAATCTGTATTAGTAGCAATGAGACGACATCTAGACATATTTTCCTTTCACGACATCTCGATATAACGCCCTTTTACGATACCCCGCTTTCTCGTGGCATATCGACCTCTCATATCGACCTCTCACGCTTGCCTTGTTGCAGGTTTGACTCCGTGTTATATGCCATCGCAACCATTGGGTAAGATGGTTTGGATAGTCCCTGCCAGATACAAACAAGGTCAAAACTAGTATACATATATGTAGATTCAACACAAAATATCTATCCACAGTGGCTTCCAACGGTAAATATCAGTCTTGAATTTCATCGTATCACAGTATCGCGTTTTCCAAACGTCATTACCTCTTCAGCATCAACGGGAACGTTTTCATCATAGATCCCCGTAATATTTACGCACAATTCCTCGTAACTGTTTTCAATCGTGCTCTGCGCGCTGATATAGACACGCGATTGTTTGAATGCGTGTTGTTTGTGATTGTTGTGATTCGCGTAATCTGCGTCATACGTCCGCATCAGTTCCTTAATACGATACGAACGCTTCGTGAAACTGCCGCAGCAACATATTTACAAATGTAAAAAGTGACAAAGTATGTTCGAGTGTTAATTTGCCGTTATATAACGGGAATAACATACTGTTTGTTGATGTCACTCGAGTGTTACCAGCCATATAACACCACCCCAGCCTTCCGCATTCGTGATGTTATCTGGCTGGTAAAACTCTAGTGACATCAAACAACAATGTATTATTTCCTAATTACAGACATTTATCTGAGTTTGTTTAGGTTGTTTTGTCGTATGTACACATCGCTGTTTTACGCACATTCCATCATGGTCCTCATCAGACATTGCACTTGAGTGGTAGCTACAGCGGTTTTAGGCACATATCAACTTTCCATCGTGGTCCTCATTAGACATTGCACTTGAGTGGTAGATACATATCAGTCTTGACGATCAGTTCGGCTTCGTTGTTCGACTTACGCGATTTGCCGTTCCGTAGACTGTCCATGCGCGTCGCCTGGCTGTGCTCGGAACCCCACGAAAGTCGGTAAGGACGTTTCGCGTAGCACACCATCCAGACGAGCTGGTGCCGGAACTTCTGCCCGGTGGCGCAGTACAGGAAGAAATTCATCGAGTGGTTGACGTACATCAGCAGTTCGGTGATGGTCCGTGCCAGCCGGAACTTGGCGACCCGCTGCAGGTCGTTCTTGAAGACATTACAGAAGGTCGCCGCGATGTTCGAGATATTCATCGGCAGCGTCGTGAGGAGGAACGCGAAGGAGATCGTCAACAGCATGACGGTGAGCCGCGTGTTGCCTTCGTGCGACGGCCGTCGCTGTTCCGTCACGCTGCCGCCACTGCCGCCCAAATCCCCGATGCCAGCAGAACGCAGTTCGTGGCGGTGTTGCCGCGACAGTAGCACCTGGCGAATGATGAGTCCGTTGAGGGTGAGGATGAAGGCGAACGGCAGGAACGAGTACACGAGTGCGTCCACCCACGGCCACACGTTCTCCATGAGGTAGGCGTGTCGTTCGCCGGCGGCGCACACGCGCACTGGAACATCGCTGTGCTTGAACATGCGCACCTCGACCGTCCAGAAGAAGTGCGAATTGAGAGCGAACATGGCGCCGAGCAGCGCAACGATGACCTTCTTGGCGCGCTGTGAGTTGCACAGACTGTTCGCCTGGAGAGGGTGACACACGACAATGTACCGCTCGATAGTGACAGCTATGATGAGCCACACGCTGAAATCACTGACGGTGTAGCCGATGACGTTCGTCAGTTTGCACAGCCAGTCGGAAGTGTCCCGTATGTCGTGCCGAGTCAGTTCGCCGATCCACAGCCGTAACAGGCCGACATAGAGCACGAGCGTGTCGGCGAGGGCGAGGATCATCAGGTAGAAATAGGTGGAGAACTTGAGCATCGCCTTGCGCTTGAGGATGATGAACGAGAAGATGTTGCCGAACGTACCGAGGAGGATGAGGATCGGCGGCACGTACAACAGCAACGCTTTGTGGAGTTTGTACTGAGTGTACTGCGACAGGTCGTCGTCGTAACTCTGCCGGAAACAACGTCACATTAAATACCCCACAACTAAAATATTAACTGACGCATGGAGTACAACATGTCGAGAAATGCCAGTTCTGTATGCCAGATGAAAATTATAATGTTAACTTGTTCTATTTATGCTTTCCTGTTTCATGTCATACTTCTGCGGACGTCAATATGTATAACTCACTTGACTCATACAACTGCAATGCCTGTAGATTTTTAAACACACACACACGCACGCACGCACACGCACACACATTTACCAATATCTACACTGATTGTAGGAATATAACCATCATAAACTAAATTAACACATGCCTTCATAAGAGGGGCCGAGACACCGCCCTGCAGTAGATGGAGAATCTCGTCCGGCTTCAGCGATTGCTGCAGTCTACGTGACAACTCCTCGCGCTGCAACGGTGTCAGCTTCTTGAGCAGTGCAAAGATCTCCGTCACGTTCATCATGAGACCGCTGACGTTGCTGTTGCTGCCACCGCCACTGCCCCCTCCGCTAGTATCGTTGTACGGAGTAAACATGCTGCAATAGACGTATGCATGACATCAGGCGCGCTTTTAGGAGGGCTGTCTAAAGTATTATGCATGTTGCTATGTAGAAACCAAATCGCACTGTCCATATGTTGATATTACACTTTTAAACATAAATTTGAAATTGCCTAGCATCTCGTTTATGCGGTTATAAAAATGGCGGTGTTACAGATAGAACGGAAATAGCCAAACTAAACATTTTCATTCATCACATATGCATTCCTCTTATCCATTCTAAATATACGGGAGACTAGGGAGTAGATAGGGAATGGACATAGGAATCGAGTCACGTGAATGGGAAAATGTATCAACAAATACGAGCTGAAGCTTGTACCTGACGATATTGGCGAAGGGGCGGGTGGTGTGGCAGACGTTCCCTTCTCTCACGGAACTCAGAACGACGGGATAGATGCCCATTTGTCCTTATGTACTTATGTACTTATACAACAATAATGTGTTTTATGAGCACTTAGCTTTCTCACGCCTGTTTTATCTTCGCTAGAAAATTGCGGGCAAACGTCCTTTTTAACGCTGCTTAACTGTTACTGTGACGGTATGCCCTTTCGATTTATAGTATACTGGGCACACACACCCTCAGCCCGGGCAGCTTAACGAGGCTACCCATGACATGTGGTTTGACAGTAGCTAATCACATGCTTGAAAATGGGGAACAAATGCTTTCTTGCCTGCATACCTTATGTGGTGCTTAAGGCAACTGCCAAAGCTTTTGAAGACACTGCGTAGGCATGCTTCTCTTATATAATGGTCGTGTTTCAGCCAATGTCAACGGGCCGTTGCTGCGGGGAATGTTTCAACAGCAAAGTGTGCTTTTAGGAATGGCAGTAACTATGTCTTGTGGGAATCTTGCTTCACATTAATCACTCCTTCGCAACTCGCCAAACACTGCGTATGCCATTTACGACTCGGTTGTTGAACCGATGTAATGCTCACATACTGACACTGGTTATTTTCACCAGATATGTTTTGCAAAAAAAATGGAGAACTATTCCTTTCCTCAAAGGCCAACCTCATGATCCACGTGATGTGTTCGTTGCAATCTGTGAGAAACGTGCCCTTGACAGGAATGTGCAAGCCGTTGCTATTGTGTTTAAAAATCTACCTCCTGAATGCCTCCCAAGATGAATTCGATCATCGTCGAACTGACCGATAAACAAAGAAGAATTATGCCAACACATGTCGTTCTACATCAGCCGGCTAGCAATAAACGAACTGAGATTATTATTGGATTGTGTGAACTTGGTTTGTAGAGTATATAGGTTGAATATGCTAATAATTTGATATTTTAATTCTCTAAAGCCAGTCACAAATATTCCAAAATATGTTGGCAGTGTCTTCCATACATATGTCCTGAAAAAAAATGGAATTGTCATCAGAAATCGGGACACATCACGCAATAAAGATATGGCAAATTAGTTGAACATGGTTTTTTTTACAAATGTTGTTCCTAAATTAGCTAAGGACATCACAAATCCGGACGATAATAGTTCTATGCTAAATAGAGAACTTGCCAATGTATGCAAATGATTTGCTGTGAACAAATATCGTTGAACCTATCAACAATCATTTATATGTTAATCAGGAACCACCCGCCACAATTCTGGGTGTATTTATTGATGACGAACTGAACTGGAAACACTATATTGATGCGGTTAGGTCAACACTGTCAAAGTTGCAGCGATCGTTTACAAAGCATATTGCCTAATTAATCTTGATGGATTGTACATATTTTAATGCCCTTTGTTTTTGCCACATATTATCTATTGTAGTGAAATATGGGGAACACATGTGCTGCAAACGTTCAATGTACTACAGTGGGGAAGGCAGCGCTACTCGGGGCATTTTGTATTCTTTTTGAAAGGGCACAATCATATTCATAGGTGAAAAAAACATTATTCACATAAACTATGATTATTAGTAGATCATTTTATACCAAAATTATATATTTAGTGCGCATAGATAATTATATGTAGCTGATTCAAACATGGTCGGTGATGTGGCTCAACTAACACTTGGTGTGGGGTAAGTTGAGCCATAGTGTAGCGTTAGTTGGGTAAATGCTTTATTTGTATAATTTGCGTAGGCCTTGTACTAACATTTCGTAACAACCCAGCCAACACATCTACCCAATGGGTACAACACATCTGTGAGAAGTTTACGCGCTAAATTAATAAATCGACACAATTAATGAATATAGACAATCGCAGCCAACTAACTGCAAATATGCTGTATTGTAGATATCCGATGTAAACATTAGCTCGGAAAAATTAATTCCATGATGTATTTTGGGGTAAAGAAACACATGTCTTCGTTCTTTAATAACTGGTCAACTAACGTTCCTCCAGTTTCGACAATTAAGCGTTTTTAATTAACTTTTCATTAAAGCTCGGAGTGATGTAGACAATCTTCTTCAATGGGCACGGCTAAACCATTTGTAGGTCCACGGATAATACAGTCTGGTCACATGCATTGATAGTTTACACACCAGCAGACATTAATCACAATCACCAGCAGTTTCGAGAAAAAAATTCAAAAACATACTTTTAACTCACATTTTCTGACTTTTGTGACAAATGGCACCTATTGTACACCAATCGTGTTTAATAACATGTTCAATCACTGGGTGGTACCATGTAACTGTCGCTGCTGTAGTTTCCTTGAAAACGAGAAAACATGGGTGGCTCAACTAACCCAGTGGCTCAACTAACACAGAGGCTCAACTACTAATTGATTGATTGATTTATTTGTTGGTTGGCTGGCTGGTTGGTTGATTGATTGAGTGATTGATTTGTTGGTTGATTGATTGATTGATTGATTGATTTATTAATTTATATATTTATTTATTTATTTATTGAACTCATCGCCACTCTAGATAGCACGTTGAGGCTAGACAGAATATTGGAAGAAGAAGAAGCAAGTCTGAAGTTATTTTTACTCGAGGCGATGTGACGCCGAGATGATGTGACTTTTACGCACGCAGACAATCACGTCGCGTGGGTGGCAATAGTCTAAACACGACGTCATCGAAGATACGCATCACTGTCGGCCCCAGTGACTCCGTGGTAAATCAACCGTGATATAGATACGATAAACACTGCAAATGGTCTACACAGCTACGACCATTCAAACATTGTAGAAGTAACACGGTGACAGTGTTTGACCTCGGTCGTTCTATCAACAGGATATTGCAGCCATGGATATTATTGATTTAATTAATGGTTTCTTAAGCAAACACAGTGGAATAATGCATTTGGAGCCAGCCTGTATCAACGAGGCGCTGATTTATTGAGGAATTAGATGATTACAGATTGGGTAGTTCGGATACCCGAAATACGACGAAATGGATGAACGGATACTGCGTAGTTTAGATACCCGATATACGACGAAGTGTTTGAACTGGGTAGTTCGGGTACCCGCGATACGACAAAGTGGATGAACGGAGACTGGGTAGTTCACATACCCGAGATACGACGAAGTGGATGAACGGAGACTGGGTAGTCCAGATACCCGAGATACGACGAAGTGGATGAACTGGGTAGCTCGGATACCCGAGATACGACAAAGTGGATGAACGGAGATTGGGTTATTCTGATAATCAAGTTACGTAGGCGATGAAGTGAATAAATGGAGACTGGGAAGCTGCATTAACAGAGTATGGGAGGCACGCAATGGCACAGCAAAACATGGTTTCGTAGGGAGAAAGGTTGAAGTTGCATATCGAGATTTATTAAACCCCACACCGTCAATATGCATTGTTTAAATAGAACAAATATCGAGTTGCGCTCTTTGTGGCAAAACTGTTGTAAGCAAGTTGCCTGTTTTTTAAACACGTCGGCAGTGATACCAGACCGCCCATTACGGGTCGAAGTCAATCGACAAAGCACGTTTTTTTGTTACGGAAATAAGCATTTAAAGCGTAGACTTGTCCTTACACGCAAGCAACCGCTTGTTTTATGCCGACACTACAGCGCATGTCGCGCCATCTACTTTCATCGACCTTTCGTAGCTATGAAAACAGTTCTGCTGCATTGTGATTGTGTTTGTTTAATTACCAAAAACGCTTATTTCGCCTCCGATCGAACCCACGCAGGCAGTTAACTACGGATCACAATAGACGCATAATTTCACTAAAGGTCACAATTGCTAGGACACCATGTCCAGTCAGGCAACCTGGTCGCGAAACAACAGCCGATCAAATGTCAACTGCCATTTTTGTAAGGTTATTCTTTAGCACGCCATGTTCCCTACATCGCATGAATACACCGTTTACAGTTGTTGTCATAACAACGCCGAACCAGTGTGACGGAAAGTTTAAAAAAATGTTGTTATGCAAGTCTAAATGGATCTTTGATAAATGGTTTGTGTCTTCTAACACAGTTCGATCACAAGTTGTTCTTTATATGCCAAATGCCAATAGCCACGCTGTGTTGCAGACCCGGCAACCTATGATTTCATGACATAGTCGCTCAGATATCACTTGTCTTCAACTGATCACAGTCTGTTAATTTCACAAGGTAAACCTACCAGCACTTGGACAAACCTCTTTCCTTATTTGATGCGGTCTCCAGGGGCTTGACACGTTATCTTTCAAGATCCTACAATGTTCCGAAGTTCACAATGGGCAGCACGGCGATATTTGCAACACCGTCTAGGATTCTTCGAAATTTCCATTTCTGGCTTGACATGCAGAGTGCAAACACGCTCTAAATGAGACATTTAAGATATGGCTATTTCTTAGTGATATATAAGATCCAAACTAACAAAAGCTTGTTCCGGTGGATTGTATATGTAATTGTTTTTATCTCAATCTGTACAACATAGGACTGTATAGCGCTTCCCTTGTAGACTACTTGTGTGCTAACACGTGTGTTAGGATGTACGAAGATGAAGGAACTAGAGGTGGAGTTGGAAGAGCTGAGGCTGCTCGTTGTGGCAATGGTGGGAAGGGAACAGGGGGGTTGTGCCAGTAGTTCCGGTGGGGGAACAGTAGATGATAAAGTGGGGAAAGACACAAGAGATGCTAGGGAGAGCTCACCGCAGCCTGGGAGGAAGCTGAGAGGAGGGAAGGTGACAGGACGTAAGGAGACGGGAAGGAAAGGAACGGGAGGGAAGACAACCGGAGTGAAGGAGAGGGGAGTAGGGGAGACAGGAGGGAAGGAGAAGGGAGTGGGGGAGACGGGAGGGAAAACAACCGGAGTGAAGGAGAGGGGAGTGGGAGAGACAAGAGCAAAGGAGTGGGAAGTGGGGGAGACAGGAGCGAAGGAGACAGGAGGGAAGGGGTCAGGACAGAATGTGATGGAGGGGATCGAACGGAAGAGTTATTCTGC
Organism: Lamellibrachia columna; assembly: GCA_963662155.1. Lineage (NCBI taxonomy): Eukaryota > Metazoa > Annelida > Polychaeta > Sabellida > Siboglinidae > Lamellibrachia > Lamellibrachia columna. Next base: position 25,280,239 of record OY759267.1, read on the forward strand.
AGCAGTGATAGAGGGGGTGAGGAAGAGAGCGAGGGTGTTTGTGGGGGATTCGATAGTTAGGAAGACCGACAGAGTCTTAAACAAGGCAGATGATGTGGTGGTCTGCTTGCCTGGAGCCAAAATAGAGGCGATAACTGAGAGGGTACAAAACATCGTAGGCTCGGGTAAGGGTGGATCTGTTTTAGTACACGTAGGGACAAATAACGTAGAGAGGGAGGGTACAACTGCCATAGTTAGGAAAAATAGGCAGTTGGTCAGAACACTAAAACAGACGCGGGTTGAGCAGGTAATACTGTCAGGGATTTTACCTGTAATGGGCAGGAGGGGTCACAAATATCGAAATTGTCGGGGATGGCAATTAACATGTTAGTCCAGAAGCTATGTAGGGAAGAGGAAGTTGGATTTGTGGATTTATGGGGAAGTTTTGTTGGGAGGGCTGATATGTACATGAAGGATGGGCTTCATTTAAGTGGAAAGGGGGCGGCAGTATTCGCGGACGAACTTTCAGCAGCAGTAGATAGTGACTTGGGTACAATGACAAATATTTTTGGAAGTAAACATTCTTTAAACTAGAAGTGCAGGGGGGTTACCTAGAGGTGTCTTAAGCAGAACAAGAGGCCACTAGCACAGATAAACCAATATCAAATCATCCGAAAAACATCTCTGAAAAAGGTTATAGATGCGTATGTTTAAATGCAAGGAGCATAGTAAATAAGAAAAACGTTTTAAACATTATGGTAGAAGATATTGACCCTCACATAATTGGTATAACTGAATCATGGGCCAACATAGATATAGCAGATGCTGAATTAGGACTGACAGGGTATGTAATGTTTAGGAAAGATCGAATAGGAAGAAGGGGCGGGGGAGTTATTTTATATGTTAAAGAATCTATTCAGGCTTATGAAATAAAACTAGAAAGGGAAGCAGATTGCGATGAAGCTGTTTGGTGCAAAATTGTTTCAGGAAATTCAAAATTAACTATTGGATTAGTTTACCGAAGTCCAAACATAAACGAAGAGGAAAAATAAAAACCGCTTTAAAGGAAGTTAGTAAAGGGGAATGTATCATAATGGGAGATTTTAACCATGGACACATACAATGGAATTCTCTAGAGAGCACAGGGATTGAGGACCAACAATTTCTATTTTTAATCCAGGATAGCTTTCTTACGCAGCACGTACTAGAACCAACAAGGGGAGAAAATGTATTAGATATAGTTTTGTCATCACAAAAAGAATTAGTGGACAATGTAAAAATATTTGAACCATTGGGTAATAGTGACCATAATCAAATACATTTTGACATCAATGTAAAATCAGAAAGTAAAAATAAGAAAACGTACAAGAGAAACTTCCACAAAGGTAACTACAAAGATATGAGAAAATACTTAGCAAAGCTAGATTGGAATAACATGCTGATGAATAAGACCGCAATTGAATGATGGAATATTCTAAAATATGAAATTGAGAGTATCATCGATAAATTTGTTCCCTTCCAAAAACAAGGAAAACGGTGTAGAAAGAAACACTTGTCAAAAGAGGCTATTAGAAAAATAATGCTAAAACAAACTATGTGGAGGGTTTATAGGCGTACCAGAAAGGACAAAGACTATGCAAAATACAAAGAGGCACTTAATGCAACTACTGAAATCAGACAATCTAAAAGAAGCTATGAGCAAAAACTAGCATGTAACATAAAAAATGACAGCAAGAGTTTTTATGCATATGTCAGGAGTAAACAAAACGTACAAGACAAGGTTGGACCTCTAGAAGACAGTGCTGGAAATATAATATCACAGGGGTTTTTAATGGCGGAAGACCTAAATGGTTACTTCAGTTCAGTGTTTACCAAAGAAGATATTAGTTCATTACCAGTTGCTGATGCTAAATTTCAGGGGGCTAAATCTGACTATTTAGGTCCGTTAGTTGTAACTCCAGAATTGGTAGCTAAGAAAATAAAGGCAATGAAGGATAACAAATCACCGGGAGTGGATGGGATTCCTCCAAAATTACTAATGGAAACAGTAGAACAAATCAGTATACCACTTGCAAGAGTATTCAACTTGTCATTAAAAGAGGGAGTTGTTCCGTTTGAATGGAAAGAAGCAAACATCATACCATTATTTAAAATGGGTTCGAGAAATAAGTCAGAGAATTACAGACCAGTGAGTTTAACGTCAGTGATTTGTAAATTATTAGAAAGGTTAATTAAAGACCATATGGTGGACTTCCTCGTTAAGCATAAATTATTAAATTCATCTCAACATGGATTCCTTAAAGCGAGGTCATGCTTAACAAATATGTTATGTTTTTTGGAAGAAATCACTAAGTGGATAGACGTGGGATCGCCAGTAGATATTATCTACTTAGATTTTCAGAAAGCTTTTGACAAAGTGCCACATCAAAGATTACTACTTAAATTAAAAGCCCATGGTATCGGGGATAACATAACTGACTGGATAGAACAATGGCTGACTGACAGAAGACAACGAGTTGTAGTAGATGGAGAAGTTTCAAATTGGAAATCGGTTTTGAGTGGGGTACCTCAAGGATCAGTATTAGGACCTATATTATTCTTAATTTATATCAATGACTTGGACGACAGTATAACAAGTAACGTACTGAAATTTGCGGATGACACAAAACTGTTTAGAAAGGTTAATACTGATGGTGATAAACAACATTTACAAAACGATCTAGACAGATTAGTGAAATGGTCTGAGAAATGGCAGATGTTGTTCAATTTTGGGAAATGTAAATGCCTACATACAGGACATAGGAACTTGAATGTAAACTATAAAATGGGAGATACTGTTCTGGGAACTACTGTAAAAGAAAAGGACTTAGGAGTTACAATAAGCGCTGATATGAAAGTTTCAGAGCAGTGTGGTATTGCAGCTTCAAAGGGTAATCAAATTCTTGGATTGATTAGAAGAAACATAACATACAAGGGAAAAAAGTTAATTATACCTCTTTATAAAGCAATAGTTAGACCTCATTTAGAATACTGTATACAAGCATGGAGACCATATCGTAAGAAGGATATAGATACGCTTGAACGCATACAAAGGAGAGCAACTAAAATGATTCTAGAACTGAGAGACCTTAGTTATGAAGAACGCCTGAAAGAATGTGGTTTAACAACTCTAGAGACAAGGATGTTAAGAGGAGATCAGATTGAAGTTTTTAAGATATTGAGTGGGTATGAAAATATTGATAGAAATATGTTTTTCTCACTCACGAAGGATAGCAGAACTAGAGGACATGAGGTAAAATGAGTAAAGGATCAATGTAGATTGGACATCAGGAAGCACTCGTTCTCACAGAGGACAATAAGTGAATGGAACAAATTGTCTACAGATTGTGTAACTGCTAGCAGCGTGAATATGTTTAAAAACAAGGTTGACACATATCTCAGGAGGGCGGGCTATAAGTAGATGAACATTGTTGGACTCTCGATAAGCCAATGGCTTCCTTGTCCACTTGCCATCTGGGCCTTTGGCTTGGATGGCAAATCTTGTTAAATCTTGTTACATGGCGATGCAATACTAGTGATAGTAAATTGAACTATCGATTGTAACCGTCGATAGTACATAGTAACAATAGTTAATAAAAACAAATAAGCAGCGCTACATGTGTCACTGTAGTAATAGAAATAAACATGTTTTTTCAACTATATTGGATAATTGTATTTATTTATCGACCTAACATTGACAGTCATCGATCAGAGCAGCATCATTCATGGATTCATCATTTTTAATCAACTACCTCCAAGGCTACGCGATACCGCCAGCCAGCAATTACGGTGTGGGACTGTTTTCGTTACTCCGGGATAATATCGCAAAACTATTGCGATAGTTATGAAACTATCGCAGTTATGTTGCAAAAGGTGTACAGGTATCGAGATACTATCGCAATAGTATAACTACCCCTGATGATCACTACTAGTTGCAATGGTACAAAGAAAAAGATTGATAATATACTCAGCATAATGAACAGTGTTCCTTATCTGACTCTTTGGCAGGATTAGTAATATCAGCTTGACATATCACACTAACCCATCAAATGTTGCCAAGCAACAGTAGACATTCGTGGCCACGGACGAAACGTCTTATGTGGCGCATAAGTATTATTAGTTCAGCTTATTTTACTATGGCTGCCGTCTTCAAAACATAGCTGACATTCTTAAAATAAACTCGGACTATCACCATAATATTCTAGCCCTTACTACCATAACATTCTAACCCGATAACAGTAGTTGCCAAATCCTTATTCTAGAGTTTAGCCTATATGTGATATATATAGAGTAAAGCTGCAGCGGCCATTTTAATGACTAAATATGGCACATATAAAAATACACGCCCAAATGCTCCATGCATTAATTATTTGATTGTTACCATAGTGTAAACATAGTGTAAACATAGTGTAAACATAGTGTAAACAATTCGTGTTTTTTTTTGCTTCTCTATTGTATTTTGAACTCGCCATTCGAACTGCAAATTGCGGGAAGTTCAAAACGGAGGAGCAAGTAAAGTGTCAGTGCTACGAGATGCACATTAACTAACATGCTGGGCAAAGTTATGGATTTCGACAGGCAACGATTCTACATTATGTGCTTACACGGTGTACAAAACAGGCACAGCCGAAGCATGGTCAACGTTACGAAATTAAAATGCAACGAACCAGTCTAGAATAATGAAGTAAAGTTTGTTTTTCAAATCACAACTATTAAGATTTGCCTACTCAACGTTTTTGGCAACCATCAGTTGCTTTCATACCGGCTCAGCCGCGTGTGGAATGGCCTGTTTGCCATGCCAACTGGCGAGCAAAGGAAGAACTAGTCGTCCCACGATTCAGTTACCGACGGTAGCCGAAACGTTCAGTTAATCTCAATAGCTGTGATTAGAAGAAAATCGTTACTTCGTTATTCTCTACCAACTTGATGAAGATATTCACGAACAGTCTAGAATAGACTCTACTTTTTAATCGGATGAACCCTTCTCGTTTGTCTACGAACTCACACCTTCTACCCGACTCCAGCGGTTAATTCGTCTCTGCTAGTGAGTCCGCCGGGCTTTTGGCTTCCGCTCAGTCGCCAACAGTTGTCCACCACAATCGTGTGACAATGACGCACTCAGAGCTCGGTGTCTAATCTGATACACTAATTGAAATTAGATGGCCGTCCTATCGAGTAGATTGCATTTACGTGAGCCAATATGGGAGATTAAGAATCGCTCGTAAGCCGCGAACACGACCTGGCCTATTTGCCCAGCGGTGGCAATTAATTTCGCGCCTGTCGAGGCGGTGGCGTGATGCAACGCCTCCTCGTAGTCTTGTATCACGATATCTACAGGAAATAACACTTGTGTGTTTATGATAGTTTCAATCATATTTCACGGGATGACAGATATAGCACCACTGGATGTGTTTCTTTTCTCAAGCCGCCATGCGCAGCGCAGAACGGCAATAGTGGACCACTTCTTAAAACGTCATTCTCAACTGATTTAGCCTATTTTTAATCCGTTTCCTTGATGTCCAAATAAGTTGTGTGTGAATACTTTATGTGACACCCGCAGTCGATTTAATAAACAAAATGCCTTTTTTTGTTAAAATCATCGAAAGAATTGACTTTAATCGTTAGATCGGGTAAGGCTCAAAATAGTGGATATCCAAAATGGTAAACACTGTGTGGGTCAATGCCGATCATGGGCGTGACGTCCGTCCTGTCGCCGATCATGGGCGTGACGTCCGTCCTCTCGCCGATCATAGGCGTGACGTCCGTCCTCTCGCCGATCATGGGCGTGACGTCCGTCCTCTCGCCGATCACATGACGAAGTTATGAAATTTCACCAAGGGTGAAATTTGCGAGTTTTCAGCCTTTCCACTTTCACTTCCAATTACTGTTTTACCAAACATTAATTAATTTAACAGTTTCTCTGATGATTTCACAAAAAATACATACAAAAGTTGCTCAAACAAGCAAACAAGTTGCAGCTGGTACTAGGTAGGTTTGATATTTTGCAAAATGAATTTGAAATGAGGTTAGCGAAAACGGTGAATTGAGGAGGAACCTTTACAAGTTGTTGTCTATAGTCACCATTATTAAATCTGACCCACACATTACTTACTGAAAGATGTCTAGTCAAACACTTAGAGTAAACAACTGGATGGCCAGCTATATCGTTGACACTCCAACACAGGTAACGAGAACATTATCAGCAGCATACGCCCTTGCCGACAAGCATCGTCACTGGCACGGTGCAATGGAAGCTGTGGGTCACACATGGAATGATAAAGGTACGTTGTTATACAGCGAGGTATAGCGTCCTTTGGACTGTTCAAAGCGTTTGACACTTCACCCCCTGGTAGCAAATGGAATGATAAAGGTACGTTGTTATACAGCGAGGTATAGCGTCCTTTGGACTGTTCAAAGCGCTTGACACTTCACCCCCTGGTAGCAAATGGAATGATAAAGGTACGTTGTTATACAGCGAGGTATTGCGTCCTTTGGACTGTTCAAAGCGCTTGACACTTCACCCCCTGGTAGCAAATGGAATGATAAAGGTACGTTGTTATACAGCGAGGTATAGCGTCCTTTGGACTGTTCAAAGCGTTTGACACTTCACCCCCTGGTAGCAAATGGAATGATAAAGGTACGTTGTTATACAGCGAGGTATAGCGTCCTTTGGACTGTTCAAAGCGCTTGACACTTCACCCCCTGGTAGCAAATGGAATGATAAAGGTACGTTGTTATACAGCGAGGTATAGCGTCCTTTGGACTGTTCAAAGCGCTTGACACTTCACCCCCTGGTAGCAAATGGAATGATAAAGGTACGTTGTTATACAGCGAGGTATTGCGTCCTTTGGACTGTTCAAAGCGCTTGACACTTCACCCCCTGGTAGCAAATGGAATGATAAAGGTACGTTGTTATACAGCGAGGTATAGCGTCCTTTGGACTGTTCAAAGCGTTTGACACTTCACCCCCTGGTAGCAAATGGAATGATAAAGGTACGTTGTTATACAGCGAGGTATAGCGTCCTTTGGACTGTTCAAAGCGCTTGACACTTCACCCCCTGGTAGCAAATGGAATGATAAAGGTACGTTGTTATACAGCGAGGTATAGCGTCCTTTGGACTGTTCAAAGCGCTTGACACTTCACCCCCTGGTAGCAAATGGAATGATAAAGGTACGTTGTTATACAGCGAGGTATAGCGTCCTTTGGACTGTTCAAAGCGCTTGACACTTCACCCCCTGGTAGCAAATGGAATGATAAAGGTACGTTGTTATACAGCGAGGTATAGCGTCCTTTGGACTGTTCAAAGCGCTTGACACTTCACCCCCTGGTAGCAAATGGAATGATAAAGGTACGTTGTTATACAGCGAGGTATAGCGTCCTTTGGACTGTTCAAAGCGCTTGACACTTCACCCCCTGGTAGCAAATGGAATGATAAAGGTACGTTGTTATACAGCAAGGTATAGCGTCCTTTGGACTGTTCAAAGCGTTTGACACTTCACCCCCTGGTAGCAAATGGAATGATAAAGGTACGTTGTTATACAGCGAGGTATAGCGTCCTTTGGACTGTTCAAAGCGCTTGACACTTCACCCCCTTTTAGCAAATGGAATGATAAAGGTACGTTGTTATACAGCGAGGTATAGCGTCCTTTGGACTGTTCAAAGCGCTTGACACTTCACCCCCTGGTAGCAAATGGAATGATAAAGGTACGTTGTTATACAGCGAGGTATAGCGTCCTTTGGACTGTTCAAAGCGCTTGACACTTCACCCCCTGGTAGCAAATGGAATGATAAAGGTACGTTGTTATACAGCGAGGTATAGCGTCTTTTGGACTGTTCAAAGCGCTTGACACTTCACCCCCTGGTAGCAAATGGAATTATAAAGGTACGTTGTTATACAGCGAGGTATAGCGTCCTTTGGACTGTTCAAAGCGCTTGACACTTCACCCCCTGGTAGCAAATGAAATGATAAAGGTACGTTGTTATACAGCGAGGTATAGCGTCCTTTGGACTGTTCAAAGCGCTTGACACTTCTCCCCCTGGTAGCAAATAGAATGATAAAGGTACGTTGTTATACAGCGAGGTATAGCGTCCTTTGGACTGTTCAAAGCGCTTGACACTTCACCCCCTGGTAGCAAATGGAATGATAAAGGTACGTTGTTATACAGCGAGGTATAGCGTCCTTTGGACTGTTCAAAGCGCTTGACACTTCACCCCCTGGTAGCAAATGGAATGATAAAGGTACGCTGTTATACAGCGAGGTATAGCGTCCTTTGGACTGTTCAAAGCGCTTGACACTTCACCCCCTGGTAGCAAATGGAATGATAAAGGTACGTTGTTATACAGCGAGGTATAGCGTCCTTTGGACTGTTCAAAGCGCTTGACACTTCACCCCATGGTAGCAAATCTGTTCATTCCAACGCCAACTCGGGAAGCATACAGCCAATCTACAATTACTGCGCGAAGACTATTCGTTCACATATCCAGCACTGTCTATTGCCAGGTACTTATTAATACAGCTGAATGAACTGGAGCAGTGCAGAATGACCGAAATTACCGAAGCGTTCAAACGACAACAAGATGATTCGAACCAGGATTCTCTTGATTGAGAGTCGGGTGTTCTAACCTCTACGCCACCGCTTTCCATAGATCATTCGAAAGCATTCGATTTGATAAAACACTCTCTCCTGATCGGACAGTTTCCGATCATCCTAGAGCTAGGCACACAGATCAGATGGCTGGGTGTACCACACAGCAAGCATAAAAAAGAGAGGTAGGGGAGTTGATGTATGCACAACAGAGCTGTCTATCTATATTGTGAGGCGCGGTGGTCGTGTGGACGGTGGTCGCGTGGACGATGGTCGTGTGAGCGGCGGTCGTGTGGGTGGTGGTTGCGTGGGCGGTGGTCGCGTGGGCGGTGGTCGTGTGGGCGGCGGTCGCGTGGGCGGCGGTCGTGTGGGCGGCGGTCGCGTGGGCGATGGTCGTGTGGGCGGCGGTCGTGTGGAAGGGCGCCGGAACTTTCGGTCGAGTTGACCGAGGTTGTAAACCACCAGCTGCTTTAAGTTACGAAATATAGGCAATTTCGTTCACCCCACTTTGCCTGTGTCTATCGGGAGTGACATTAAAAGCCGTTTGGCCCCTTCTTGTCTGGTGTCTAGACCAGGAGAAGTAAAATACCCCATACAGAGGGTAAACGTGTAACCTGCTGTGGACTCCATATTTCATGAGACGCTGCGGAATCGTCCATGACGGGGCTCATTGGATTATGTTAACTACCTCGCACGAGGACGCGATTAAATGAAGAGGCATCTATTGATGTCTTGACGTGTTTACGATCCTCGGAGTATAGATTGATGACATCCTATCAAGGGAATGCTGTATGTACAGTGGTCGTGCCAATACAATAGCACTACGGTATGTATTGGGCCTCACAAAAAGCAATCAGTTATCTCGGTATTGCACATTACACCTGCCAACAGAACTTACGATTAGTTGCAGCTGCTATGTCATGTATGTGCATCAAAGCGTTTCTCCAGTCTTTGTCAAGAGAAGACCTTCTGTCAGCAATTTGTCACTCGCCAGAAACAGATACCCAGCTATCGTCTACTAAACAGATACCCAGCTATCGTCTACTAAACAGATACCCAGCTATCGTCTACTAAATAGTTCGTGATTACTCTGTACTGTCCTACAACAAACCGATAAGTTCGTGATTACTCTGTACTGTCCTACAACAAACCGATAAGTTCGTGATTACTCTGTACTGTCCTACAACAAACCGATAAGTTCGTGATTACTCTGTACTGTCCTACAACAAACCGATAAGTTCGTGATTACTCTGTACTGTCCTACAACAAACCGATAAGTTCGTGATTACTCTGTACTGTCCTACAACAAACCGATAAGTTCGTGATTACTCTGTACTGTCCTACAACAAACCGATATGTTTGAACCCATACGTTATTAGAGTAAACATATAAAGTAGTCGCCAACATGAGATCTACGTTTAGTTGTTTAACTATAATACGGCTTGAAATACAACTTGCAATTACTCTCAATGTATATGATCACATACATTATACAAAATAACTGGCGAACTGTAACGGAAGATGGCGGTATTGTGTGTGAAAATGCTTTTGCAAAGTTGATGGACTGCGTGTACAGTGTTGCCTAAAGTGCATTATGATATTACGTAAACATTTCAAGCAAATCGTGTTTCTGTATTCGTGATAAACTCATTGTAGAAAGCATCAGTTTTAAAACAACGATATTGATTTTAGGAAGAGCTCGGCATGACATGTTGCGTTATGATGTTTGTGGTTGGCCGGAGATTAACAATGATAGTGTCACGTTCTGACAAACTATCAGAATTTAATTCACACACGACTGCTGTTGGGACAGTGCAAACCTCGCGTCAACCGTATGCTATTATCCAGTAGCCACCATGCAGGTCACGTACCGGCTGTTCGACATTACCGTGAGAAACACCCTCGCCGCCAGGGGTTTCTGACTACATCAGCGCCCCCTCGATGTTTGTTCAGTTCCCGTGTTAACCAATGGGATAGCTCGCTGAAATGTACTGGGCTCGCAGGCGGGAACTTAACCTTAATTAGTGGCGGACTCGTCGTCGCTGGTCGGACGGGTAACGATAGGCATTCCAGGCGCATCCAGTTCCCAGAAACGCGTCGATCAATATAGGAAGTGGGATGAAACACGAACTGACAAATCCACGTTTCAACGGGTTTATCTGACATAGGTACTTTAGTACTACTGCCAACCCTGGCTAGCGAGGATACTGAGAACGGCTGTCCGACCAACCGACAGAAGTTCAACTTGCCGATGTTCTTTCCTTCATTAAGCAGCCATTTTCACGACAATCACACCCACCAAAACGCTACACTTTGTCCACGGTGGGTCCCTCGTCGAAAACAATGACCCCATGCTTACATGACACCGTGGTTGTGGTTTGATCACTTGACCACTTGACCAGCAGAAGACATGTCTCACCACGTCGCGTGTTGCTGCGCTGTCATCACCGTGCGAGCGCCTGTCTGCTTGCAGACGACGCGGGGGTGCCAAAGAGAATGCATCGAGCCAGGTTTATGACCCCCAAAGACACGATATCGGGCCGGACTGGTTTATGAACATCGACACGCAGCCGCGCTAAAAGGTTCCAAGTTCCGTTTAGGTGGTCTCGCTCGGTTGGACGATGGCGCCATTTCCACACGGCATCGTTTCTCTTTTTATCTTATACAGATAAATCAGTTTACTGCCTCCATTTCATTTCGAGGTATTAGACTCGCCCACGACAATCTAACATACATCAATTGCGTGTCGCTACACTTCCGCGTATAAACAGTTTCCGGCAGCGACCGTGGCGTGTATGCATGCCGTGGTATCGCTTTCGGAGGCAGCTCGCGAGAAAACAGACGTCTATAATTGGAAAGTGCATTTCATCTGGTTGAAATTATCATATCGGCGATGGTGGCGTGTAAACAACGGCTTTCGTCTGCTGATCAACACATTGCAACGGGGAAATCATCTATATACCATAATATCATAGGGGATACCGGGGCCAGCAAAACACTCGTTTATTTTACCGCATCAAATTACATGCAGGCGTTAGCGCACACGTATGTCTCTGCTATATACTATGCGAATTTTCATGTTCGAGCATATCCGAGATCTGTCGACGTCAGTGAGCACCTCTCGACTGTTTCAACTAATCCCGTATACGCTAGTTAGTTAGTTAGTTAGTTGGATATATTTAGACATATTAGGCATAGCAGAATGCATATTGGTTAATGCCTTATTTAATGCCTGTCTATATCTTGTCTTTATTCGTTTGGCGGTGAAGCTGTTGATGTAGTCGGGGCGATATTTACTTGTCATTTCTTGGTACAGGACGGTAAATTAAAAGCAGCAAACATATTTACAACTATCTCGATGTGGTCTAGATATCATAAATTTGCCTTATCAACTGGTGCGATAAACAGTGCACAGCAACAGTGGAATAAAATACGTTATCGGAAGGACCAGTTTATGTCAGTGATCAGGTGTATGACTGCCTCATCTCTAGACTCGGGAGCCGCTAAATCTAAGTAAACCAAGCGTACAACACTATTCCATTATCATAAACGTATGGCATTTCTGCGTTGGTCATACCAATAAACAGCATAGTCGCAAGCACGCACGCACGCACGCACGCACGCACGCACGCACGCACGCACGCACGCACGCACGCACGCACGCACGCACGCACGCACGCACGCACGCACGCACGCACGCACGCAAACAAGCACATGCTGTTGTCATTGTATTATTGTTAATATTATTATTATTATAAATTACTGAAAAAAATGTCTGCCAAATACGATGTACAATATGATGCAGTTGTCCAAGTAGGCGTGTCCCTGTAACGCGCAAAAACATCTTGCAATTGCAATAACACTAAATGGTGCATATAGAGGCCAAGAAAGCAAACATTTTAAAACCCCACCAGTAATCTATCAATCAGGCATAGATAATTTAGAACAAAACGTATAAGTGTGGACTGTACAAGAATTGGAATGCAATTACATGGCTATATTGGTAACGTTTTCTAGGAACACAAATGTTAGTAAAGGCGGTAGCTATTACTTTGTAAGTTATGATCTGATTAGGTAAGCGCTCGTTGCGAGCTGGAAGCTGTGTAGGCTAAGCTGCTTAAATATTGCTCGCTCGTTTCCCCTCCCAGTTCTCGCTACAGAAATGCCTCTGTATAAAAAACAAAGTTATGCTGCTTTGTGGGATTTAATTGGGTCTAATTTAGACTACACGTGGATGAGCGATGTGCTTCCACGAAGATGGATGCTGACCTTATCATGAGGGCAACTCGCAGTAGCAACTTTATAAACAAATGTGGTTCTACCGTAAACGCTTGATATCCACGAAATCCAAAAATTGGGGTATCAGTGATGTTTTATTAATTTAATAAGTTATTTTTGTGGGTAGGTTTTACCCAGGAGACTCCGGACGATTTTGTTCGGGGTGTTTTTGAGATGGAAACTACCCAATGCGATTCAGAGCTCATGCACGTAGACATGCATATTTAGACAGGCAATGCATAGCGAAATGCACACCGGCTAATGCCTTATTTAATGCCGATTTACTACTTCCCGCAAACCAGAGGTTGACCTTTAGCCATTGTATTTATTCGTCTCGCGTTGAAACTGTTCATGCAGTCGGGGCGATATTCACCGACCATATCTCGTCCGGCACTATACGTTAAATGAAATCCAGCAAACATATCTACAACCATCTCAATATGGTTTATATGTTATAAACTATTCTTATCAAAACAATATTACGCACGCACGAACGAACGCACGCACGACAGAGCCACACCTGTTGTCGAACCATCTGTGAGAGTATCATTCTTACTGGATTTAATATTACTCTATGTTGCCTGTGTACGCGGTCAGAGGCACTGGTCAGGCTGACCGTGCCTCACATAATGTCCGACAGGTGGGGTGAGCGAACATTTGCTCAAAGAGCAGCACTTCTGTGGAACAACATATTAGCCAGTCTCGGGAACATTGACAACGTTGCTCTTTTGCAATCGATCTCTTAAGGCTAAAATTGACTAAAGGGGATGACTTTTGCCAAGAAGTATCATTTGATAAAAGACAGTAGCTATCCGTGTGTAGCGATCTGATTAGGGGGGCGCTCGAACGGGATGTTAGGTCGTAGGCATAACGGATTTGGGAATACACTTACCAATAATCCTACCTCAAACCCATTGCGGAACACTTTTACTTAGGGGTAGCATAAGATACGTGCATACATGCGTGCATACTTGTATACATGCATGCATGCATATACACACACCCACACACACACACACACACACACACACACACACACACGCACGCACGCGCGCGCGCGCGCGCGCACACACGCACACACGCACACGGATTATAGTATGATGGTGACGCCGCTTAATAAAACGTACATCTCACAGAGAAATGTGCACTCCATTGTTTTTGACATTGTGTCCCGGATGTGTACGGACGTTTTGCATAGTGTATGGTCGCGTGGGTAGAAGATCCAGGCTAATAATCTCGTATGCATTTGAACGACGTGACATGCCTTGTGATGATTTACATCGCCGAAGCACAACAGATGGAAGGCTATCCATCACACCGATATGTCACTAACTGGGACCAGTGACGTATTCCCACTTAGTGCTGTCGATTCACCCACAACCACCCGGAGGCTTCCGTCTCGGATTGAATTGTACACGACAGATCGATCCGGGGCATATTGTCTCTTTCTGTCGTTTTCACTCTGTTTGGCCAAACATCACATATAGAACTGGCGGCATGCCCCTCTGTGCAAACATGCCCCTCTGTGCAAACATGCCCCTCTGTGCAAACAAGCCCCTCTGTGCAAACAGGTCCACCTTTCCTAAATACTAACCTCCTTTGGGAGCGCTCGATAGACGTACATCCCCCGGCAGGGCCCGCACCCAGCCTAGTTCACATGATGAACCACTTTGTCTTTCACCCACAGTTTTCTTTGGCAATTTTTTTTGGAAATTCGAACAGGATTGAAATGAATTGAAATTACTTGATCAATAAATGCAAGTAGGTACAAATAAGATACAATGTAAGTATTAACAATATAATTTATAATTAAATACCCACATCTCCATAGACATTTATAATATCATATCAACCTCTAAGCATTCGTGTACAAAGAGAGACAAAATAGATATTATTTATGACACAACTGAACGAATATAAGAATAAGTATGAATATAAGGTAGAGATTAACCATGGGGCAATTGGCACGCAAAAAACGTGCATTTTTAAGCATAGGAGATATGCAGCGAAGGTTTGACATCTGCAAAGGAGGTACACGCATCTCTTGGCCAGCTCGTAGATCGTTTTAAGCAGTCCTTAACTGCCTTTCAGCCATTATGCTCATAAACCGTCGGGGTCGGATTTATGGCAGGGCAGACTAGGCAGCTGTCCATGGGCCGCCACAAACTAATTTATATGGCGGCCTCCATACAACTTTGTTTCGGTCACGGCCCCCCTCGTTTTGAAGTAATATACGTTTTGCATACTCGGCTGTCAATCTATAGTAAGTGGAAAAAATATGGATTTGTTTCATTTTGGTCTATCGGGTGTTTCGTGTGAACTTGTATAACAAGTTTTTAAACGTGCTTCCATCTGTCGAGTTAAGATATAAACCGGAAGAAGTTTAGACAGTTGCGCCATAGTCCCCGCTGTTCTACTGTACTTAGACAGTTGCGCCATAGTCCCCGCTGTTCTACTGTACTTAGACAGTTGCGCCATACTCCCCGCTGTTCTACTGTACTTAGACAGTTGCGCCATACTCCCCGCTGTTCTACTGTACTTAGACAGTTGCGCCATACTCCCCGCTGTTCTACTGTACTTAGACAGTTGCGCCATACTCCCCGCTGTTCTACTGTGCTTAGACAGTTGCGCCATACTCCCCGCTGTTCTACTGTACTTAGACAGTTGCGCCATACTCCCCGCTGTTCTACTGTACTTAGACAGTTGCGCCGTACTCCCCGCTGTTCTACTGTACTTAGACAGTTGCGCCATACTCCCGCTGTTCTACTGTACTTAGACAGTTGCGCCATACTCCCCGCTGTTCTACTGTACTTAGACAGTTGCGCCGTACTCCCCGCTGTTCTACTGTACTTAGACAGTTGCGCCATACTCCCCGCTGTTCTACTGTACTTAGACAGTTGCGCCGTACTCCCCGCTGTTCTACTGTACTTAGACAGTTGCGCCATACTCCCCGCTGTTCTACTGTACTTAGACAGTTGCGCCATACTCCCGCTGTTCTACTGTACTTAGACAGTTGCGCCATACTCCCCGCTGTTCTACTGTACTTAGACAGTTGCGCCGTACTCCCCGCTGTTCTACTGTACTTAGACAGTTGCGCCATACTCCCCGCTGTTCTACTGTACTTAGACAGTTGCGCCATACTCCCCGCTGTTCTACTGTACTTAGACAGTTGCGCCGTACTCCCCGCTGTTCTACTGTACTTAGACAGTTGCGCCATACTCCCCGCTGTTCTACTGTACTTAGACAGTTGCGCCGTACTCCCCGCTGTTCTACTGTACTTAGACAGTTGCGCCATACTCCCCGCTGTTCTACTGTACTTAGACAGTTGCGCCATACTCCCCGCTGTTCTACTGTACTTAGACAGTTGCGCCATACTCCCCGCTGTTCTACTGTACTTAGACAGTTGCGCCGTACTCCCCGCTGTTCTACTGTACTTAGACAGTTGCGCCATACTCCCCGCTGTTCTACTGTACTTAGACAGTTGCGCCATACTCCCCGCTGTTCTACTGTACTTAGACAGTTGCGCCATACTCCCCGCTGTTATACTGTACTTAGACAGTTGCGCCGTACTCCCCGCTGTTCTACTGTACTTAGACAGTTGCGCCATACTCCCCGCTGTTCTACTGTACTTAGACAGTTGCGCCATACCCCCGCTGTTCTACTGTACTTAGACAGTTGCGCCGTACTCCCTGCTGTTCTACTGTACTTAGACAGTTGCGCCGTACTCCCCGCTGTTCTACTGTACTTAGACAGTTGCGCCATACTCCCCGCTGTTCTACTGTACTTAGACAGTTGCGCCATACTCCCGCTGTTCTACTGTACTTAGACAGTTGCGCCATACTCCCCGCTGTTCTACTGTACTTAGACAGTTGCGCCGTACTCCCCGCTGTTCTACTGTACTTAGACAGTTGCGCCGTACTCCCCGCTGTTCTACTGTACTTAGACAGTTGCGCCATACTCCCCGCTGTTCTACTGTACTTAGACAGTTGCGCCGTACTCCCCGCTGTTCTACTGTACTTAGACAGTTGCGCCATACTCCCCGCTGTTCTACTGTACTTAGACAGTTGCGCCATACTCCCGCTGTTCTACTGTACTTAGACAGTTGCGCCATACTCCCCGCTGTTCTACTGTACTTAGACAGTTGCGCCGTACTCCCCGCTGTTCTACTGTACTTAGACAGTTGCGCCATACTCCCCGCTGTTCTACTGTACTTAGACAGTTGCGCCATACTCCCCGCTGTTCTACTGTACTTAGACAGTTGCGCCATACTCCCCGCTGTTCTACTGTACTTAGACAGTTGCGCCGTACTCCCCGCTGTTCTACTGTACTTAGACAGTTGCGCCATACTCCCGCTGTTCTACTGTACTTAGACAGTTGCGCCATACTCCCCGCTGTTCTACTGTACTTAGACAGTTGCGCCGTACTCCCCGCTGTTCTACTGTACTTAGACAGTTGCGCCGTACTCCCCGCTGTTCTACTGTACTTAGACAGTTGCGCCATACTCCCCGCTGTTCTACTGTACTTAGACAGTTGCGCCGTACTCCCCGCTGTTCTACTGTACTTAGACAGTTGCGCCATACTCCCCGCTGTTCTACTGTACTTAGACAGTTGCGCCATACTCCCGCTGTTCTACTGTACTTAGACAGTTGCGCCATACTCCCCGCTGTTCTACTGTACTTAGACAGTTGCGCCGTACTCCCCGCTGTTCTACTGTACTTAGACAGTTGCGCCATACTCCCCGCTGTTCTACTGTACTTAGACAGTTGCGCCATACTCCCCGCTGTTCTACTGTACTTAGACAGTTGCGCCGTACTCCCCGCTGTTCTACTGTACTTAGACAGTTGCGCCATACTCCCCGCTGTTCTACTGTACTTAGACAGTTGCGCCATACCCCCGCTGTTCTACTGTACTTAGACAGTTGCGCCGTACTCCCTGCTGTTCTACTGTACTTAGACAGTTGCGCCGTACTCCCCGCTGTTCTACTGTACTTAGACAGTTGCGCCATACTCCCCGCTGTTCTACTGTACTTAGACAGTTGCGCCATACTCCCCACTGTTCTACTGTACTTAGACAGTTGCGCCATACTCCCCGCTGTTCTACTGTACTTAGACAGTTGCGCCGTACTCCCCGCTGTTCTACTGTACTTAGACAGTTGCGCCATACTCCCGCTGTTCTACTGTACTTAGACAGTTGCGCCATACTCCCCGCTGTTCTACTGTACTTAGACAGTTGCGCCGTACTCCCCGCTGTTCTACTGTACTTAGACAGTTGCGCCGTACTCCCCGCTGTTCTACTGTACTTAGACAGTTGCGCCATACTCCCCGCTGTTCTACTGTACTTAGACAGTTGCGCCATACTCCCGCTGTTCTACTGTACTTAGACAGTTGCGCCATACTCCCCGCTGTTCTACTGTACTTAGACAGTTGCGCCGTACTCCCCGCTGTTCTACTGTACTTAGACAGTTGCGCCATACTCCCCGCTGTTCTACTGTACTTAGACAGTTGCGCCATACTCCCGCTGTTCTACTGTACTTAGACAGTTGCGCCATACTCCCCGCTGTTCTACTGTACTTAGACAGTTGCGCCGTACTCCCCGCTGTTCTACTGTACTTAGACAGTTGCGCCGTACTCCCCGCTGTTCTACTGTACTTAGACAGTTGCGCCATACTCCCCGCTGTTCTACTGTACTTAGACAGTTGCGCCGTACTCCCCGCTGTTCTACTGTACTTAGACAGTTGCGCCATACTCCCCGCTGTTCTACTGTACTTAGACAGTTGCGCCATACTCCCCGCTGTTCTACTGTACTTAGACAGTTGCGCCATACTCCCCGCTGTTCTACTGTACTTAGACAGTTGCGCCGTACTCCCCGCTGTTCTACTGTACTTAGACAGTTGCGCCGTACTCCCCGCTGTTCTACTGTACTTAGACAGTTGCGCCGTACTCCCCGCTGTTCTACTGTACTTAGACAGTTGCGCCGTACTCCCCGCTGTTCTACTGTACTTAGACAGTTGCGCCATACTCCCCGCTGTTCTACTGTACTTAGACAGTTGCGCCATACTCCCCGCTGTTCTACTGTACTTAGACAGTTGCGCCATACTCCCGCTGTTCTACTGTACTTAGACAGTTGCGCCATACTCCCCGCTGTTCTACTGTACTTAGACAGTTGCGCCATACTCCCCGCTGTTCTACTGTACTTAGACAGTTGCGCCATACCCCCGCTGTTCTACTGTACTTAGACAGTTGCGCCGTACTCCCTGCTGTTCTACTGTACTTAGACAGTTGCGCCGTACTCCCCGCTGTTCTACTGTACTTAGACAGTTGCGCCATACTCCCCGCTGTTCTACTGTACTTAGACAGTTGCGCCATACTCCCGCTGTTCTACTGTACTTAGACAGTTGCGCCATACTCCCCGCTGTTCTACTGTACTTAGACAGTTGCGCCGTACTCCCCGCTGTTCTACTGTACTTAGACAGTTGCGCCGTACTCCCCGCTGTTCTACTGTACTTAGACAGTTGCGCCATACTCCCCGCTGTTCTACTGTACTTAGACAGTTGCGCCGTACTCCCCGCTGTTCTACTGTACTTAGACAGTTGCGCCATACTCCCCGCTGTTCTACTGTACTTAGACAGTTGCGCCATACTCCCGCTGTTCTACTGTACTTAGACAGTTGCGCCATACTCCCCGCTGTTCTACTGTACTTAGACAGTTGCGCCGTACTCCCCGCTGTTCTACTGTACTTAGACAGTTGCGCCATACTCCCCGCTGTTCTACTGTACTTAGACAGTTGCGCCATACTCCCCGCTGTTCTACTGTACTTAGACAGTTGCGCCATACTCCCCGCTGTTCTACTGTACTTAGACAGTTGCGCCGTACTCCCCGCTGTTCTACTGTACTTAGACAGTTGCGCCATACTCCCGCTGTTCTACTGTACTTAGACAGTTGCGCCATACTCCCGCTGTTCTACTGTACTTAGACAGTTGCGCCATACTCCCCGCTGTTCTACTGTACTTAGACAGTTGCGCCGTACTCCCCGCTGTTCTACTGTACTTAGACAGTTGCGCCGTACTCCCCGCTGTTCTACTGTACTTAGACAGTTGCGCCATACTCCCCGCTGTTCTACTGTACTTAGACAGTTGCGCCGTACTCCCCGCTGTTCTACTGTACTTAGACAGTTGCGCCATACTCCCCGCTGTTCTACTGTACTTAGACAGTTGCGCCATACTCCCGCTGTTCTACTGTACTTAGACAGTTGCGCCATACTCCCCGCTGTTCTACTGTACTTAGACAGTTGCGCCGTACTCCCCGCTGTTCTACTGTACTTAGACAGTTGCGCCATACTCCCCGCTGTTCTACTGTACTTAGACAGTTGCGCCATACTCCCCGCTGTTCTACTGTACTTAGACAGTTGCGCCGTACTCCCCGCTGTTCTACTGTACTTAGACAGTTGCGCCATACTCCCCGCTGTTCTACTGTACTTAGACAGTTGCGCCATACCCCCGCTGTTCTACTGTACTTAGACAGTTGCGCCGTACTCCCTGCTGTTCTACTGTACTTAGACAGTTGCGCCATACTCCCGCTGTTCTACTGTACTTAGACAGTTGCGCCATACTCCCCGCTGTTCTACTGTACTTAGACAGTTGCGCCGTACTCCCCGCTGTTCTACTGTACTTAGACAGTTGCGCCGTACTCCCCGCTGTTCTACTGTACTTAGACAGTTGCGCCATACTCCCCGCTGTTCTACTGTACTTAGACAGTTGCGCCATACTCCCGCTGTTCTACTGTACTTAGACAGTTGCGCCATACTCCCCGCTGTTCTACTGTACTTAGACAGTTGCGCCGTACTCCCCGCTGTTCTACTGTACTTAGACAGTTGCGCCATACTCCCCGCTGTTCTACTGTACTTAGACAGTTGCGCCATACTCCCGCTGTTCTACTGTACTTAGACAGTTGCGCCATACTCCCCGCTGTTCTACTGTACTTAGACAGTTGCGCCGTACTCCCCGCTGTTCTACTGTACTTAGACAGTTGCGCCGTACTCCCCGCTGTTCTACTGTACTTAGACAGTTGCGCCATACTCCCCGCTGTTCTACTGTACTTAGACAGTTGCGCCGTACTCCCCGCTGTTCTACTGTACTTAGACAGTTGCGCCATACTCCCCGCTGTTCTACTGTACTTAGACAGTTGCGCCATACTCCCCGCTGTTCTACTGTACTTAGACAGTTGCGCCATACTCCCCGCTGTTCTACTGTACTTAGACAGTTGCGCCGTACTCCCCGCTGTTCTACTGTACTTAGACAGTTGCGCCGTACTCCCCGCTGTTCTACTGTACTTAGACAGTTGCGCCGTACTCCCCGCTGTTCTACTGTACTTAGACAGTTGCGCCGTACTCCCCGCTGTTCTACTGTACTTAGACAGTTGCGCCATACCCCCGCTGTTCTACTGTACTTAGACAGTTGCGCCATACTCCCCGCTGTTCTACTGTACTTAGACAGTTGCGCCATACTCCCCGCTGTTCTACTGTACTTAGACAGTTGCGCCGTACTCCCCGCTGTTCTACTGTACTTAGACAGTTGCGCCATACTCCCCGCTGTTCTACTGTACTTAGACAGTTGCGCCGTACTCCCCGCTGTTCTACTGTACTTAGACAGTTGCGCCATACCCCCGCTGTTCTACTGTACTTAGACAGTTGCGCCATACTCCCCGCTGTTCTACTGTACTTAGACAGTTGCGCCATACTCCCCGCTGTTCTACTGTACTTAGACAGTTGCGCCGTACTCCCCGCTGTTCTACTGTACTTAGACAGTTGCGCCATACCCCCGCTGTTCTACTGTACTTAGATAGTTGCGCCATACTCCCCGCTGTTCTACTGTACTTAGACAGTTGCGCCATACTCCCCGCTGTTCTACTGTACTTAGACAGTTGCGCCATACTCCCCGCTGTTCTACTGTACTTAGACAGTTGCGCCATACTCCCCGCTGTTCTACTGTACTTAGACAGTTGCGCCGTACTCCCCGCTGTTCTACTGTACTTAGACAGTTGCGCCGTACTCCCCGCTGTTCTACTGTACTTAGACAGTTGCGCCATACTCCCCGCTGTTCTACTGTACTTAGACAGTTGCGCCATACTCCCCGCTGTTCTACTGTAACAAGACAGTTGCATGTTTCGTTTGAGTTAATGGCCACGGCTTCCACCAGCTTAAATCCGGTCCTGTAAACAGGTTAACTCTTACGACATTACCGCGCTCTTCTTTATTGGTGTGACAAGGTAACTGAACGGCCCACGTAGCGAACGTTGCTTGTGGTATTTAATGAACGCAATTTTACACAGCGCTTCCTCCGCAAATGGTTCTACCGTTCCGCCCAAGTAAAACATCCGGTCGGAGACGTTGAACTTCCGGAACAGTGTCCAGTTATTTTCCGAGACTAATTCATGGACGCTGACTCGATGAAAGTAGTGTCGTCTACTTGCTTGTAACACTACTTTGAAGTCACTAGTATTAAGATGTTTTTTGGCAATATAAAATACAAATGTTGACATGTGTGAACTGATTATTCGTCCTTTAGTAGAGCGAAGAGCCAAATCAGTGAACAAACATGATACTGCTGTGATCAATAGTAGCCTTTAGTAAAGCCCTCAGTATATTTGCGTTACAATTACTTCTTATAACATACTATGATGTTCAGCAAATCATGTTCAGCAAATCACGTACATTTGTTTTATTAATATCAATTTATATTTTTAAAGATTTTGTTGTCCAATTGATACAACGCAAAATGCAATTCTCACTTGAATTCATCGTATTTCAAAACTTCATAGAAACGACTGACAAAATATATGTCTCCTTAACAAAGTACTTAGCAGATAGTGGTTTTAGCAGCATATGCTCACGGCGTATACCGGGAATAGACCTTGTCACCAATGTGAAGTGAGAAGACATAACTGGAAAGAGACAATTGAGAGGGACGCAGACGATGAATGTTTGGGTTGGGAGAGGACCCGTGTGGTGAATGGAAGACGAAATGGGAAAGGCGAGATATTGCAGTCAGAACGACGGACCAAGGGGAAGATGAGGAACATGGCATAAGGCCGAAGGCAGTGGAAATGAGATGTGGCATTGGACGTAACTCCGAACCAGCAGAGGCGATCACAAAGCTTGTAAACATTCATTTCATGATCTATGCGATTTTTGCTTCATATTTTTAGCATACAGTCCCATCGCCTAAACACAGCCAGAAAGTTACATAAACATATCTGATTTTACTGCGGAAATAACAACGCATTTCACTGCATCTTGTGAAACGTTTCGCAATGACGTATTAAATAGCCAAGCTAAACGCCTTGTCTTCTTCATTCTTTCTAGATGCATAATCGTTGTCATTAGTTTTTGTCAAAGTATCTGTGATAAGACGCAAATACGTCTGTTTTCGTAGCAGACAAACTTTTCGCAACACTCATAGATATATTTCATCCCGTGTACTGTATAGCAATTTAATCAAAACACACATACTCACATACTCACACACTTAAACGGACGCACGCACGCACGCACGCACGCACGCACGCGCACTTAATTAATACTAATGACAACATAAATTATTTGCCAGAGGCACAATGAGGTTTACCATTGACTTGTAAAGTAATTGTTTTTATTTATGAGTAAATTGTCCAGTTTACGCGTCCTGTGGTCTGACTGTGTGGACGTTTAGTTTACGCGTCCTGTGGTCTGACTGTGTGGACGTTTAGTTGTCATTTGGTTGCTATTTATTTCTGCCGTTGCGTCGTTTCATTGTTGCGAGGGATATTGTGTCCCTCTATATATCACCCATTGTCAGTTGTTTATAACGCTTCATACTGTAATTAAACTGAGATTGTTGCATCAATGGCAGATACAAAGGAAAAAATCACCTTTTCATGACAGCTTTGCTCCGCCATCATTTAAGAGATCCCCTGAACTGCGTTTTTGCTAGGGGAAGTAGAGGAAATAGAAGGCTACATCACAAATTAAAGAGAATACATGTATACGGACGATACTGACAGCCAGTATGCCTAGGCCATTACTTATGTAATGTAGACGACTACCAAGTACGAAGGTTCCATAGACCGTTTCCGATAATCACGAACTATGGCTTGTTTTGACGTGCTTTGGCTTTGTTATGGTGATAAACAATTTTGCCACACCCTAGGAAAGTATAAACACAAACGTATGTACGAATCACATCCACGTCAATATTGTGGAGTAGATGTGCTTCAGCAACTACGAATCACATCCACGTCAACACTGTGGAGTAGATGTGCTTCAGCAACTACGAATCACATCCACGTCAACACTGTGGAGTAGATGTGCTTCAGCAACTACGAATCACATCCACGTCAACACTGTGGAGTAGATGTGCTTCAGCAACTTTACCTGGCACTGACCATGCGATACACCTACCACACCTCGAACTGGCTACACCACACAATGATTACACTTCGTACATATCATACCACGTACATGCTACACCTTGTATGTATTATACACCACCATGACTACACATCGAACAGATCATACCACACAATGACTACACATCGAACAGATCATACCACACAATGACTACACGTCGAACAGATCATACCACACAATGACTACACATCGACCATATCATATCATGCAATACAATGAATACTCATCGAACATTTACCATACTATACAATGACTACTCCTTGAACAGATCATAACACATGCTGTCTACATCACGTATTAAACGTACTTCGTACACATCGCGCTGACAACACATCTCGTTGGCAACAAGTTTGACAGATCATACAATTAATGGTCACAGATAACACATCTCAATGGCAACACGTCTCCTTCAAGACACATCTTACTGACAGCGGATCTCACCAGGGGTATCATGATAACGCGGAGGTTGTTATAGGAGAAGGTTATTATAAGCATGTTACCTGGTATTGTCAACGTGCCACCATCACGACGATACAATGAAGGTGGCTCTACCTCCATGACATCATCGTCACGACTCCGTCATCAAGGCACCGTCAACGCGGCACCATTATAAGGGAATCATCATCACGGCATCATCATCAAGGAATCATCATTATGGATCATTCATCACGGAACCGTCACAATGACACCATCGTCACGGCACCATCACAACGGAATAATCATTATGGAACCATCATCAGGAAACCGTCACAACGGCACCATCATCATGACACCATCATCACACAACCATTATCACAACACCGTCACATCACCATCATCACAGTAGCATCATCACGGAACCATCTTAACGACACCATCATCACCGCACCGTCATCATTTCACCATCACGATGACACAGTCATCGTGGCTCCATCGCCACAGCACAGTCATCAACGCATCGCCATCTCGGCTCCATCATCACGGCACAGCCACCACGGCACCGTCATCACGGCACCTTCGTCACAGAATCATCATAACGGCACCGTCATCACGGAACCATCCTTACGGAAACATCATCAAGCACCGTCATAACGACACCATCGTCACGGCACCATCACCAGGCACCGTCGTCACAGCACCATCATCACGGCACCATCACCACGTAACCATCATCACGGCATAGACATCACGGAACAATCATCACGGGATCATCATCATCACGGGACATCACGGTAACATCATCAGGCATCGTCGTCATGGCACCATTATCACGGAACCATCATCACGACACACACACACACACACACACACACACACACACACACGCACGCACGCACGCACGCACGCACGCACGCACGCACGCACGCACGCACGCACGCACGCACGCACGCACGCACGCACGCACGCACGCACACACACACACACACACACACACACACACACACACACACACACATCACGCATCATTATCACGGCGCCATCATCACGCCACTATCATCACTGCACCATCATCACGACTTCATCACCACGGTACCGTCACTTCACCATCATTATGGCACCGTAATCACGTCACCATCATCACGACACAGTCATCATGGCTCAATCGTCACGGCACCATCACCACGGAATAATCATTATGGAACCATCATCAGGAAACCATCACAACGGCACCATCACCATGACACCACCATCACACCACCATTATCATAACACCGTCACATCACCATCATCACAGTACCGTCATCACGGAACCATCTTAACGACACCATCATCACCGCACCGTCATAATTTCACAATCACGATGACACGGTCATCGTGGCTCCATCGTCACAGCACAGTCATCAAGGCATCGCCATGTCGGCACCATCATCACGGCAAAGTCATCACGGTACCTTCATCACGGCATCATCATCACGGAACCATCATCACGGCACACACATCACGCACCGTCATCACGGCACCATCATCACTGCACCATCATCACGACATCATCACCACGGCACCGTCATGTCACCATCATTACGGTACCGTAATCACGTCACCATTACCATTTCACCATCATCATCATGTCACCACCATCGCGACACAGTCATCACGGCTCCATCATCACGGCACAGTCACCACAGCACCGTTATCACGGCATCTTCGTCACAGAATCATCATAACGGCAGTCATCACGGCACCGTCATCACGGAACCATCCTCACGGCACAATCATCACGGCACCGTCGTCACTGCTCCATCATCATGGCCCCATCATCACAGTATCATCATTACGGCACCATCATCAAGCACCGTCATAGCGACACCATCATCACGGCACCATCACCAGGCACCGTCGTCACAGCACAGACATCACGGCACAATCATCACGGGACCATCATCATGGAACCGTCATCACGGCACCGTCATCACGGCACCATCATCAGGCACCGTCGTCCCGGCACCATCATCACGGAACTGTCATCACGGTAACATCACCAGGCACCATCGTCACTGCACCATTATCACGGCACTATCATCACGGGACCATCATCACAACACTATCATCACGGGACTATCATAACGACACCATCATCACGGGACCATTATCACGGCACCACAATCACGGAACACACCACCACGGCACCATCATCCGGCACCATCATCACGGCACCGCCATCGTGGCACCGTCATCACGGCACCATAATCACGGCACCACAATCACGGAACACACCACCACGGCACCATCATCACGGCACCATCATCAAGGCACCATCATCATGCCACCGTCATCACGGCACCGTCGTCACGGCACCGGCGCCACGGCACTATCGTCATGGATCGATTGTTACGGAACTATAACCACGAAAGCATGATCACGAAACATTGATCATTCGCGGACTTGCGTCATATTGCTGTTCAATGTGACATCACGATCGCCGGACAACATAATGCTACCATATCCCGACGCACACACAAAGCCACTCAACCACAAGTCGGGTGACTCATGGGTTGTTTTACTCGCCGCAGTTAAATTAACGCTGAGCTCGAACCGACCCGCCCGAGATAATCACTGGGAATTAAACACTGCAGGTCGTCAACAGTTGAGAGACGGTAAAACACAGTCGACATAAGCCGAAAATCATTGGTACGGAGGGGATTGAAACTGATTGCAAACCTGGCAAATATGACGGTGAATATGACAATAATGCTCAAGACGACGACAGCAACGGCGGTAATAATGGTAATAATAATGGTAATAATGGTAGGGATGAAAAGACGTAATGGTAGGGATGAAAAGACATAATGGCGATGCTATACGCGAACATGCAATAACCCAGTATTGCCAATATGTTTGGACAAGAGAAGGCACCAACAAGTAACAAGTAACAAGTAACAAGTAACAAGTACGAACGCAAGTGATTTTACTTAAACTTATCCGATACGGTTTTTATATTCTAATTACAGATGACTGATCATTCAAGAATAACTTTTGTATATCTAGTTAAATAATCACGCAGCCGAGTGTTTCAATTACACGTCCACGTGTAAACGGCCTAGTGCACATCCAACATTATGGCGTAGATAATTCATCGATATGTATATATCAGTGGAAATAATGCGCAAACATGATGGTAAGGCTGTACAAATGGACTCAGTAGTTAGCAATACCAATGGTATCAAATTATCTATGCTTGATTATCCCAAACAAATCAGGTGTTTAATCAATTGCTTTTCACGTGCTTCGTGGACTACACAAAAGCGTTCGAATGTGTCCAACGTCGATAATTGTGGAACGTTATGCGGCATGTTGGAGTTCCTGACAGAATCGTGTGATTAATCCAAGCTTTGTACGACGAACAGCCGTATGTGGTGATAAACAGAATAACGATCTGTATTGCTTAGTGTCTGTCACGTAGTGTGACAAGGGTGTATCGTGTATCATCAAGGGTGTATCACGGCGCATCAACTGTTCAGCCTACACAGCCTTGGGCTCGGTGGCAAAGAGGTTAGACCGTCGGACTTTCAATTGAGGGAAGCCGGGTTCTAATCCGCTTGCTGCCGTTACGAAGCTTTGGTAATTTCGTTCACCCCACGTTGCCACAGTTCACTCAGTAATATACGAGTACCTGGCTACATGCATAGGTGCATATGTGAACAAATAGCCTTCGCACAGTAATTGCAGCGTGGCTGAATTCTTCCAAGAGAAGTCGAGATGGCGATGGAATGAACAGGTTTGCCAGGGGGTGACGTGTAAAGGACTGGATACCGCGCTATATAAGAACGTAACGTAACCTTTTTACCTTTCACCGACACGGAAACATGAGAGGATTCAACGACGTGCAGTGTGGTGCAACACTGCCACACTGGTTGTGCAAACATTATTTTGTCAAGCGCCACAACTAAAATATTCCGCCACACTGTGAGGCACGATCAGTTGGAAAAGACGATTCTGGGGGAATAGTGGCAGGGAAAGAAGCAGAGGCTAGTCGTGACAAAGATGAGAGAAGGACATCACAGCTGTTTTCGGAACAGCAACATCGGCTGGTAGAATAACCGGAGAAAGATATCGATTTCGCGAACTTATTTAACTTGTGACGTCATTTCTCTGAGACGTCATTCGAAGTCATACGTTTGATACAATTATTACGTCACAAACTCTGTTATAACATGAAATTGATTTATAGCGAACAAGTAACAATCCCCATGTGTACTAGTTAGCAGAATTGTCTCGGCTGAGTCGTTTTCGTTTCTGCTGTGGCTCACGTTTTTGTGTGTACTATTATTAGAGACAGAGATAAAACTTCCACGAGTTCTTGCATCCTGAAAATAGACCAAATGATTGACTAATTATCAGCATATACACGTGTCAGTGATAGCAGGATCCCTGGCGCACGTGTATGCAGTCAGCATCCGGGTTTTAGGCTGCAAACGAGAGCATCTTCCAGATCGATTTGATCGAAAGCGAAATTGTAGGATTTGACGAAAACGCTACTGCACGTTGGCTATAGAAAAGTATAAAGTGTACTGTTTTCATTAAAACATAATCGAATCATAATTTTGTGCACAGCGCGGAATAGCCCGACTTACGATTAGCAACGATTGGTTTGAGTATTGAACGGATGGGTGTGTGGTCAGGATTAAACCCACAAAATTTGGTTTGACTGGGACAGTTAAGATTATACTGTCTCCACAAGTGCTAAGTGAATCGAAATATCATGGAAACGAAATAGTATTGAACGGATGGGTGTGTGGTCAGGATTAAACCCACAACATTCATGACACATCCACTACATCATCAGATAAAACAAAAACTACAAAATAACATTACTTTGAACGGCTGTAGCTTTTTCACGAACCAGCACAAACAATACAGATTACTTCTATGATTTGCACATTTCTATTAGAGCAAGTTACATAACGCCCGCATTTATCTAAATAATAAAGCACAACGATATCTAGATGTACACGTTTACATTACCTAATTCGGCATCGTCACGCTGAACTAATATTACCCACCTGAGAATCGCCCGGCAATGGCTATTCCTCTTTCATCGTCGCGGTTCCGATGACCGTTCCTAATTGTTTAACCAGTGGTCCTTTACGTTCAGGCTAACGTGTTTCTGCAGTACTATATGCAGCTCACCAGCCTCGTAATCAGTAGCTGTTAGACGGGAATGCAGGACGTGTTATGTCGCGAGTCTCTGGCAGAGCGCATGCGTTCCTGCATCGATTCTGTCAGAGGTGAAATAATTGACTTGGATTGTGTTACGAAACTAATCTGCGTTTCTTAAAGTAGGCCAACGTGGGCCGCCATTTTGGGTTGTTGCGAGTTAATTATGTTTACTTGTAGAGCACGCGTATCCTGTCTATACATAACCTGATATATCGGTGGTCTCCGGAAAGTTAATGCGTTACTTATTATGAAATGTTTTTTTATGTTGCACGATCTAGACATTACGGAACAACGCGTCTTGTTATGCACCATAAAACACATATTTATGTGTCTTTAATAATGTCATATCATAATGAACACAAAAGTAGATTAATTCACCTGCAAGAAAGCCTATACAGCTTCGAAGACTAATATGAAGACGAACATATATTTTGTTAAATAGTACCGCAAACAAATTAAATTAATACTAATAAAACACATGAATGAATAATTATGCAAAGAAAACTTAATAAAATTGGTATTTATAGCTACCGAAATCGCGATCATCAGGCACCAAAATTTAACAACATTTAATAAAAATGCCCACTGGCAATTTGCTTATCGAGAGTCCAACAATGTTTCATCCATGTGGAACCCCTTTTCTGAGATATTTGTAAATTTTGTTTTTGAAATAATCTATAGATAATTTGTTCCATTCATTTATTTCCCTTTGTGAAAATTAGTACTTTCTGATATCCGATCTACAAAAAAAATTTCTATCAACATTTTCAATATACATCAATATCTCTAAAAAAAACTTCAGCTTGATCTCCCCACCGTAGGCCTTGGTCTAAGGTATCTCATAATGCGAGCACTCTGCGAGACGTCTATACGTTCTCCGGTCCTCTCCTGGTGATTGTATATGTTCTCCCTGCTCGTATATTGCCTGACTGGCTCGGAGAAGCGTTTTTTGCTTCGTATAATATACTCCTTGATCGACGTCCTTGTTGTGTGCCATATTTCCAGGTTAACCTCCGACTCCCGTAACCCGCAAGCCTACCAATCTATACTGCCCGTCATTCGAACTACGCAGTGAATTCGACCCAGAACGTCTGAGTAATGGTCTGCCACACCGCGGTCGCCTGTGGTGCCAAAAATACACACTTCAAAGTACGTCCGCTTTATAACCGCCAGACACCAGTGGCTACTTCTGGCGCATCGCGGACACCAGCGAGAGCCAACAAGAGAGAGATAGAGAGCGGGCGTGGTTGCATGGTCTACATTCCATCTGTCAAGGATGACCCAGGCAGCTCCAAGACCGACGCACTTGGTAGCCTCTATTTGTTTCCGCATCTGCGGTGTAGACGACGAAACAAGCCATCGATGATTATATCAAAAGGTAAAAATGTTTTACATAGGTAAAGGTACGTCTTGTATAGCGCGGTTCAGAGCGGGTTACACCGCACGCCGCCGCCCCCCCCCCTCATCTCCCGGCAGACATGTTCATTCAAACACCAACTCGGGAAGAATTCAGCTTCATTGCAATTACTGTGTTCGCATATCCACCACTGTCTATAGCCAGGTTTATGCAGCTGAGTGGACTGAGGCAACGGGGGGGGGGAGGGGTAGGAGGAGGGGGGATAACGTAATTGCCAAATTGCGTAATTGTCGATTGAGAGTCCGGTGTTCTAACCTCTACGCCACAGCGCTCCACGTAAAAAATCAAACATTATTTTACATGAAGTACTATAGTTATAAAATGACGTCTGCTTGAGTTGTCACATCTCGTTTAAAATGGAGTTAAAATCGTGTTTGCTCCTTGTTCCTCCTCGATACATTAGGCTTCTGTATTTGCTGACTAAGTATGAATTATGTTTCGAAAATAATATTGTTTTATGAAAACATGTGTAGCACACTGTCTCAACATAGATCGCACAATGACAATCTTAAATGGAGAATGAGCATGGTTTAGGCATACATTTTATAGAAAGGTAGCATCTGCAACTGCCTCCGTGACATGGCAGGCGGTCGCGTTACGCCGAAACAAAACAGTGGGTGTGGTTCCTGTAACCGACTTAGCGACTAAACATGCGACAGTGTTAACAACTTAACACGCGTAACCAACGTCATCACCTCGACGTAACTCACGTCGAAACTACGTCAGCACTGTCGACATAACATACCACATACGTCAACGCTACAGCCGACGTAACACACGTCATCGCGCCCTTTGCTTTTAAGCAACGTCAAATTGTGTATCTGCTACGTCGTAGGATTTGACGTAAGACTTGACGTAAAACTTGACACAAGAAATACGTTGGGACGAAAAATATTGACGTCAACGAGACGTCACAGTAGGTCATTTTGTGACGTAGCAGTGCGACGTCACAGAAATGTCTTTGCGAGTTCTCACTCTCCAAATGGCTGGTACTTGACAATGTGACGAAACTGAGACGGAACATATGATGTATGATTCAAGGGGGGTCAATCAAGTGTCGCATGTTAGGTACCGACGCCAGGCGCGTGCCGGCCCGTCCTGCCTAACCAGGTTCCCGTTACATTTGTGTAGCGGACACCCACTGACGTCACATACTTAGCTGGGTAAGTAAAACACTTCAATGTTTCCGATCCACGAGATTTTCCAAGACACGTTAATTGTTATATTTATCAAGATTTAAACATATTGCCAATTACCAACAACATCTAGATGGCGCGTCGACACGGCTTATCTAACGTGCAACGACAATACATGGCGGTTATGATGTCTGCAATGTAAACAGAAACAATGGTATATGAAAACAACAGGCAATATCATTACTATTATTATTATTATCATTATTGTTATCATTTAAAATAGTACCAGATGGTGGGGTGACCGAAGCTAGTTATAACTCGAGAAGTTGTGTAAATGACGTACTACAGAAAAAACTAGTAACTACTACTAATGCAAATTATTTCGCATGGTAGCGGTATGTTCATCAATAGCACGTCACGTGTGATATCACGCGAATCCGTTTAAATGGTAAAAAACAGGCGCCATTTTATTGATAAAACGCTAATTTGTTCAACGTTTACTAGTGTACGTACGTACAAGGGTTTGTGAGCACGTGACTTATCCAACTAGCTAGTCATGAATATATGCTCTTGCTGTTACGTAGGCCGTTAAGCAATGCTTTAAGTATGTCTTACTGTAGTCATAGATGTTGTGAATGAGCAAGTTGTAGCATTTGGGCAAGTTGTAGCATTTTACCAGACAAACTGCAACTTTGTGGTATCAAGCGAAAAATGACCAAATATTACACATCCGACTCGTTCGTGGGTTCCGTCTTGTTGGCTGCTTGGCCGCTTGGAATACGTAGCGCAGGGACACTGCTAACAAGCAGGCCCGGGGAATGCGAGAACAGCAGGACGCGACCGCGCTCGGCTCGCCCCGGCAGTAAATAAGGACATTCATTGCTACCTGCGTGCAATGCCGACAAGACGCGCCTCTTTCTTGTCCGCCGCCCGGACTGTGCACGCAGATTAATCTTAGGTGAGCACGCTTAGTGGCCACGTAAATCTGCCATAGGCGCGTTAATTGCGTATGCGCTTGAGTCGGTTACACGCGTGCACGTCATTGTGGTGCAGCGAATGTCGTTCCACTGTATCAGCGCCGTGCGGAGTTATATGCCACAAACTCGATTCCTGGGAAACGTTCACTTCAGCCATCCCATGTGTGTGCGTGCGTGTGTGCGTGTGCGTGTGCGTGTGCGTGTAGCCACCGGCTTAGTGGATTGTATATACTGTTCATGTATGTCTACAATAATTCGTCGTAAAAACAGCTATGATTCTATGATACCAATTAATCCACCTCATTCGTGTTTTATACTGCTGCGACGGTTTATTTAATGACAGAATAGCAAACTGCTGCCACACACAGTGAGCGCATAATTCTTTGACGACATATTAATAATTATAATGTATTGTTTTCTTTCCTGACTAATGCGATCTGTTAATACAAAATACACCTGTCCAAAATAATACACTGCATCTCAGTGCAATATTTTTACAGATCGTCATCACCTAAAAATAGCACGTCATTATTTGAAGACAGGCTGAAGACCTACTCTTACCCAACACAATTAATGCTGGGTTTTTTTAATAATACGACTCTGTAATAATTCAATGCCTCTCGCTGAAATCACCTTTAAAGTTCATAATTATCCCAAGACCGATTTATTTATTCGTGTACATGTACGATGTGCTTTGGTACACATATATAAATAATTAGAAGCGATTCAGTAAGAGCGAAACATGAGTGTTAAGGACGTCAATGCAATCAGCTATTGAAAGAGCTAAACATGAGTGTTAAGGACGTCAATGCAATCAGCTATTGTAAGAGCTAAACATGAGTGTTAAGGACGTCAATGCAATCAGCTATTGTAAGAGCGAAACATGAGTGTTAAGGACGGCAATGCAATCAACTATTGTAAGAGCGAAACATGAGTGTTAAGGACGTCAATGCAATCAGCTATTGTAAGAGCTAAACATGAGTGTTAAGGACGTCAATGCAATCAACTATTGTAAGAGCTAAACATGAGTGTTAAGGACGTCAATGCAATCAACTATTGTAAGAGCTAAACATGAGTGTTAAGGACGTCAATGCAATCAACTATTGTAAGAGCTAAACATGAGTGTTAAGGACGTCAATGCAATCAACTATTGTAAGAGCTAAACATGAGTGTTAAGGACGTCAATGCAATCAGCTATTGTAAGAGCTAAACATGAGTGTTAAGGACGTCAATGCAATCAACTATTGTAAGAGCTAAACATGAGTGTTAAGGACGTCAATGCAATCAGCTATTGTAAGAGCTAAACATGAGTGTTAAGGACGTCAATGCAATCAACTATTGTAAGAGCTAAACATGAGTGTTAAGGACGTCAATGCAATCAACTATTGTAAGAGCTAAACATGAGTGTTAAGGACGTCAATGCAATCAACTATTGTAAGAGCTAAACATGAGTGTTAAGGACGTCAATGCAATCAGCTATTGTAAGAGCTAAACATGAGTGTTAAGGACGTCAATGCAATCAGCTATTGTAAGAGCTAAACATGAGTGTTAAGGACGTCAATGCAATCAACTATTGTAAGAGCGAAACATGAGTGTTAAGGACGTCAATGCAATCAACTATTGTAAGAGCGAAACATGAGTGTTAAGGACGGCAATGCAATCAACTATTGTAAGAGGGAAACATGAGTGTTAAGGACGGCAATGCAATCAGCTATTGTAAGAGCGAAACATGAGTGTTAAGGACGGCAATGCAATCAGCTATTGTAAGAGCTAAACATGAGTGTTAAGGACGTCAATGCAATCAGCTATTGTAAGAGCGAAACATGAGTGTTAAGGACGTCAATGCAATCAACTATTGTAAGAGCGAAACATGAGTGTTAAGGACGGCAATGCAATCAACTATTGTAAGAGGGAAACATGAGTGTTAAGGACGGCAATGCAATCAGCTATTGTAAGAGCGAAACATGAGTGTTAAGGACGGCAATGCAATCAGCTATTGTAAGAGCTAAACATGAGTGTTAAGGACGTCAATGCAATCAGCTATTGTAAGAGCGAAACATGAGTGTTAAGGACGTCAATGCAATCAACTATTGTAAGAGGGAAACATGAGTGTTAAGGACGTCAATGCAATCAACTATTGTAAGAGGGAAACATGAGTGTTAAGGACGGCAATGCAATCAGCTATTGTAAGAGCGAAACATGAGTGTTAAGGACGGCAATGCAATCAGTTATTGTAAGAGGGAAACATGAGTGTTAAGGACGGCAATGCAATCAGCTATTGTAAGAGCGAAACATGAGTGTTAAGGACGTCAATGCAATCAACTATTGTAAGAGCGAAACATGAGTGTTAAGGACGGCAATGCAATCAGCTATTGTAAGAGGGAAACATGAGTGTTAAGGACGGCAATGCAATCAGCTATTGTAAGAGCGAAACATGAGGGTTAATGACGTCAATGCAATCAGCTGTTGTAAGAGTAAACAGGCTACATTTAAAAACCGCGAGGAGCGAGTGCAAAAACGGAATATGTATGTTTTTCTATATATAGTGTGGTATCCAATTCTTAAGACCGTTTTTAGCGCTTTTCACTTCACCGAGACACCGATTGCCAAGTATGAACAACATCCAGATGGCGTTTCTAAAGTACAACGACAAGATATGGTGGTTATGATGTATGCAATGTTCGTAGCAACAACGGTAGATGAAAACAACCGATAGATATGTTCATTCCAACACAAATTCAGCAATTGTGGTACGCATTCCGACACGCTACATTTACTGCACAAAACATTCTTTTATATACCCATCACTATCTATAACCAATATCTCAATCATATAGCTGGGTGAACTTGGGTAAAGTAGAGTGAACTAATTTTGAAACACTTCGAACACCAGTTATGTCAGCATCATGGGTGCCTGGAGTCGTCAACTGACCATCCATGGCAAACTTGCCCAGGCTATCAACAACAGCAGATGACAAACGCGCGGGTGACACCTTGCGTGTCATCGGCCAGTGTCACCGTCCCTTCCGCCACGCCGCCACGCCGCCACGCCGCCACGCCGCCTGGCTCTCCGTCTCTCTATATTCCACTCGACTACCGTCAACGAAGACTTGAATGATTCGCTTAATTCTATTTACGTCCGATTGTGTTCCGCATTGGAAGTTGGTTGAGCTCCGGGCGGCCGATATAAGTGAGTTTTGCCACAGGTCCACTCGAATGCTACAATGACTGTGTTAGCTCCAAATTCGATTTCGCGTTAAATTGCCGTCAGTGCCAATCATGAAAGAAACTGTCCGTTTGTACGTGTATGCAGTCAGTAGTATATAAAGCTTCGAATTGTCCACCGGTGTTGGCCTGTCGGGCATTCACGCACACAATCGTCGTCACAAAATCGTCATTATACAACCATTGTTATGTAATTATCATTACAAAATCATCATGCTATAACCGATATAAACAATTATCAGTGCACATCACAAAATCACTATGACTGCAGTGTAAATGAACAATCGTTCTGCAAATGCTACAACAAATTGCTGTTCCGGCCAAAAAAGTGTTAGTATACCTGCTGACAGGCGCACGCGCTCAAACCACCCTTACACACACACACACACACACACACACACACACACACACACACACACACACACACACACACACACACACACACACACACACACACACACACACACACACACACACACACACACACACACACACACACACACACACACACACACACACACACACACACACACACACACACACACACACACAAACACACACACACACACACACACACACAAACAAACACACACACACACACACAAACACACACAAACACACACACACACACACACACACACACACACACACAAACACACACACACACACACACACACAAACAAACACACACACACACACACACACACACACACACAAACACACACACACAAACACACACACACACACACACACACACACACACACAAAACCAACAGAGACGAATACAGTAACCAATTTTTACACGGTCCTTCACTGTTTGGACCATCCTGGAGGCGCAGCTGGGTGAGCCTAAGGATGTCTCCAAATTCAAGGAAATGATTATGCGTGTGCAGTTATTTATAAATGTTTTTATCCGTGTTACTTCATGATGAGCTGAGATACGTCACACCATCAAATTATTTAATGTGACGTTATATTCCGTGAATGTCACCGATAAGTTGAATGCACACAAATATATGTGTCTCCTGATCAACGCCAATGGGCGCATCCAGACCCTAAAAAAGAGGGTGCCCAGTTTCCCCAAAAAGACACCAGGTGGCTGGTCTTTTTGTTTATCCACATTTCACTGGATGCGCACGCACGCACACAGGCACACACGCACGCAAACACCACAATAAAGCAAAAAACTATTGAAGTCCCCCTCTTTTAAGGCCATCCTTTCTACAGAGTAGAAATATATATATATATATATATATATATATATATATATATATATATATATATATGTATATACATACATATATACATATATATATATATATATATATATATATATATACATACATATATACATATATATATATATCTATATATATATATATATATATATATATATATATATATATATATATATATATATATATATATATATATATATATATATATATATATATATATATATATGCTTATATAGTGCAGTAGGGAAGACCGGTGCTAATTGTAACAAAAACAGCATATTTAGGGATTGCGGTTCGGATTTTTGAAGGACAACGAAAACCGCAAATATCTCCCGCAGATAATAAGTGCAAAAATAAATGTTGAATCCAACATACATTTGCACAATGAATCGTGTTATGAGGTTTCCTGAAATGTTAAGATTTACCCCGACATGTGGCAAGTTGTAACAATCAGCGGGATAAATTGTAACATAATGTTTTAGGGGCAAAAGTTAGCATACATAATAAATTAATGGCGTTATGATGTTTTACTACATATCTACGATATATGACTAGTTAGTAGGACTAAATAGGTCCTACCTAAAATACTTATCTAAACAGAAATGTTTAGATCCCCAGTTGGAACAAAGTGAAAACACTGTAATGAAGAGTAGCATGTTAATTACACGTTTACGTTTATTAATTACACGTTTACGTTTACTAATCGCCGTGTGATTCACAAATGATGGCACTTCCCCAACACGTTGCCTCCACGAGTGGCATTTTCACTTGATACAACGC
The DNA here is from genome assembly GCA_963662155.1 of Lamellibrachia columna. NCBI lineage: Eukaryota > Metazoa > Annelida > Polychaeta > Sabellida > Siboglinidae > Lamellibrachia > Lamellibrachia columna. Next base: position 25,318,973 of record OY759267.1, read on the forward strand.
AACGGTAAATTTCCAATTAACCCAGGCAAATGTTCTAACTTACCGTAGCACCATCTCATTCGCAAACACTACATAAAACTTACCAAAACGCTGCTTGACGGCCCACGCCACAGCTAGAACATAATATTAATGAAAAGTCGTGAAAAGTAGGCTTTGCAAAAAATTATCATATTACCTGTTTTTACCCTTCAAATAAAGCAGTTGCTAACTTTTTAACCCCGTGAACTTACTGCCGCTCTAGAGGAAATGCAAACACTAAGCACTAATGTAAATATAATAAAGATAGTGTCGTGCACAACATGAAAACAAAATGTTGCAGCTATCCGGCACACGACGATAAACGATTTATCGTCCTTTTATTGCTGCCGTTTTTGCAGCCATAAACGTTTTGTCTGACAGCTAACGATGATGTTTTTTTCATCTCAGGACATGTTTCTTGTCGTTGGTATTACTTTAGTTGTGCATAATTAGTCGTAATTTGTCGGTTTAATGCTAGCGTTCAAACAAGCGGACATCAACCATCAGTAATAACCCAACATCAACATAAATTATTATATAAACGAACACATTGACATACTGGCGGTGTCTACTGGTGTTGGCGTGTTAAAACTTATGCAAAGAAACTGATGCAATTTAAGAAAAACACATACAGAAATGGTGTATCGGTAGCAATTGGTGCTGGCGGGACTAATACGTTTTTTTATAATGCACATAAAGTAGGTCATCACAAAGACGATTTCACCTGACCTACATCTCAGGGTCACCGCAACTGCTTTCACTCAGCAGTGGCGGGCGCTGCATATGTTCAGCGCGTGGTCACACTTTCTACGGACAACGGAAAGGCGCAGACGACAGTTATCTTTCCAATTTGTGACCATGTCAACTTGTTGTATGCTAGTAAGAACATGTGACCATCAAAAAATACAAAACTTCACGACATCCACTGACAATACGTTACCAACGTGCTAAGCAGTTTGGTGAACACCACTTAGCTCCAGGAATGTTAATTATGTCGCGAACGCGCTTACCCTCAAAATTACCAGATTTTGCAAAATATTAACACGTCTACGGTGTTTAGAGACTATCACCACCAAAATACCTTTGCGCTCGGATCAAATGGTCAATATTTAGGATATTTGTATGCAAATGCAAACGTATTTTAGTAATCTAAACGTGTACATGACGGCCATTGACTTTGCCAAGGAAAAGGGCGAAATGCAACAGCATGCCTTTATCGAGAAACGTCAAGGTAGTGTGCTGGTAAAACATTGGCGAACACACTGGCATAACATTGACAATAAACCCCAAGATACCCTATTGTCAAATCGCTCACACAAAAAATAGTCCCACAAAATTACATCTGCGTGACATCTGACGTTTTGTTTTTATGGTGCACAGTTGAGAGGCGTTATGGAAATGTTAAGTGCAATTATGACACTGTTGGTGCGTGCATTGATGCTAACGACAAAAACGACACCGATAAACAGCGACGACAAATGAACTATTAAGGACGCAAATGCAGAGCTGACGAGACTTTGTTATTTACGAGACTTGTGGTGACATTTTCCTGTAGAAATTACGGTCACCATCGTCGAAAAACAATTTCTGTAACATAATCAACTGGGTGGACACGTTTGTGTGTTAACATAACTGCACTGTTGCTGAATTGATACTTTCTTTTGTGTTGTGGCATTATTAGCTAAGTAGTGGTCTGACCCCAGGCGGTCATTTTACTGGTCACAGCTTCATTTCTCTGTTTGGTTATTCACGTCGTGCAGACCTTTATATGTGTGATTGCAAAATGTGCGTGCATTGCGTGAAAATAACAAAATAGGATTTATGCTATCTACGAAAACTATGAATACATGATGCACTGACGGTCGTTCTCAGCCGAATTGTCAATTGGTGGGTGACTACAAACCCGAGTCATGTATCATGTCTCTCCCCGTCTTCACTCTGTACGCGGTACATTTGGATGGACAGTATTCACTGTTTGATTTCTTTGTAAATGGCATTTACATTTGAAATGGTAATAAGAGCGTACATGAAGTATATCGCTGTTGAAGCCTGCCTGGTGTCTATGCCAGGGGAAGTAAAAAACCCACACACGGGGTAAATGTGTAACCAGTCGTGGACTCAAAGACTGGTGGTCTCTATCTCTAACCCACCGATTCTCGACGGGTGAGAGGCGCCGAGCAGGCAGTTAGACGACATGTAGTAACACGCCGCAGGACTTACAACGCTTTTAAGGAACCCAGTCCTTGACAGGAAGTGTAATAGATACATATCTGTCGAGTGTAATAAACACATATATGTCGAGTGTAATAGACACATATCCAAGCAACCACACAGTGCATATCAAAATGGGTTTCCATTGGTTTGACTTTTCAACAACGATACGCAATATCAATACTGCTGTGTTAATATGTGTGGTAAACGTTATGATGGCAGCAGCAGCAGCAGCAGCAGCAGCAGCAGCAGCAGCAGCAGCAGCAGCAGCAGCAGCAGCAGCAGCAGCAGCAGCAGCAGCAGCAGCAGCAGCAGCAGCAGCAGCAGCAGCAGCAGCAGCAGCAGCAGCAGCAGCAGCAGCAGCAGCAGCAGCAGCAGCAGCAGCAGCAGCAGCAGCAGCAGCAGCAGCAGCAGCAGCAGCAGCAGCAGCTGCAGCAGCAGCAGCAGCAGCACTAGGTGGTGGTGGTGGGGGTGGTGGTGTTTAACATGTGCGGCATAGCAGTTAACATTATCTGAAGTATCACATCAACAACCTGAAGCGATGCATAAATTGTACGGCGGCGGAACTCTTTGGGCAGGAAATTAAGAAAGTCGGTGCCTTGTAGCATATCTCCATAGGCGGCGAATGACTACATAATTATGTAATGGTTCTAAGGCAATACTTACGTCTGCCGGGCCTCTGATCAATACGAACCACTTAATGAAAAAGCGTGGCTAGTCAGTATGCCCGGGGCACCGAATGATGTCTATCAATTGACGCCCGCTCAAGCGCCGACGTAAACAACCCCATTAATTAGGATCGAACAACAGTCACAGTAACGCTTCGTCTTTAGTTTGCAACTACGTCGTATCGTGAGTGAGTGTGTGCGTGTGTGTGTGTGCGTGTGCGTGTGCGTGAGTGTGTGCGTGTGTGCGTGTGTGTGCGTGTGCTCAGATTCTCATTAAAACAGTGCTTGGTTACTGAGTGTTCGTCGGAAACAAGAACTACTCGAGCGAGGCTTTCATATATGGGGTTTTCAAATGTGGTATACGATTTCATCGTATGTCGATGTCCTATATGACGTCAGTGAAGGATTAACCAAATCGTCTTTTGACCATCAATGCCAAACCCTTCCTTGAAATGAAGTATAGTTATGTTTGTAGCATGATGCCTTATCACATGTATACACCAATAAGCATAATGTTTCATTACTGTGGTGTATTACTCTAGGATCGTAGCAATGGGAGCACGACTGTGTGAGATACCTGTAGTGTAGGACTACGTGTTGTTATGTTAGACTCTCGATAATCCAATGACAGTCCACTTGCCATTTGGGCCTTTGCTTTGGATAGGAATCTTGTTAAATTATCATTGTGGCTGTGAGCCAATGGACGACCGCGGCCCATTGCCACCCAAGCTCTCCAATGCCACTGGTAATTGAATTATCACCCGAGCCGGGTGTATCGCGTGTACAGAGGCGTCGATGCTTGTAACTGTTGACATGTTGCGATATTTATACCGCGCTGTATAAAGTTACCTGACCTTGTCGTTTGCAATCACGGAAAGTAGTTGCTATGTTTAGCCGTGCGCCACGTTTACCCGATGTGCACAGGCCTTGCTGGAAGGTATATTGGGCTAAACCAGGGGTCGGCAACCTTTTTCAATGGAGGGCCAACTAAGTGACTTTGAAAAGGTTAGCGGGCCACGCACGCACGCACGCACGCACGCACGCACGCACGCACGCACGCACACATACTCGTGGTAACTGGCACAATGCAATTATATACCTTGTGTCTAGCAGTTGTATTGACCACTGTTGTAAATAGTACGTCCACGAATATATGAGTTATTAGTATCATCAAACATCAACGTCTGATTTTGAACAACAGTTGGACTATTCAAAAACACAATATTCAGGTTACGTGTTCTTGGCATGCCGCTGATGTCATATTGACCCGTGTGACACTGACGCCTGTTGCTGGTGGTGCTGCTGCTCCACCAAGTGGCCCACACCTGGCTGCAGACTTGTTCCTGCGAGCGTCGGCTCACTTCGGTGTAGGCCTACTACAGGAGTTCTTCATATCGCGCATCCATCTCGGCCATAAGGTGCTGTAACTGCCAGTTGTTTAGACAGCGAGAGCGAACACAGTTTAGTCTTGACGGCGACCCTTATTACGTTCTGCATTTTCATCGACTTGCCACACGGGCTTTCCCGTTGGATGATGGAGTGTGCCCTGAAGAGCTTTGCTTGGTACCTGCTTAGTCTCAGCGTACAACTCCGTTCGCCATTTCGCTGGCAGGCGACGAAAGTTATTCAAAATAACACTTTATCGTTTAAACACAAATAAGGTAGTAGGTTAACCTGGGGCAACACGGTCCCTGGAGGTAAGACGGTCCCTCACCACGTACTCAAAATATATAATTCTATCTGATACCCGCCCGAAAGCTCAGCAACACAAGACAGACGTAATTAAATCAGTGTGTTTTTAAACTTTTATATGCACTGTTATATGCATTGATCTAATATTTTGCCAATAGTAAAATGGTGAAACTCACCATACAACGGTGTGAATCATGAATCATGGGCTTCATTGGTGATATGATAATATTATTAATCAGTTGACAGATCAAACAATACAAAATGGGGAATAGTATGTTGTGTTTTGTATACATCGTGTTAAGACACATGTCTGTGAGGCAAGACGGTCCCCATGCATGTGGGGCAAGACGGTCCCCATGCATGTGGGGCAAGACGGTCCCATGCATGTGGGGCAAGACGGTCCCTATGTCTTATCCCACACGCACATGGTCACATTGTGTCAAATGTATTACACATGACCAATTATGTTTAATACATTGAATACAATACGAGCATTGCATAATTTATGTTCTGCTGGCCCATAGGCTGCAATTATGATGGAATATCACTAAACCAATATTATATTATGTATGGATTGCAAAGAATGTGTTATATGATAACTTCCATTTATATTTAACAACCGTAATGGCCTGATATATTACTATCATACCATTTGTATATATATATATACATACACACACACACATTTAAATTTCAAGCAATAGTTCGTTCATATAAGTAAAAACCACGGGGAGGGGGTTATAGACCATGTTGCCCTGGGGCAAGACGGCTTTTGGGGATATTTACTATTTTTCAAATGCAACTTAGCTAGGTTGTTTATTTACCGAAAATATTTTTCCAATGGGTAACACACATATCTGTCCACAATGTGAGCACATTAAATACAAGCTAAAGTTGTTTAATGGTGTGTTCCTTAGGAGGGCCGCGCTGCCCCCTACTTTGATGTCTGCATACGCAAAAGTGAATTCATTAAATATTAAAGGAAGTAAAAATACATATTTGGTATATTATTATGTTCATCGCGTGGAAATGTTATTTTGCATAACAATATCGCGGGGGCGGGCCAGATTATGCACAATCTCGCCGTCAGTCTGCGGGCCGCATGAAATAGCTCCGCGGGCCCCAGTTGGCCCGCGGGCCGCAGGTTGCCGACCCCTGGGCTAAACAGTTCTCGCCGCCAGGGGCTTTCTGACTACACCGACCTGTTGAAACGCTGATTTTTTTTCAGTTGCTGTGTTTAATCAATGGGATTGCTCACTGGAATTTACGGGGCCTGCATACGGGAATTAAATTTATTTTAATTGTTTGTCGACCCGTCGTCGCTGGGCGAACGTGTAATGATAGACATTTCCTGGAATCTCTCTTTGACGTTTGGGCGAGGGTGCGTCTCAGCCGTCTGGTTCCCTAGTCGCCCTAGACAACAAGTGGGACGAAGTACAAATTATTTAGCACATTTCCGGACACTGTGTACGATATATGCCTGGGGTAGTAGTAACACTACCGCTGGCTCGGGGTGTATCGAGTCAAAACGCCCCCAATAGAAACGGCTCCAGGGTGGAATGGCTCCATATATATATATATATATATATATATATATATATATATATATATATATATATATATATACATATATATATATATATATATATATATATATATATATATATATATATATATATATATATATATATACATATAGATACATATATATATATATATATATATATATATATATATATATATATATATATATATATATATATATATATATATATATATATATATATATATATATATATATATATATATATATATATATATATATATATATATATATATATATAGATTATTTGTAATTACGCTTTATTAAAATATATAATATACTCATCCGCGCATGTACACACGGTGTGTTATTCGTCATAATTAATTTACTAGTCGGAAACATTTAGCTGACGCGTTTATCGAATGGAACCTCGTATTTGAAACAGTTACGCAAATAGTGGATTATAACAACAGTCACCTTCCTCTTGCAATGACAACAGTGTCACCAGAAGACAGAGTACACAATCTTGAGTTTACGGAAAATGATCACCATAGTTATTATTTGTAATTACGCTTTATTAAAACTGCGTCATGGGGGACATCGGAGATATAATACACATTGTAACGGCGTGTATAGTATAAAACGCGCCATCATACGTATAGCACACAACGTCTTCATTACTGTAATGTGGGCATGTAATGAGATATGGCTAACACAGCTAATCCGTAACAATTTGAAAATTGTGCAATCATCGCAATTTAACACGCATCGCTAGATTCCATCCGAATGACTTGACCATTTGCGCTTGCAAGTTGCATGACTGTCGCGCGGACGTTTGCCTGCAAGTCATATGGCTGCGAGAGAGCGCTCAAATGTGACATTTGTGACGCGCATTGCGTTGCTAAGTGCAGAGGGGATGTGGAGAGACAGCAAAAACGAATAAACTTCGGTTTTTATCGGTTAACGCAAAAAAAGCAATCAAGGTTCGGGATGATTTACTTGTCTCTCTCAGTGACATGCGGGACCTTTGACCTCTTCAAACAAGCCGTTGCAAATAACGATCGCCACAGCAGAGAGATTCATAATCTGCGAAACACTCAGCGCCGTACAACTATTTATATCTTAAACAATCTGGTATGCTGACGGACTCGTATTTTATGTTTGGTAGTGTTATCAGTTGGTTTTTCTAAAGTCGTCAGGCGTCCAATTCGATTGTGATTAGCATAGGGGAAGGCAGTGTTAATTGAACCACTGTGTTACATGTTTCCCAGGAAACTACAGAAGCGACAGTCACATGGTACCAACCAGTGATTGAACATGACATAATAAATAATAGGTTTTTCCACTTTATACTTCTGCATCTAATTTATACACACCTACTGGAGGAACATAAAAAATTTCATTCCATTTGGAGCATTATAAGTGCATGGTTGCTATGGGAGAAGCAATTTTTCAATGCAGTTTTTAAAGCTGATTTTCTCAAAACTATTATTCCAAGAACGTGTACACTAAAAGTGTAATATCTTGGCCCATGAGTAAGGTACACTCTTCATGTTGGTGTCATTTTAAAGCTGTGTATCTCCTCTATTTGAATCTGTAATAAAATGGTTTTGTAAAATTGTCGAGAAAAGCCTGGTTTTGGCGTGTGGCATCACATGTTATTAGAACACGATTGACATATAATAGGTTACATTTGTCACAACAGCCAGAACATGTGAGCTAAAAGTATGTTTTTCGAAACTTTTTGTAATTGTGATTAATGTTTGCTGGTGTGTAAACTATCAACGCACGTGACCAGACTTTATTTTTTATGCACTTACAAATAGTTTAACTATGTACAGAGAAGAAGATAATTTACATTACTTTGCGCATTAATGAGAAGCTAATTAAATAAGCTTAACTGTCGAAACGGGGCTAGTTGAGCCACCCAAGGCTTGAGGGAGGGTTAGTTAAGAACGAAGAGGACTGTTCTTTACCCCAAAATACATCAAGGAATTAAGTTTTTCCGAGCAAATTGGGACATCGGACATCTACAAGACAACTTATTAGGAGTTAGTGACACTTTTTGCAATTGGCATATAAGTCTATATTAATTGTGTCGACTTATCAATTAAGTGCGTAGACTTGTCAGAGACGCGTTGTTCCCATTGGGTAGATGTGTTGGCTGAGTTGTTATGAATTTTTGTACAAGGCCTACGTAAATGATACAAATAAAGCATTTACGTAACTTACGCTACGCTGTGGCTCAACTTACCCCACACCAAATGTTAGTTGAGCCAGCTTAATAACCCTATTTGAATCAGGTATATATAATTATCTATGCATGCTAGATATATTATCTTGGTAGAAACTATGTATTAATTATCATACTTCATGTGAGTAAAAGCAATTTTGACTTATGAATATGATTGCGCCCTAGACATCAAAAAGAACGAAGAATTAACGGTGCCTTCCCCTACTGGGTAAAGGCCCACTATAGACTAACGGATAACATTAATATCACTAATATATCTGAACGGATAACATTACATCACGCGTGAAAATTATTTCTCGGTCTTTGCTATATCCGCACCAGGACAACATACTATAGGACAACAGTATACATGACAACTTACTATAGGACAACAGTATACATGACAACATACTATAGGACAACAGTATACATGACAACTTACTATAGGACAACAGTATACATGACAACATACTATAGGACAACAGTATACATGACAACTTACTATAGGACAACAGTATACATGACAACTCATTTTAGGACAACAGTATACATGACAACTTACTCGGGACAACAAATGTAGATGAAACGTGGATGTATCACACATCAAGACCATGAAGATACCCTGGAAGATAGTACATCCTGAAACACATGTATGTATACAACCAGTGGAGAGCGAGTGGTTCCATTTGAGGACTGGGGTAAGGCTTTTCGCTATTACTCTTTCTGGTCGTCATTGATTGAGTGATGAGGAAAGTCACCAGTAATCGAATCGACCAATAGGACTCACATGGGGACTGGGAAGATACAGACATTCCCGATGACATTGGCCTCCTTTCTCACTCCCAAAAAGACATCTAAGAAACACCGGACGAACGTTGGCAACACAGAAGAAACAGTTGGTCTCAAGATATACCCAACCAAGACCAAACTCGTCAAAATGAAGACACGTAGTAGAAGAAAGAGAGGGACAAAACAGAAAATATGCAAATCCAACATCTGTTCAGTGCTACCGTTCGTTTAAGAACACACCTGAGAACACACATGAGAACACACCTGAGAACACGTCGGAAGCAGCGCGTAACAAACAAAGAAATCGCTGAACGCACCAACATCAACAACATCGTAGATGAGGAGTGTTGAAGAAGAGATGAATATGGCAGAGAAGACCTTGAATGAACTTGGCTGGCTCGACACCCGGAGAAGGACTGTCGAAGAAGACATGAAGATGGCTGGGAAGACGTGGAATGAACTTGGCTGGCTCGACACCCGGAGAAGGACTGTCGAAGAAGAGATGAAGATGGCTGGGAAGACGTGGAATGAACTTGGCTGGCTCGACACCCGGAGAAGGACTGTCGAAGAAGACATGAAGATGGCTGGGAAGACGTGGAATGAACTTGGCTGGCTCGACACCCGGAGAAGGACTGTCGAAGAAGACATGAAGATGGCTGGGAAGACGTGGAATGAACTTGGCTGGCTCGACACCCGGAGAAGGACTGTCGAAGAAGACATGAAGATGGCTGCGAAGACGTGGAATGAACTTGGCTGGCTCGACACCCGGAGAAGGACTGTCGAAGAAGAGATGAAGATGGCTGGGAAGACGTGGAATGAACTTGGCTGACTCGGCACCTGGAGAAGGACTGTTGAAGAAGAGATGAAGTTGGCAGGGAAGACCTTGAATGAACTTGGCTGGCTCGACACCCGGAGAAGGACTGTCGAAGAAGACATGAAGATGGCTGGGAAGACGTGGAATGAACTTGGCTGACTCGGCACCTGGAGAAGGACTGTTGAAGAAGAGATGAAGTTGGCAGGGAAGACCTTGAATGAACTTGGCTGACTCGGCACCTGGAGAAGGACTGTTGAAGAAGAGATGAAGTTGGCAGGGAAGACCTTGAATGAACTTGGCTGACTCGGCACCTGGAGAAGGACTGTCGAAGAAGACATGAAGATGGCTGGGAAGACGTGGAATGAACTTGGCTGACTCGGCACCTGGAGAAGGACTGTTGAAGAAGAGATGAAGTTGGCAGGGAAGACCTTGAATGAACTTGGCTGACTCGGCACCTGGAGAAGGACTGTTGAAGAAGAGATGAAGTTGGCAGGGAAGACCTTGAATGAACTTGGCTGACTCGGCACCTGGAGAAGGACTGTTGAAGGAGAGATGAAAATGACAGGGAAGACATAGATCGAACCGTGCTGGTTGGAGATGATTTGTTTCCACCTTATGTTCCAGAATAACCGAAGAGGACAGAGTGAGTGAGATATTGTGTGACGTCACACCACAGACGAACAGATAATATTAACATATCTTAACGAGTGACAATACATCACGCGTAGGAATTATTTCTTGATCTTTGCAATATCTACACCATTCATCGCGCTTAGGCTAAGTCAACACCTGTCAATACCTGAGAGTCGGGACGCCGAAAGGAACACATTGAAATAAACACCCACGAACGTTTTCCTTTGTATGGTTCCCTAGAGCTATGCCGCCGAGTACTTCAAATAAACATACTGATATATACCCCTAGTCGGTATTCCAGCTAGAAACATACACCTTTTCATTGGCTTCTGAAACTCGGAAATTACACTGAAGGCATAATGCACGTCCAGAGAATTAAACTGGCTCGAAGTCATGTAATAAAGTGGTGGTCCACGCCTTTGTGGGCAGTGCAAGTAGCCGCGTAATAAACTAGTGATGAACAACAACATGATATTCAACAACATGATTACTTCAATTCAGTATTTACCAGAGAGGATAGTATTAGTTCATTACCAGTTCCATATGGTAAATATTTCAGGTAGCTAAATCGGACTATTTAGGGCAGTTAATTTTAACTCCAGAAATGGTAGCTGAGAAAATAAACGCAATGAAGGATAATAAATCACCTGGAGTGGATGGAATTCCTCCAAAACTACAAATGTACACAGTAGAACAAGTTAGTATACCACGTGCAAGTGCTCAACTTGTCATTAAAAGAGGGAGTGGTTCTTTTTGAATGGAAGAAACAAACATCAAACCATTATTTAAAAAGGGTTAGAGAAATAAGTCAGAGAACTATAGACCATTGATGTGTACATTATTAGAAAGGTTAATTAAAGGCCATATGGTGGACTTCCTTGTTAAGCATAAATGATTAAATCCATCTCAACACGGAATCCTAAAAGTGAGGTCATGCTTAGCAAATATGTTTTATTAAGCAATCACTAAATAGATAGACGAGGGGTCACAAGTAGATATTATATACTTAGATTTTCAAAAATGTTTTGACAAAGCGCCACATCAAAGATTGCTACTTAAATTAAAAGTCCATGGTATCGGGGACGGCATAAATGACTGGACAGAACAATGGCTGACTGACAGAAGACAGCGTGTTATAGATGATGGGGAGGTTTCAAACTGGAAATCAGTTTTGAGTGGGGTACCACAAGGATCAGTATTATGACCTTTATTATTCTTAATATATATATATATATATATATATATATATATATATATATATATATATATATATATATATATCAATGACTTGGACGATAATATAACAAGCAATGTACTGAGATTTACGGGTGACACAAAAGTGTTTAGGAAGGTTAACAATGATGGTGATAAACAACATTTACAAAACTATCTAGACAAATTAGTTAAATCGTCTGAAAACATGCATATGTTTTTCAATTTTGGAGATACTGCTCTAAGTGCTACTGTAAAAGAAAAAGACTTATGGGTAACAATAAGTATTGATATGAAAGTTTCAGAGCTGTGTGGTATTGCACCTTCAAAGGTTAATAAAATGCTTGGGTCGATTAGGAGAAATATAACATACAAGGAAAAAAGCTAATTATAACTTTATACAAAGCAATAGTTAGGCCTCTTTTAGAATGTTGTATACAAGCGTCGAGATCATATCGTAAGAAGGATGTAGATACGCTTGCGCGAATACAGTGGAGAGCAACTAAAATGTTTCCAGAACTGAGATACCTTAGTTATGAAGAACGCCTACAAGAATGTGGCTTAACAACCATAGATACAAGGATGTTAAGAGATCAAATTGAAGTTGTTAAGATATAGAATGGGTATGAAAATGTTGGTAGACATTTTTTTTTTCACTCAAGAAAATAGTAGAACTAGAGGACATGAAGTAACATTAGTAAAGGATCAGTGCATATTGGATATTGGGAAGTACTCGTTATCACAGAGGACAACAAATGAATGGAAAGATTGTGTAACTGCTAGCAGCGTGAATATGTTTAAAAACAAGGTTGACACATATCTCAGGAGGGCGGGTTACACATATATGAAAATATTGGCTTCTCGATAAGCCAGTGGCTTCTTTGTCCACTTGCCATCTAGGCCTTTGCTTTCGATGACAATTTTGTTAAACTTGATGAACAACTCAAGTAATTGCATGATACACCAATGACCCATGCACTGTTGGGCATTGAGAGGAGCCACGTAATAAACTGATGGACCACGCATTGGTGGACAGTGAAAGTAACCGCGTAATAAACTGGTGGACAATTCCTTGATGGTCAATAGACTGGTGACCACTGGTAAGCTTTGCGAAGATCCACGTAATTGGAATTGGTGGTCCGTGCCTGGATGGGCATTGCCAGAAGCCGGCGTAAGAAACTGGAGGTAAATGTCTTGATGGAAATAGCGACAAACCGATATAGACGGTCCATGCCCGATGGGCAGTTCGAGTGGCCGGCGTATGAGAATTGTAGTCTACAAAATATGCAGTTGGCAGTCAAGACGAGTGCATAGAGTGTGATTTTGCTTTTAGCGACGTTTCTCCTTGATAGTTCTCGTTATGAATAAAACTAATTAACGAATCTGATTCGCGATGGGCTAAATGCATTGAAAAGGCTTTAGCTATAATGTGTCTGCACGATTATTCAACATTAACATCAAAATTGTCTGGGGAAAAGTGGTCACGTTTCTGATGTGTCAATACTGGTGAATATTATTGTATAATCATGTCCATGTAAGGTATGTTACGAGATTATTTATAATTCAACTGAATTTTGTTTGCAATGTCGCCTTCTGCCACATTTATAAATAAATGCGATACATATATCCAAATGTTATTTTCTAGATATTCAAAACGAACGGGTTGGGTAATCTCAACAACCGGTTTACAGTTTCTGGTTGTCAACAGATGATCGAGAATACTGATGAGCCAAGGGAGAAGCGAGGTAAAGAAAAGGTGATTCGACGCCTGAATGTCAACACTGTTCATAACGCTAACAGGGAATGCTTTCCACAACGTTGGTGCAACCATTGTTCATAACGCTAACAGGGAGTGCATTCCACAACGTTGGTGCGACCATTGTTCATAACGCTAACAGGGAGTGCATTCCACAACGTTGGTGCGACCATTGTTCATAACGCTAAGAGGGAGTGCATTCCACAACGTTGGTGCGACCATTGTTCATAACGCTAACAGGGAGTGCATTCCACAACGTTGGTGCGACCACTGAGAAGCCAGTTCAATTTCGAAGTAACCAGGCTTTTGCAGCAGTGAGGAGCGAGTGCAAATCTGCAGGTTGCTTAGGTGAGTTACTTGATATGTCATTGACTAGATCTTGGCAAGAGTCATTGACTAGGAGACAGAGTAACGCCTGGACACGTTGACGTGTTGCAATATTCTTGAAAGCAGTAATGTAGTTTTGGCAAAGGAGGGAAACAAAAACCGGCCGTCGTTTTGGTTGTTTTATTACAGCACATTTAGTTTACATATACTGGTCTCTCGTTGTGTTGATCTAATTATATACTATAAATTTATGTTTATTATTATTATGTATATGTTATTTTGATACTGGGGGAAAATTATTAATAAGTAATATACTTCTACTCTCTCCCTTTCCATTTGAATTATAGACATTTGATGTGTATGTGTATATGTTGTAAAGTTCTACTTTCATTTGGAAATAAAGAACTGATTTGATTTGATTTGAATTACACGTGCCGAAATAAAATAAAATAAAATAAATACCAACACATGGTGAAGTAATGTCAAATGGGTATTCTTCAGTGTTTCTGGCTGGACGTGAAATAACGGCAGCTGCTTTTTTGGTCGGTGTTAAAGCCCTCGGAATTGTTTTGAAATATACTATGCAATATACAATACACATACGTCTGTTACGCCAAAATTACTAATACAACAGCTTGGTCTACGTTAAAACATAATCCATATAAAGTATGGAAATACGTATTTGATCTCACTGCGTGGTCATGTACGTTTGTACGTGATCTCATTACGAACCAAGAGCTAACACACATCAGCCCAACGAAACACAAAGCACGCGTTGACTCACCTGTGATGTTGGAGCAGACCCATAATTAGCCAGCTTGTGATATTCGACATCGAGAAGTTGACTAATTGCACAAATGCTCTAGGTAATTATGCAGCACGGCCGAGACCAGTTTGATGAAACTAACAGAAGTCAAGTGACATCAAACCGCCCGAACTGAACGGTATTGACCGCCGAGTTACAGCAGTGTCATCTATGTCGACACCTTTGTTTGGCTGATATCCAATGCACTGTCATATCTCATCAGAAGTAATTATTCCACTCACGTGCGACACGAGAGCGTAAGTCTTCTCAACTCAAATACAATTAGCAGGAGCAGCCAAACAATTGCCGCTGTCCCAGGGCCACAGCGGCGACTCGGAGCGTCGTTCAAGGCGGTGAGACCGATCGACAGATAGACCGACGAGAAACGGTGTACATCCTCACTGGTTGGCCCGTCAGTCGGCAGTGAACGACGTCAGTGGCAGCACTGAAAGCGGCCGGCCGGCGGCGGCTGGCGGCTGTTGGGCAGCTCCCAGATCGTCGTGCGCGAGGGGGGGGGGCGTTAATCTATCGACCTGACGGGAGGCAGTCGACCTGTTGTGCGGACGAGACTAAAAGTGACCACCCACCCGCGACCACCCGAATCCACCCGCTCCCACTTGAATCCACCCACGCCCCCAGAATCTACCCTAGCCCACTCGAGTCCATTCGGGCCTAACGACCATATCGTCGGCAATACATAGTTTTGGTGCAGTTGATTTCATTAGACAAGGCGGAGATGTCACATTATTGTCAGATGAGGTTGTGTATTTCAGAATACACAGCTTTTCGTTGGGGAGACTTGGCATCTAGAATGATTTTTTTTTAGAATAAAACACTCAAAATGTGTTTTCCCGCATATTCCCTGTAATAGCTTTGTATGTTTACTATCAATAAAGTTCACTTTTATAGCAATACACACCTCTAAATTAGTTTTATTCGCGGATAAAGCTTGCGTCTATCATGCAATCAATGCCGTTATTAAATCATTGATGGTTATTTACAAGAAATTATATTTGGGCTACAAGAAAGACAACACTGTGGAAGGAAAATAATATGGTCATCTCGTTTGGATTGTTATGTATTGCGTTGTGCAATATGGCGTTGGTTTGAATCGTGGTTTGTTTTAGGAGTCAAGGGACGAAGACATCGACGTTATATGGCCCACAATTAGTGACAGTGTGAAATAACTAAAATGTTTTATGAATTGCCTTGGTAATAGTAAATTATTCATTGTTGTACAACGGCTAGCCGTGCTGATGTCCACTCCACGTTCACAAAAGTATGTTTAACACAGGACCGAGCTGCACATTTTGACAAACCTTGGACATGAAAACGTATGTTCAAATGTTAATTTGCCGTTATATAACGGGAACAACATACTGCTTGTCACCAGAAATCATATTGTTTTTGCTTTCGTTAGACCTCAAAATGTCATGTCATCGTTAGGCAACGGTTGAACATATCTCTGTTCGATAGAACATATCTCTGTTCCATCTGTGTTCTGCCAGATAACACCACTCATGTCTCCGGCACTCGTGGTGTTACGTGGCGGCTAACATTCTCGTGACATCAACGAACAGTGCATTATTCCCTAGGCAAAGAAGATTCTGCACCACAATTCAGTGAGGAATATGTGACACCGAGAAAGGTGCATTGTAACCTAGATTGCATTCGAGAGTTATGCTAATTAATTACCAAAATATGAAGAGAAATGCAGGCCTATTAACTGCATCTATTCCCGTCTAAGTTCCGTTAGTGTAGTTCTGTCCTGCGCGTGTCGCCACCTGTCCGGCTGCAGTTTTTGCTGGTTCCACTCCAGAGTTATGTTCAACGCAGCGTGCATAACGCAAGCATGTTGAGATCCAATTCAGGCAAAAGCAAGGAAATATGATTTCTGGTGTTTTTGCCCAACTCTGTATTTTTTGTTTTATCTCCGATTACTACCGACGCATATCTAATCTATATGTAAACGATATCTCGCAATAACGCAACGTCTACTTTGAACATCCGTAAGCGTTATCGTTACCCGATTGTCCAAACAAATTACCAGCCATTAGTTCCACTCAGCGCCGATTACTGTTTATGAGTGTTTGTCGTTATACGTGGGATACTCCACAAACAAGCTGCTACTATAAATAATACTAAACGTAATTTCCCCCATCGTTCGTTGTAGATCCGTCTAATTACTCGAAATGCATTTACTACTATATTTATTGATTATTTTATTAAATGAAGCAGGGCATTGGTGTAAGATTGGTGTTTTTATATTATGTATTTTACCCATATAATTGCTTAAATTATTTGAATCATGTTTTTAAATCTTTACTGCATTTTTTATGTACTCTCATTTGTTAATATTTAAGCGTTACTGTATTTACTTGCATATTTTGGTTTAAAACTTGCGAACCATAGCGAGATAAATATATATATATTATGAGGTTTATCGTGAATAATGTTTTATTACTATACTTTGCGACGTCATTCGAGATCGTTATAAAAACTGAATGAGTCGCGCCGGAACTGTTGTTATTATTTTGCGTTACAGATACAGTATTACCTCTTCGTGCGTTTCCGTGATAAGGCTGACGAAGGAATAATCCATTGATTGCATCAACCATATTCGTACGAGTAATAACAAGAATTGATCTGACGCCGTGTCGCAGTGCCTCTTGGGTATTAAGTCAGCCCCGGGTTACTGGACCATTGCACCGTTATCGTCAGTGTAGTTAAATGAAATACAATGCGCAATGTCTGAACGTCCGCCCGAAGCACGTAGCCTCATCGTGTCGTAACGCGATGCCGCTGACCATTGACACGGAGTAAACGCAGCTTCTCAATTCATCGAAATTGCTATTGAAAACGAGATCTGTTGAGATCATCTACACAGTGCAGCAAGCCGGTGATTCGGGTGCCCAAACAACTGCGACATGGAATCATAAAAGAACGTTGCTACGTCAGTCTCTGGGCTGAAGATATGTCATAATCATGACGTAACCAGCATTTAAAAATTCATAAAAGGCATGACACAGATTGCCAATGTCGTGTTTGCCTCTTTCTCT